>VZTI01005702.1:964715-999232 GCA_013397865.1 Struthidea cinerea | reverse complement strand
GGCCGCGGCGCCGCTATGGAGACGGGAGGGTGGGTGCCTGACGGACGCGGATCGGGGCCGAGGAGTTCGGAGGGTTTAGTGGTAGTAAAGAGCGCTGCGAACCAAAGGTTTAATGCCCGTGTGAAGGTCAGGATAGGCTTCTGTGTGTGTCAGGGGTGCTGTGAGGATGTTTGAAGGGTTTTGGTATGTCTGTCTCCTGGCCCTGCACAGGACCGTCCCCAAGAGTCACACGATGTGCGTGAGAGCATTGTCCAAAGACTTCTTGGCGTCTGTCAGGCTGGTGGTGTGACCACTTGCTTGGGGAGCCCATGGGCGCATGGAGTCTATGGGCATCCATACTCTTTTAGTATTTCTAAGCTCTGCCGGGCACATCTACACCATACATATGTACCACGTACATATGTCCATGGGCACAGCACTTTTGTGACTTGTAGCATGTTTTTTCCGGTCGCTTCTAGCACTTCTGGCTGAGTCACAATTTATTTGTTGACAGCAATGAGCAAATGTGCTACCCTGTGACCCAGCAGCCAGTCCTATAGGAAAAACCACACCTAACACCACCCTTCAATGCCTTTGTTAACCTTGGGATGCAGGCATGTCCTAGCAAGGGGTGACTTGAAAACTCAAGAAAATTCAGACCCTGGGAGCTCCAGGTAGCTCTGGATAGAGTGAAATGCTTCTTGTAGGACTACCCAGGTACTGTGTCTTGGTGCTGACACTGCTTTGGTTTCCGCACTGGATTCTTAGTAGCCGTTCTGTGTCTCACAGGATAACCGAAACACTGAGAATCAATTACCGGTGGTGCCTAGAGTCTCTCAGAAGTTCTCAGTGCATAGAATAAAACATCTGATGAGATCAGTGTTCTTCAGCTCTGGGCATAAATAAGTCGGACACCTAATTTCAGCAATTGGAAGGCTACTTTATTGATTTTTTAGGAGCCCATGTTGTTCCTGAACCCCAGAGAAAAGATGACCAGGATCCTGTCTTGGTCCAGGAGCAGGTGGCAGTTCTTCCTTCACTCATCTAGGCACAAAATAGGTACATGGTCCAACAGTTCAGCAGCTGCATTTGATCCAACTTTGAAGCTCCCTTCAGGATGCAGTTGTGCCATCCCTTAACCTAGATTTTTCTAAAGTTCTGTGTTGTGTGCCTGGGAGTACCAGAGTTCTGTAGCCGTATAGATAAACTTGACCCAGTACAAAATTGCAAAGCTGTTTTTCATTTTCCTGTGCTGTTTCAAAATTAAATGGCTTGCAGTCCTATGAATCTGAGTCAGATTTATATGCTGAGCCTGAGACAGTGGTTCAAGTATGGTCCCTCTCAATTGAGTACAAACATTAAAAAGAAATGACAGCATGCTGTGTGTAGGAAGTGCTTCATTCAAGTGAGACAGGCTGTGGGCATGTGGATGATACTTAGGGCAAACAGCCGTGAACTCCTGAATTCTGACTCAGTTATGTCATTGACTTTCTGTGTGGGCAGTTATAAATCCGTGTGGTATCATTTCCTACCCTGGTAATGTACATCTGTATTTAGGACTTAAATGATTTGCAGACATGCAGAAGCCCCACAGCTTCCATTTACTTTTAAAGTCAGATACACCTTGTCAGGTATAACCATCCATTCTTTTGTAGGCAGGTATTTCTTATTCGACTGTTTAAACAGAATTTTAGAGGACTGCCAAATGTAGCACAGAACTTGAGGGAGATCTGAGTTCTTCAGCTGGAGATGTTACCCCTGTCTTAGTCAGCCTCCTGCTGGTCAACTGAGTCACTCCCTTGGGACTTCTTGGCTGCATTAATGAGTTCCTCTGACTATGGGAGCATTAACACATGGAGACACCTAAAATTATCTGTCTCCATGTCAAACTGGGCCTTTCTGCAAGAGTTGTTCATGCCTCAGTTTTGAGATGCTTAGTAGAGACACCTTAAAACAGCCTTGATTTTCAGAATTTTCTGACTTAGTGACTTAGGCATCTATTTTGGTTGTCTGAATGATTACTAAAGAAATTGATTTATGACTGCAAATTATCTATGATTTCTATGAGACAAATATAACACTTGAAGCCACTCTGTTCCAATCATATATTATTTTGAAATTTTTCTTCTGACGGAAGTTGCAGTGAAGGTCCTAAAGCTGGACTATCCTATAGACATTGCAGGACATTGTGAAATGTTAGGAGGATGATCAGGGAATTCACACTACAGATAAGTGGAACACATGGAGACAATCTCTATTCCATGCCTTCTTCAACATCTCCATTTTTATCTACCCTGAACTTATTTGCACCTCTAACACTTTACTTCCCAGTCCTACGTAAAAGACTGTCTCACTCCTACCAGCACGTAGGAGACATGAAAGAGGAACAGGATGGGCAACCTGGCCCAGAATATTTAATTCCCATCCCTTTTTCCATTGTTCCCCACTGGTTTGAACTTGATGGCTCCTAATGGACACAACAAAAACTGTTCAGTAGGAGATGAAGTGGGTTAAGACTGACTTGGATTTCTGTACACAGAAATGTGGATGTCAGGGAATGAATTTAGGAGCTAACAATCCTTTTCAGGATAGCAAATAAAGCAAGGAGATTTAACAGAGATGATAAATCTGAAATGTTGTGAGCCACAAAGAGTAAGCCAGAGGATGAGGTTCCTAGGACTGATTTTTGGATGCAGTTTTTCTGTTTTCTTGAGAAAGGCAGGGAGAAGAATGTAAGAGCTGAGAAGACGGACAGTGGTCAGAGTAGATCGGCTCCCTGATGATCTGGAGGCAGGCAAGGCAGTGTTAGCTTGGGCCTGAGGAGGTTATGCAATCCAGGTTGTACTTTATGTAGGAAGGCTGCTCTGGCTGGTCCTTTTCTTGCTGTGGGCTTATGTAGAAACCATTATGATAATGCCAAAGCATTCCTATAATAATTCATGTCTCATGGTGCTAGGTCAGTCTGTTGTTTGCATTTGGATTTGGAATAAGTGTCATATTCTTTCCAAGAGCCAGGGAACCTGTGGTTGGAGGAGTTTGGCACCGAAGGCACATTAAGGAGAACTTAGGGCAGTACAGATACAGCCAGAAAATTTAAGTATGAATCTATGATGCCAAACATACCTAGGTTGCTAGCATATAAAGGAAGGCTTACAATGAAGCCATTATATTTAGGGAAGAGAATTTTGTCCAGTGCCAGTTGATCCAACACGACCAATCAAAGCAGTCAACTAAACAGTGATGTTGCCATGGCAAACCATAGTGGAACAATAAAACGAGACCCTCTAATTAAGACGATGTCTGAATGCAAGAATCTCAGTGTAACAAAGTTAAGGGCAGCCTCAGGATCCCTAGAAATTTTTGTCACATTATTCTTATTTGTCAAAATATAACATATGTGCTTTGATTATGAACAAAATGAATGTAGATATTGAATTAATTAATCTGTAGTAAGTATAGAAATAGGATGTTTTCTTCTCCTTGAAAGATTAAAAAGCGCATCTTTATTGAGCTGCTTCTGTAATGAATAAGCAAAGAAATGTACTATTTCTGCAATTAATTTTTGGATGGGCTGCTCTGACTGAGTATTCCAGATTTCACAAGTAACAGATTTGTTGGCCTTCTCTTGCAGAACTCAGAATCTGGAAAGCATATCTGCATATTTGCATTTTTAACTTTTACAGATGATGTGAAAGTGCAGCACATTTGTCACTCTTTGGAAGAGGTATCTTTGTTTAATTTTTAAAAAATATTATTATTATTATTATCATTAATAATAATAATAATAATTCCAATGTTTTTTCTGTCTAGTTTGGTCTGATTCCCATTTGCTTAGTTCACAGCAAATCAGAACAACATTATATACATGAATGTAGGTACATAACGTGACTAAGAGAATCAGCCGTATGAGTGTTTTCATCAGGACTTCTGTGCTGGAGACTGTAGGACGTAGGAAGGAGCATGGCAGAGTATCTGTGGCTATCCTGTTAAGGCTGTCCATGCATCATTTACCCTGTGTCAGGAATTTGAAAGAGGCAGACCACATTTGCATCACTTTGTGTCTTTCTTTGACCTTCTAGATGAAGGCAGCTGAATTTAATGTTGTCTCTTGCATATTTTCTGCAGTCTTTATGTGGAAGCCTCCCATACTTAATTGGAAAATCCATTAATAAATCTTTTCAGAGCTGTGGGTTAATTTTCACTGTGGGACAAAAATAACAGGAAACCTAAGATCCTCAGTCTTTGAGTAACTGGAGTGTGTCGTGCAAGTGTTAAGTTTTTACTGAAGGTAATAGAGGTTCATAAGCCTTTGCAGCAATTAGGTCTTAATCTAATTCTTAGATGATAGAAAAATTGGAATGTACTTATCCTTGACCTATCTTACTTGTTTTTCTGAATCCAATAATAGGTATGTCTCGGTCCAAAGGTAAGTTAGCAAAAACAAAAAAGATAAGTCAAGCAAACTATGTGGACAACTAAGAGACTAATAATGGGGTTTACCTAATACAGAGTTCCCAATGGGAATGAGCAGTCATCTGCTGAGAATCAAAACACCTCATCAATCAGATGGATGTTGGCATAAGGCAAACACAGTACTGCTGTTAGCTGCAATTAATTTTCATCTGTTTAATAAAACAGCTATTCCTTGGCTGATTGCATGGCTTTGCTTGAAATGCTACATTTTCCAGGTTTAAATGATACTGTTTATGAAACCAAGTTAGCGTGTTATCCTGCCTGCAGTATTGTGCACTGAACCCACTAGAGGTCAGGCCTGTACTGCTAAGGTAAATGGTTAAAAATCAGCTAGAGAGAAATCTCTTAGGAGGTTGCCAGAAGTGAGAATTTTTTGGGAAATTATGGAAAATTATGGAAATTTAGAATATGTTACATAATTAATCTAATATTAAATAATCCATTGTATTTACTACTGCTGAAGTAGGTCAGTTTGGCAGGTCCATGGTTATTATAAAATTATAGAGCAGTGACAAAAAATATCTAATTGTTTTTTAATTCATATATCTCTAAATTTCTATTAAATTGCTGTTGCAGTTTTAGTTCCAGCTTTGTGATTGCATTTTGTACACTGGTTATCTTAAGTGTCTACTTGAAGAAGATCAGAGACAGTATAAGGAATTTTTCTTAGTTCCATAAAACAAGGGTTCCTGTAACCTTCTCAGCAACATTTTAAAGGAAGGGGTTACAATAGCGATGGTTTGTACTCCAAAGCATGGGCAAGGTCTTTGACATGGCATTTCACACACAGTCCTGGGACTTCCGCACTTTACTTGCTGGTAATAGGAACTGATTTCATCTTGTTACGAATAACTAAAATACAGCACATGATCAGTATTTTGTTCATATTTTATTCTGCTCTTTAGTAGTGTCCTTTTTGTAAAATCCATGCATGCTAAAGCAAAGAGAGCCACAAGGCTCATGGCAAACCTGTACAAAGGCTAAAAACTCTGACTACATCAGTGTATGTCAAGGCCAAGGGACAGCAGATGAGGAGCTTCAAATTGCTTCTGGTGTAAGAAAGGAAACATTCTTTTTTCTCCTGTATTGACTGTAAGCCTGAGATGGCCAGCTCCACCTTGTGACAAGAACAGACAACCTGAAGAGATGAGAAATCAGTATTTATCCAGACTGGAAGTGATGCTCATTTCTTTGCCATTGTTGGTTATGAGATCAGTGTCTAAAATATCTGAGACATCTCTCTCAAGTGACCAGACTTTAAAAACACGGCATTCATTTGTCATTTTGATGTCTACGTGTATTATGGATGTGTGCCTGCAGGTGGGGATGAGAACAGCAGCACCAGCTCCTTGCTGTGCCTGTGGCATTGCAGGAGGGATGCACACGTGCCTGTGGAGTAGGTGCGCTCCGAGTGAGTGCAGGGGATGCCGCAGGGGAGGGCTGTGGCTGCTACAGAGGCACATGCAGAGGGATTGTGCTCCTGGCTTTGCTGGCATTCTACCAGCCCAGTAGCCATGTTGCCTGACCAGTAGTCAACAAATCCCAGATCAGGTTGACATGTGACATCTGCCCTGTGTGGCTCTGGAGTAGTGAGGCTGCAAAACCACAGACTGAAGGGACTGTGGGAGAGCCAGAAGATTGAACACTAAACTAAGAGCAAGATGTTTGAAAGAACTGATAGTGTTTATTTTTATCATTTTTCAGAGGGTGAGATCTCCCTCTTTCCCTAAATTTATGAAAAAGCTAATAATTTAAAATTTCAGACATGCAGTTGTGTTTTTATCCAGAATAACTAAGATTCTTTCCATGATAATTGGCTTAATTATTCTTTTAAAATCTCACACTGACAGAATTTGATTGAATTTGAACAATGGAAGTTGTTGTTATGTTTCTGAGCAGGTCTGATACCAGTATTTGCAGGAGAATGCGATGTGATGGGTTTGTACATTTTCAATACTCCCTAGCAAAGGAAATCTTTGTGGCTATGTGCTGGGACTTGTTTTCAACTTGTCTTAGTGAACCAAAATTAGGAAAAGCAATATGAACTCTTCTAAATTTTTCACAATATTGTAAGATGGTACAGAACAAACTTACCTATCTCTGTCAGCAGGAAGGGTGATACATGTTGTGTTTATTTATTACTGTAGACTTGATTGAACTTTTGCTGTAGCGCATTGACAGTCCAGGATAATTTAATTTGGTTTTTTTGCCAGACCTGGCTCATCCACCCCATGTTGCAGTACGAACAAGCTGTGGTTTTGAAGCCTCAGTTGTTTAAGCCTTTTGACTCTCACATTTTACTTTTCCCATGATACTGTCTTTCAGGACACTCAATTTAAGAAGAGTTACTTGTTCAGTGCATCTCTGTGCTACTACTTATGACAAAAATAATAATCAAGCGTTGCTGCTATGTAACAGTCATGTGTAGATGGTGTAGTTGGTAGCCTCAGCAATCTCATACACCTTCCTGCATGTCAGAAACTTTCTGAAACTAATTTGGTTACCCAGTATTTGGCAAAAGTTGGGGTAATGAAGTGAAGAGTAAAGAATGACAGTCTTTTTCTCTGTTGTGATGGGCTGGTGGCTTGTGATGGACTCAGGGTGGATATCCAGGGCCAATTCTCCACAGAGAACTCCAAAGTTGGCCCTCTGTGTGGGGAAATTCTTCATCCATTGTTGTTCGTTCCACTCATAGCACAGTGTAGTCTTGCCAATGGGTGTTAGTCTTTCAGGCTTAGACCTTTCCTCTCCTAAGAGGTAATGAATATCAGACGTGGACCCTCATTGCAATTGGCCTTTTCTTGTGCCCTCAATGGCACTTTTCTTTGTTGCATTGCTGAGTACCAAGACAAGGTGTGGGATACGTGTTAATACCATTCTTTCCTGGCTCCGTGGGGTCCCGCGTGCTCCCACAGAAGCCTGGGCAGGTTCAGTATTAAGTCAGTGACAAAAGAGTCAGGAAGGGTATTTGCTTGCATTCCGGCAGGAGCATTTATTGCATCTTCACTGTTGAAGGTCGCAGGGGCAAATACAAGAACAATGGCTAAATTAGGTTTTTTCCCAGGGCCGGGAAAAAGGCAGGATCAGGGAGCGGGGACCAATGGGAGAGCCCCAGGGGAGTGACGAGGGGCCAAGGCCAGCAGACAACCGGGGAATTCAAACTGGAATAGATTAATTTAACTGAACCCTGCACCCTGGGAAAAGCCTTTTGGTCGCCTTAACATGATGGTATGTTCACCGGCCACCACAATATGTGTCGTGGATCCTTTGCTGACTAACAATTTTCTTGTCTCCAGCCAAGAAAGCAAGCCTGAGAAAGCACGGAAGGCTGTCTGATATGGATATAAGTAATAAAAAATGAAAGCAGTTGGAGCTTTGGGAATATGAGCATCCAGAGGCAGCATGTTAAGACACAGTGTGTTCAGCAGGTGCCCATGTGAGAGCATCTGTGTGTCTGAAGTTATTCACTGCGTGTGGCCTATCGGACACGCCGAGAATGAGGTGTGGGCCACTTCAGAGCTCTGGGAGATGGATCCCATGCACAAGTCTCTGCCATCTAACTAGCATCTGGCCCAAGGTCACTCTGTTTTGGAAGGTGGTGAGTTTACCAGCCTGCATGCACGCCGTGCTATGTCAGGTTGCTGAAGGGGCAGAGCAAGTGCTTTGGCATGCTCATTTTTCTAGTGGAAACATACTATAATTATGTCAGGCAGAGCTAAGTACCTGTGGATGTTTCATGAGTGCTAACATGCTGATTGGGAAATCATATATGCTGCACTGTTGAAAGTGTTGTAAACAGCAGTGTTGTTAATCATAACGTTTCCCAGCTTTCTCTGCAGCAGGATCATTGCACAGGAATTCCTTTGAAGGTAAAGCCACAGTAACAAAACTAAGGCAGTATTAGTCCTTGCTCTCAAAAGATGATCAAAGATTAGATCCGCATTTATCAGTCCTTTCTCTGAAGTTTTTCCTCACTGTCTTCCATGTTCTTCCTCCCTATCTAGTTTGAAGAACCTTTTCTTAATAATGAAAAATGGCCCAATTTGAATGGAGCTAGCAAAAATGACTCCCATTTTCTCCATTCTTCCTTCACACTGTCTTATGCTAGAAACATACGTTTTTCTGAACATCCTAGAGCTGTGGGGAGGGGATTCCCTGGGACAGCAGGAGCAGTATCTTTAATCACGCAAGAAAGGAGTAGACTTAAGTAGCCATCATACAAATCTTTGCTAATCTCACTAATCATTGTGCAATGATGGAAAGACGGACACTTCAATCTCCCTTATGGAGAGATTGATACACTGCATGTGCTCTGAACATGCCTCAAGAATTGAGCTCTTAAGGTAATAGGCCTGGGCCTGGAGGAACACTTTTCCTGGTTTATTATGCGTGAAATAGGTGCTGAGTTTTCAGAGCTATCAGGAGCACATTTCTTCTGACAAGCCCCAGGTGCAGCATTCTAGGCATCAGGTGAGTTCTGGTATCAGAACCTTAGCCAGCTGCAGAGTTTCTGTGCAGATGGAACAGATACCGAACGGTGATTTTGCTGAGCTACGCTTCCAGTTAACACGCCTGAAACGGCAGTTGGGACTCCTCTGCGGTGGAACTCTTAAAGGAAGCCTGGATTAAGTTATTTAATCCTAGTTTTAACTGTAGTACAATTAATAAATGATGAATGAAATAGCTGAAAGCAGGGCCCTTTATTTTTTTTCTCTCAGGCCCAGAAAGAATGTCGTTGTGTTATAATTACATTTTTGAGCCTCAAAATTTAAAATTTTTCAATATGCCTCTGTTTTAGGTCAATTTAAAATGGTGTTCAGTATAAATAATAGTCTTTTTTATGAATAAGTAGTACTGAAAAGAAGTCAGATTAAATATTGCTAAATGGACAGAGCATGGAAAGAATCACATAGTGAGCAGGCCAAGTATCCTTATGATGTAACTTTGTCTTATATATCAGGTCATAATTTTGTTTGAGAATATATGTTTCTTTCCAGCTGTTGGCAGCCTCTGCTTTTCAGCTTTATGAGCCTCAAGTGTGTCTGTTAAGAAGAACATTGACTCAAAGCCATTTTCTTTTTGTTGCTTTCCAGATAGAATCACTGTATGTCCTCTTTGTTTAGAGAATCCAGAAAGCTCTCCTATGAGAATTTGCTTGCTTTTTGTTTTGGCTTTTTATTCTTTCTTTCATGTATTATTACTTGTTTACATGTGCTGTAAATGATAAATAAATCCAAAACTTTGAACTGATACTGAAATCTAAAGTATTTGGGCTTTTCTTACATGAACACAGCCAATTTATTCCATGTGTTACTCAAAAGTTGGCTTTTAAATTCTGTTTATGTGTTAAAATAAATGTCTTATCAAAACTAACATCTACTCCTCGTATTTTAAGGACGTTTTTCCTATGGATTTCATTTCAGTCCTGGAAGAAGGTGTAGGAAGTTAGGCTTACTGAAGAGACTGGCCAGCCCAAAACCTGTGGCTTTAAAAGAAGCATAGTGCACCTTTCACTAACCTGGGTCCCTCCACAATCTGAGGTCTCTTTTGTTTTGTCTTTGTTTCATTTTGCTAAAAGTGTTAACACTATGCCCAGGACAAACTGCTGCCTTGGAAATAACATAAATTTTGACTTTGCAGGTCACACATGTTTGCATATTCTCAAGTCAGTGGTGCTTTTAATTATTGTCTAAACTCTTGGTGTATCAAGGGCTGTTTTTTGGTGCTACTGTTTTTTTTGTTTATAATACTGCATTTGGTACGGGAAATAAAGTGTGTCATGGCTTCTGGTGTGTGTGAAGGCAAGGAAAGGACATTTCTTACTTTGGACTTGTCATTCTACAGCTGTGGAAAAATAGAGCCAATACATGAGGACATCCCATTTGTTTCTATTTGTTCCTATAAATTTGTAATCTCTAAAGAACTCCAGACAGGTTATGCTATTTCTGGTTTAAATTCCTATATATATTTGCAGGTATCATTCAAGTATGTGTGTCTTTGAGGACCCAAGGTGGGAATCATGCCCAGACTACAGTCACCTAAGCTTCTGCGTCTCAAAAGAAGTTTCCACATTCACTTGGGGTGCCTCAGATGCTGATACAGTAAGGAGATCAGTACAGGGAACAGAGTGGGATTCAGTTGCATTAATTCAACTCAATACTCTTCAAAGATTATTCAGCTGATCACCTGTAGGTGTCTCTTTTAGGATAAACTGGATCAGTTAATTATATAGGTGGGAAGAAGATTTTGTTTGCTACGCATGTGAGTTTAATGCCCTTTTTGGTGCTAGGGGTACGTTCCTCAATTTCAGCTGCTCCACATTTTTCCCTGCGAGTCCTGTGACATAGCTGTCAGCTCTGTGCAGGTGTTCTGGATTGTCCATGACACTGGAAATCTCTAAGGTCACTGAATTTCACTCTAGGTCTGATGACATCAAAATGTCATCTTCAAAGTCTGACACTGATTCAAGCCTTTGTCCTTTACTGTTCTGATGATCATGTCTCTGTTAATCTACCTTAGATTTTTGTCTCATGCCCAAAGTGTTGGACAGTGGTCCTGCATTTGTGTTTTAAACTTTATGCCATGTAAGTAATCCAATCCTGGTTTTAAGTTCACAGGGCTACTCAGACAGTTAAAACATCCTGATAAAATTTTTCTTTAGAAATTTGAATCAGAAATTGTGTAACTGTATGTTGTCTTTACAAAAGGCCTTCTGAATAGTATTACTATTATACTATAATAAATAGGAATTTTTCAAGTACTTCAGTTTTTTGTAAAGTAATTCTTAATTGCAATTTTGGGATCCTTCAGAATTAATGTAATTGGTGTAATTGTTATTTGCTTTAAATAAGAGTTTTACTACAAATTTAATGATGTGGGTTATAAATACTGGATATTCTTTCTCTTGACTTCATAACCTTGTCTTTTGAGCAGCTCAGGCATTATTCTGATGTAGACAGCAGCTCTCCAGTTCTGCAGATGCTATGAACAGGCTTAATTAAAAAACCTTACTCTTCTATTCTGAATGGCTAGACAAAAATATGAGATTCTGAAGTTGATCCAGCTGTAAGCTGGAGAAGTCTCTGGCATTGCCTTTTGCTATTTCTGTCTGAAACTAATGCCTTCTACAATAACTACCTTATATATCATTTATATATAATTTCAGGCAGCTACCTCTTTCAAATGCAGCATGTGAAAATGTAGATAACATTTTGTGACAATAAATGAGTAAGAATTCATAGTAAAGAATAAACAGAAATGCCTCAAATGGAGTTTTCCCAACTATTAGGGTAGCCTTCCTGAACTTCAGAGACTTACTAGGAGTGGTCAGAGTATGTGTGGCTTATGTTTGTGTTTCTCTCTAAAGAAGAGACAACTTTAGATTCAGATTTTATTTTAACATTTTGCTGAAGATTTAGTTCAGCACTGATTGACTCCTATCAGATAACACTCAAATAATGTCACAGTCTAAGATGTTGTAGGAAGACTCCTGACACAGCAGGAAGACTGAGGAGACACAGCTCTTGTGGTCACAAGAAGTAAAGGTTTATTCACTAGCTGTGAGAGTTTACAGGCTGTATACCCCTCACCTTCCAGTGCTTTCCTGTCCTGCTGGGCCATGAGGTGCCCAGCAAGCTGCTCTGTCACTCTCTCTCTTCATCAAAAGGACAGGGGAAGAAAATGCAATGAAAAGCTTGTAGGGGGGCTAAGGACAGAAAGATCACTTTTCAATTGCCATCATGGGCAAAACAGACTCAACTTGGTAAAATTAATTTGATTTATTATTTTCCAATAATGTTAAAATACCTTCCCACGCCCCTCCCTTCTTCCTGGGCTGAGCTTCACTACCAACTTATCCATTAATGCCTACCCTCATAGGCACAAGGAGATGGGGAATGGGGGTTGTGATCAGTTCATCACACGTTGTCTTTGCCACTCCTTTCTCCCTGTTCTCTTCCCATGTTCCAGTGTGGGAGCCTTACCCATAGGCTACAGTCCTTCGTGACCTTCTCCAGCGCAAGTCCTTCCCATGGGCCGCAATTCTTCACAAACTTGCACCACCATATGTTCCTCCCACAGGGTGGAAGAGTCTTTCAGGAAAGGACTGCTTCAGTATGGGTCCCTCATGGGCTCCCAAATCCCACCAGGAAACTTGCATCACTGTGCGCTCTTCTCCACGGATGGCAGCTCCTGCCAGGAGCCTGCACCTGCGTGGGATGTCCGTGGGCTGCAGCTTTTTTGGGACACACCCATCTGCTCCAGCGTGGGCCTGCCACAGGCTGCAGGTGGATATCTGATCCACTGTGATCCTCAGGGCTTCAGGGGAACAACCTGGCTCACCATGATCTTCCTCACAGGCTGCAGGGGAATCTCTGCTCTGGTACCTGGGGCACCTCCTCCCTCTGCTTCTCCAGTGTCCTTGGTGTCTGCAGACCTGTTTCTCTCACATATTCTCACTCCTCTCTCCCAGATGCTGCTGTGCAGCATTTTTCACAGAGACATTACCTGTGTTTCTCTGATGGTCTCAGCTTTGGCCAGTGGTGCATTCATCATGAAGCTGGGTGGAACTGGCCCAGTCCAGTGTGGGGGCAGCTTCTGTTGTCTTCTGACAGAAGACAGAAGTCTGCTCTCCAGATATCAGCAAGCCAGCATCACTTAGGCACCAGGTTTCTCTTGTGTAACCAAGGCATTTTTTTCATGCAGATCCTCTTCCACTGATTTTTTAAAAGTATTTTTATGTGTTGGTATATCAAATTTAATTTCCAGATTTTCTCATATTTTCATTAATTTGGTACTCTATCAGTTTTATCATTATTCATTATTACAGTCAGGAAAAATTGCCCATGTGACTATATGAGAGAAATTTTAGCTAACATTAATACTTCTCTCACAGTTTGGGGTTTTTCAGCCTAATTTTTGCTTCTGCCTGTTTTGACTGGTGTCACACATAGTTCCTCTCATAAATTGTCTACCTAGTTCTGACATAGCTAGCCCTGTGTGACAAATGTGTTGCACAGAGAGGGGCTGTTTTTATTAGCCAAAATTATTCTACTTTTACAGTTGAGCAGTACTGAAATGTATTCACTGAAATACGAGGTAAAAGAAATATGATTGCTGCAACAAATTGATGGCACATAAAATACATAATTTAATTGACCAGTAAGCTTCACCTCTTAATTTCATTGCTTCAGAGTTGTTCTAATTATCCAAAGAAAAAATAGTTGAAAATGTACCCAGTAAGATATTTGTTTCATATTTCCTGTTGTGATTTTAGAAAAAATCCCACTCTTTTCAATCAGTCCCACTTTGAGAAAAAGAGCAACCTCTGTAAACATGGAGAAAATTACCCAAGCTCTCAAGTGGAAAGCTCAAGATTGCATGAAAGGGTGTGAGAAGTTTCAGTAAAAAATGGATTATGTCATCCCCTCATTTTGTGTCTGATTTGTCACTGATAGATTTTCCTTTTCTGCGGCCACCTCACGCCCCCAGCACAGTGCAAATAACACGTGGCTTGCATAGCAGATATAGTAGATATTCTTTGGACTGATAAATGTTAAAACCACATAGCTTGGAGTATAGTCTAGCTAAGGTTTCCAGCTGGAGTTTTCTTGCAAACCCAGCAAGTGTTGGACCAAATGGTTTAGTTTTTTTTTCTTCACAACTACTCTTTCCTTGTTCCTATTCCTCTTAGAATGAAATAGAACGACATTTAAGATTTGTGCTATATTCTTTATTTTTTCCCCTCTTCTCTGTAAGTTTATAGCCTCCTCATTGGAAAAAATGGTAATATGGCAAAAAAGAAAAGGAAGAAAACTATGTCCACGTATGGTGGAAGCTTCTGAACTTTACTTATGCATTTGTATTCAGTGATATAAAGAGGAAAAGGCATTTCCAGTCATTAATTTTTGTACTTTCTGAATACCTTTTGGTAGAGAGGTTGAGTAAGAGAACAACTTTATACAATCTCTCATTATACAAATAGAGAAAAAAAAGGGTATTTTTGGTTAGTCAAAGGGGTGAAAGATGTTTTGCATAATTTAGTAATGGTGGTCTAGATACAAAATCTGGCTCAGCATGTCTCTGGACTGGAAATTGTGGGAGATGAAGAAAATATTAAAAGAAGATCTCTCCATACTTATATTTTTATTCTCTTTCCTTAAATCAAGTGTTGGAGGGCACTGTTCAATCAAATGAACCTCTTTTTGTAGCTGGGAAGGCAATTCTTGTGTTCCTAAGGTCCAACATTGTCCTTAAGTTTTGAGTATTTTATGTGCTAGCACTTACACTTTTCAAATCCACACAGATTGCCGTAGGAATGAAGGGTTGTTCTTAATTTTAGATTTTCTGTTTTGAGAGTCAGATGTTTCAGAGCCCATCGTTTGACATCTCTCTCCTGGGGAGATGCACAGCAGTCAATAAACTCTGTGTCTCTGACTCAGATTCTGTCTATGTCCCACATGTTTCCTGCTGAGTCACTGTATGACTTTCTCACTGACTTTTAGTGTTCTCATTTTTGAGTGGGAAATTATTTTGGCTGAAGGCCATACTTTTCTGTATTTCTGTGTATTACATGGGATGAAGAAACTTGATGTGAAAAGCTGGGAAAAACAGCCATGGGTTGATCACAATAAAGTATTTTTTTGAATGAAACAGGTCATTCATTTAAAAATAAAGAGGAAACTGCAAACTAGTCTTCTTTCCATTGACTAGCCACATCTTGTTTTAGCAGCTGGAAGCAAGCGACCAGGGAAGTCAGTCTGCAAATTTTCATTTGGACAGAGGGGATCTCCATGCTCACCACACTGATTTACAGAGAAGAAACCAAGCTGCTAGTTCTGTACTTGTAGTTCTACTGCACCCGTATCGCCAAGACTACCTACAAGAAATCTGAAAACCTGGAGAGTGAACCAGGTGTAGTTGAGATGAAGGACTTTATATGAAAACTATGGATTATACTTAGGAAAAAATGTTTCTCTTTGTGGTTTTTCTCTGCTTCCGCCTTCTTCACCGTTGCACATGTAAAATAATCTGCTGGCATAAGTCAGCTAAATTAAATGGGGAAATGAAATCAGTCCAGATAAAATTATGAGAACAGTTTTAAACTTATAAGTAACTTATAACCGTTATAAACTTATAAGAACATCTTAATGTTCATGTGGATGACTGAGCATATATTTGCACCTCTAGAGTAATAGTTAGAGGCTAATAATTAAAAAAGATTAAGTAGGTTTAAAACTGGGTTCTAATTTTCTTTTGGCCTTCTGTGGCAAGAGAAATATTATGGACTTACAGAACAACACATAATTCCCTCTTCCTTTCCCTTCCAGGCTTTCCACTTCATTACCGGGGTTCGTCTACTCTTTTCTTCAGTTTCTTTTTCATTCAAGGAAAAGTTTTAGCAAATGGAAAGGTTTTGTGTTCTTATTAAAGTGTTTGAAAATTGTGGCTAAATATGTGGTAGCCTGTTACTGAAGATCTTCTGTCCTGCAGTCTTCCTGCTGGTCTTTTTCTGTATGCACTACTTCAGATTATCTGGGTAGCTCTGAACTGTCCGAGTCTCTCAGGTCCCAGCACTTTAAGGACTTTAAATTAGCATTACTAATTTGGCTTTGAGGCAGAAGAAAAGAGAGAGGTAGGGAAGCTCTCTGCATGGAAGTGGTGTAGCAATGTTTGTTTTGTCATTAAGTAAGCTGGAGACACCAAAGTCCGTAGTTGATTAGAAAGTTTGAGAACACAACCAAATATTGTAATGAATTGGTGATTTCAGTATTCAAAAGGTTATTGTGTGGCTTCTGCAGCTTTCTTCACTTACATGAATGCAAATGTTTATATTTCTGGCAGATGAGCGTTAACATTTCTGGTAGGATTGTTTTAAGCTCACTTTTTGCCTGCTCTTTGAACAAGAATGAACTTTGGATAGAAAGTTTTCGAAACCTGGAGATGCTTAGTTTTCCAAGTCCCCTGGATTAGACTGTGTATGTGCAACAGATTTGCACATGTGCCTCTGGCACTTCTCAAGGGCTTCTGGACATGCAACAGTCAGTAGGTGATTGCTTGGAGCAGTGGGATGGCAGGGTATTGCTGTGTAACACTTCAGGCAAAGCCTGAGAAGTGTCCTGAATAGCCACAAATAGTCTGTTTCTCCTTTGAGTCATAGCCCCAGAGGTTCCAACATCAGTTATGTTGCTTTAATCCAGGCTGTGAATCTAGGCAGCTGTTTCTCGTGACTCATTCCGAGTACTTCTTTTATAGTATTTTATTTTTTGTGCCACAGTGATTCAGTTTTGGGAGAAGCTTAGCAAGATTCATTGGCACCCTCATCCCTTTTCTGTGTTTACTAGAATGAAGTAATTGACATATGGGAGCATTTATAGAATTGTGTCAGACAAGCTAGACTGAAAGCAATGGACAGATACCCAGTGAGTTAAATATGCAAATCCTGAATGTAAATGATGAATTAGATTAATGAACGGATGAAAAATGACTGGAATCTGATCTCATTCCTTCTGGGAGAGTTTTTGTGGATCACATTATTATCACAAAGACAGCATGTTTCTGTTTTAGTGTTATTCTGGATAATTTGCACATTCTTTGCTATTATTGTGCTATGTTTGAATGTGTTTTTTGCTGTGCCTAAGTGGAACTTCTCAGTAGGTACTTTCTGGATATTTGTCGTTTGCATTCACTTTTATCTGGACATAGCACTAGGTAGTAACAGGAGTCTTGATTCCTACTCTCAGTAAGTTTAAAATTCTAACAATTGATGTAAAGGTGTCTGATCAAAGTAACAAAAATAAAATTCTACCTTTATTTTCTTGCATATATTTTCATCACTGGGAATTGCATGCAGACACACAAGACTTGATTTTGAACCACTGAAGATTGTAGGGTTTTGCTGGGACACAGCTGAACTGATCAGATTTAATATGAAGTGCCTTTAATTACAGCAGAAGAGATTCATTTCTTTCTAGCAGACAAGCTAGTATGAGCTATTTTTTTAAACCTCCTCTAAGCCAGTGGAGAAAAGTAGACTGAGGTCATGGCCAGAGGCCCACTCTAAGTCAGCATGCCTCTGGCTCCATTCATCTCATTGCTTCTTCTATGTCTCTTTTAGCAGCTGCTGAAATGAGCAGGATTAGGTTCCAGTGTACTGTCTGTTTCCCTAGAGGGATGCAGGAGCTTGGGGAATGTGGAAACCTCCCTTTTGGTGATGGTTCAGGTTTCTGTTGCATAAAAATGCCCATTTAACCACAGTCAACAATGCCTGTAATGACCTGTACTGCTTTCAGCAGGAGCCCAGACAAATAAGTTACTTAGTTACTTAGGTAAACAGAGTTAAGGAAGATAAATCCTGGTTTTAGTCTACTAAACATTTACAGTCAACAAAAAATGAAGTGTTTACATGACAGGCTGTAAGAGGGTGTGGTGCAATGTCTTCTCTGCGTTTCATTCTTTACAACTACTTTATAAAATGTGAAATAAGAAAAGAAAGAAAAGATTAAATAAGTTAAAGATGAGCATGCACTTGCAAATATTGATATAACTGCTTATTTTCAAAGAAACACAGAATAATTGATTGGAAGTGACCTCTGGAAGTTGTCTGGGCCAATGTTCCTGCTTAAGCAGGGCCACCTAAAGCCAGTTGCTCAGGGCTGTGCCCAGTTGGGTTTTGAGTATCTCCAAGGATGGGGACTTCACAAGCTCCCTGGGCCAGATGTGGCAGCACTTGGTCACCTTCACAGCAAGAAAAGATGTTTCCTGGTGTTCAGATGTCACCTCATGCATTTGAGTTTTTGCCCATTTTCTGATGTCCTTTCACTGGGCACCACTGAAGAGCCCAGCTCTGTCCTCTTCAAACACTCCCTTCAGGTGTTTGTATACATGGATGAGATCCACCTGAAGTCTGAACAGTCCCAACTCTCTCAACCTCTCTTCATAGGGGAGATGCTCCATCTCCTGTACCGTCTTTGTGGCCATTTGTTGCACTCTCTACAGTATGTCCATGTCTCTGTTGCAGTCCCGAGCCCAGCACGGACACAACTCTCCAGGAGTAGTCTCACCAGTGTCAGAGGGACAGGATCCCTCTCTTGACCTGCTGGCAATGCTGTGCCTAATGCAGCCCAGGTTAACCTTGGCTTCTTTGCAATAAGGGCGCATTGCTGGCTCGTGTTCAACTTGGTGTTCACCAGAACCCCCAGGTCATTTTTTGTCAAGCTGCTTTTCATCTGGTATATGTGTGTGCTTTTCACATATACCTCTGCCTAATGCTGTTCATCCCCACATGTAGGACTTTGCACTTCATCTTGTTGAACAAAGAAATTATTAAAATGATTTAGAAAAAAAAAGTCTCTTAAACTGCTGTAACCACAGGGATATTCCTTCTTGAGATGCAGGGCTTTCTTCACCCAGTCAGATTTTCTCCTACTAGTTTTGTTTAGTTTGTCTGTGGGTTTTTTGTACAGTGTTTTGGGGAAAAGGCAATAAAGCACTGAGTTGAAGAATGTAATTAAAGTATTTTTTGGTCAACCCTGAGATGCCACTCTAAAAATCTGGGTTCAGAATATTGTTTCCAGCCATTGTGGATCTGCAGGAAAACTACTTCCCTTACATTCTCATCAGTGTATTCTGCCTTAAGCCTCAATTCATGTGAAAAAGAACATGAGTTAACAATGAGAACGTGAGGTTAATGCCTTCCCTCTCCTTTCACGCCTCTCACGTGAGGGCAGCTGAACTTGCTATTTATCAACTAATGAAATGGCAAATTACAGTGTCATGATTTAAAGTAAAGTGTCATTAGCTGTCATCTCCTTACAGTCCACAATCTTTACTGGTGCAGTTTGGAGGGTGATTTATAAGTGATTTAGTGCATTTTGTTTCCTTCCACTGGAGACAAGGTAGACTTCTGGGGTGGAAGTTTCATCAATAGCCCTATTTTGTTGTGTCTCCATTCAGGAATCAGAGCACTTTAATCCTAAATTAGCTCTCCAGAGCAGGGGTTTTGACTCAGTACATTTCAGTGTGTCATTTACCATAAGAGTCCCGCCATGTCACCTGAGACTTCCAGTCACTATGAGAACACAAATCATAACAAACTAGTGAACATCTGAAAGAGATTATGAAAAGGCAATATGTAGCCGGGTAGTTCTTAAGAGATTGCCTTAACCTATTTTCAGAACGTGCAGAAGTTCAGGGCTTGGGAGTGTCCCTGCTCTGTGAAGCTGAGTCATATTTGAGTACTTTCACTGTCAAAATTTGAGCTGGGTTTATGCCCCAATGGTAGGATGTCTTCCAAATGCTCAACTTCCACTTGTGGATTAGGTGGTTTTGGATATGGCCTGTTGTAGACAATGTCTCCTGTTTTTGGCCATTCCCAGAAGACCCACTGGGAGGTGCTGATCTACTTTGGTGGGAAAAGTGGTGCTAAAGAGGCAGAGAATACAGCTGCATGTATTTGTATTGAGCAGTGGGAGCTGCATACCAGGTGTAGGCATTGAGATGAACAGGTGCTTTGATTTACACCCTTCATTTTCCAGCTTGCTTCCATCGTGCGAGCAAAGGTTGTATACATGCTGTGATCTGCTTTTTTCTGACACTCTACCAGTATGTGCTTCTGCTTGAAGTGTTTATGTTTATTTTCTCAGCAGAGAAGAAAATATTAATTTTGTATAAATTTAACAGACATTTGTAGCAACTAATGCGTCTCAAATTCTCAGTATTCCCAGGTTAAATATGTTGTAACTAAGGAATACATGAGGCTCACAGAGATACTTGGACTTTATTGTGACAGACAAGTGAAGAATGCTACAAAATATTTATCTGTGAGGAACAGTGAGGTTTGATGACTTCCTAGACATTTCCAAATTAATGTGAGTCATCCTTACCATGTGTTTATTTTCTTACATGAGGAAACATTATCAACAATTTTCATTTCAATTTTTTTTTTTTTCAGCTAAAAAACTTTGCTTATTTGTGGTGGTAAGACATCAGTCTGACTACATGACTAATTCAGGCAGTAAAGAAGGTCCTGTGGGGAAGGAAGGTGGGAGTGAACTACTTACGTGAGAATTGGTCATTGTTTGTTAAATGTCAGAATCAATCCAGATTCCAATTCTTATGAACAGAAGCCCACATCTTCCAGTAAAACATATAGCTCTGACTAAGAAGTTTGATTCTTAATTGTGAAGTTTTTGTCTGTCTCCTTTGGTATTACAGAAACTTCTTTGGGGCCTACCCGGACAGTGGCAGTGAATCCAAAAGCAGTTAACCTTTTACTAAGACATCTGAACTACCACTGCTTAAGACATGGAGAACACCATTAAGATAGTACATTAGAAAGCCTTAGAAAATATACAGAGAGAATCTGTAACAGTAAAATTTCACATTCCTTTGAAATCCCATACTAACTCGTTTAGGTAAGTTTTTAACAATATTTTATTGTGTGAACAAATGAAATAAGGGGAATCAAAGAACCTATTTTGTACTAGAATTTGAGTAAGTCTCAAATGGGTGGCCACATTTCACCTTCCTTGGAAATGAAGGCATGTATGTGAGTCTGAATGAATGGGTTTGAGTATCTTGTCTTGAGGTCAAAAATAGTCAGAAGCAGAAGCTTTGATGTCCTGTCCCACACTTCAGGCATAGGCATCACTATGGGCTTTGATTTGTGTGCTTCCTTTTCCAGTTTGATTTCCAGTTTGTGTGAGCAAAGGCTGTAAATGTGCTGTGATCTGTTTTTTCTGACAGTCTACCAGTATGTGCTTCTGTTTGAAGGATTTATGTTTATTTTCTCAACAGAGAAGAAAATAATAGTTTCATCTAAATTTAAGGGAATTTGTAGCAAGTAATTTATCTCTTTTAACTCTACTATATTCTGTGTAGTTCTGTGTAAAATTTTAGATTTATTATAAAGAACTTCCCTATTTTTTTGCATATCCATGTGCATTCCATATATGGGTGTTCATGTGATGAATAAAGCCTGTATTGCTCTATTCACCTAACATCACTATGACAGCTACTTCTAGCTCAGCATATTCTATCTCATTTGCATGTAAAATTGCTCCTGGGTACTTTTTTCCTAGTTTATCTGCTCTGGACTTAAGAAAGTTGCAAGTTAAATTCGGTTGACCAGTCTTCCAACAGAAAATCTCCATCCTGAAATTTAGGCAATCTTTTTGTTATTTCAAATATCCAGGAGGTGTACGTACTCCACCAAGTCTAACCTGAGAAGTATAGTCTGTGGCTTCTTAAATTATACCTGGTTTAGAATTAAGGCATGAATTCATGGAGGAAGATTTCAGTTTCCACAAGCATAAAGGATTTGTAAAGGGAGAATCAGGGTAAAAAGAAGACAAGCAATAAAAGTAAAATAAAAATGTTAATGATATTTGCAAACCTGCCATGTGTCTGCAGCTATTGGCTTAGAATGATCATGAGTTGTGCCAGGGACAAATATAAAACAAGTTCAATGCTTGCATATGAATCTTTAAAGGCTGTGTGTTAATGTGCTGCTGATAACTTATCACTTTTTATGTCTAGACATCCAAGCTAGTGTGAATGGGAATACTTTCATGTGATTTTTCCCTCTGGTATTTTTCCCCCCCCAACAGTGTTCTTTTTCTGTTTCTGTACTGCTAAGAATAATAATGGAAACTTTCTGTTGAAAAAGGCAGACAGACACACACTCCCCCCCACGCCCCCTTACCTTTTTATGATGTAATGTGGAGTATGGAGCTTTGGGCCTTGAAATGATGTGTTTCAATTTGAATGTGGTAATTTCTTCCTTACTTAGAATAGGTGATAAACTGTTTACATCTAGACTGATCCTTGAGGGACTTAGAAGATTTAGGTCTTGTTTTGCATCTGCTGTAGTACGCCTGGATTATAGATGGGTTATCAGATAAGAAACACAATTCTCCTGGTCTTACACTTGATTTTTACACTAGTGTAGAGCTACTCACTTAGACAAGGTTCTATATCAGGAGGAAGGTTCTTGAATTCATGGTGATTTATCTGCTCTGGCAAGAGGTTTTCCTTTAACTTTGTATAAAAACTCCTTTAAAAGCTCTTCAATTAGAAAGGTTCCCCTACTGAAAGGTTAAAAAGTGACAAGACTGGGAATTGTCTTAAAAACACTATGGAAACATATTTAAGTTACATAAGTTCTAGAGAGCTGACAACATTTATCACACCCTTTGTTCTTCAGTAGATTTATAGATTATCTGCCTAAATGCCATTTACATGTCCATGCTTATATTTTACCCCATCAACCATTTGGCTCACAGAATTGATTCTGTCTTATTGTCATTAAAATTAGGATAAATTTTCCTAACAATGAGCAATGTATAATTACCCATGCTCATCTGTCAGGTCTCTTAGAAGCTTTCAACAGTACTGATGATATCTTGCCGCAAGAAGAAGTAATATCCAGGTTAGCTTACTAAAAGAATTCCTTGGGGAATGTATCTTCTGAGTAGTGAAAGAGGCTTGTTTCTCCAACACAGTGTCTTTTGATATTTTCAGGCCTGTCATGGTGTAGTAGTTGCTGGGCTGCTCTGGAAAGAAAATAGAGGCTGTATTGAAGGGTAGAGACCTTGGACAGGAGCCCTGTCCCATGGTATCCAAACAAGAGGAGCAGAGCAGGTCTGGGGGGTTATCAGGGCAGTCACTGACCCTCATTTCTAGACCAGGTTGTGGTGACAGACTTGGTCTGAAGCCACGCTGGGAAGGCAAGGTGGCAGGTGGGCGCAGCACAAGGACAGGCACCTGCATCCTTGAGTGCTGCTCAGAAAAGGACTGTGGGCCAGGACTCTGGCCAAAAGCAGATCCCAAGCTGGGAAGAGGTCCCAGAGAGGCATCTCCTAGATCTTTCTCACACAGTTGTGTCCCAGCAGCTGCACCCAAGGTTCAGCCACCGTGTGCCAGACCTGGTCATGAGCACCCGAAGCCAAAGTGTTGGCAGTGAGAAGAGGCTGCAGAACCTGCTGATTCACTCAGTAGGTTGGAGCTGAGGAGAAATGAGTCTAACTGGGGGAATTGGATAACAATCTGCAAAAGACTCTTTAAGAATGATTCTTAAAAACTTGACACAATTAATTTCAATAATGAGCTCTTTCTTTTTTTTCTTTTAAAGAGATAGTTGCTGATAAACTGAAGATAAAATAAACAAAATGAATTATCTTCTACATAATGATTTGCTATATCATGAAACACTTGTGGCAGCAGAAGTCTAATTCAGAAGTAGGCAAAAATACTTCATCTTCTTTGTGGAATATAGATCCCAAGATGACAAGTAAACTTCATAATCTGGATGTGATTTTTGGTTCAGGGACACTCTAAACCACTGGCTGACAGCCATTGGGAAGATGTGCCAGGGAAAAAATATCTCTGCATCAGGCATATTTGTTACATAAAGTAATTATCCTGAGATAGTTAATCATGCCTTCATAATATTTGCATTCACTATGATAATGTAACTTAGCTGGACATGAGTCCTTCAACTCTCAGGATATTTGAAATAATGCAGTTTACTACTGCATGGGTTCTCAGTTTTACAGGTGCTAACATCAAACTTGTCCTTCTGACAAATTCTGGCTTCCTATGGCTGTTTTAATTCGTTTCAAGAGCTCATCAAAATACTCAGTGTCTCAGGCCACAGATATCTAAAATCTGTCCTAAATCTCTTGGTTGATGATTTTCATCTCTGTACAATGCAATACCCATGAAGTTTTCCTGGCAAAGTCTGACAATTTGAAAAGAAGTCACTGGGGAACTAAGAATCATTACAAATGCTAGCATAGTTTTTTTCTTTTAATCTGGCTTTTTCTAAGAAAAATTATATGTGACTCTGAATTGTAATACAGTGTGGAAATAAACAACTCCTTCAGAAAACCCAAACCTCAAACCAAATAAAACCTGAGTTGCAACAGAACAAAGCTGTCCTATTTCTGTCTCTTTTGCTCTCTTCTGCTCCTGGGGAACTGATGGGAAAAATGCACAACATTGCATAGTCTTCTGTTCCTTTTTTTCCAAATGAAAGTAGCTCAGATTTTATTGTAATAATCAGAGAGAAGAATAAATATAAAACAGGACAGATGTCCCAGTTTATGCCCAACTTAGTTATATTACACTGTGTTCAATCAGTGAAACAAACTAATGGCTTTTTTCCTTTCCTTCCACACAAGAATATGCAGAGAGATTTGGAAGTCTACTTTAGACCCAAAATGCAAGTGGGGTATTTCCTTATGCCATTTAACTTTTATTTATGGTAACTCATAAGCTGTCTTTACATTCTTACCATGTTTTTCATGAGTATAGATCTCAAGATTTTGTACTCGAAAACTTATGCAGCAGCCCCCGACTTTACTCTTCCAGTCCTCTTTGTAGAAATGGTGGTCTTAATATCTGTCCAGACTTGACATGATGTCAAATGACCCTGCTCTGAGGATATAAGTATATAGTCCACTGCTGGTATATGGAAAGAAAGGCAGCAATCCACATAATTTCAGCTTCTTCTGAGGGTAAATTTTCCTTAGATTTGACTCCTTTTAGCACTAAACACCTGACATCTCTTGGAAGGAGAACTGGAGCCTGCAGAAACTCCTGAAATATCTCCAGAATTCTCAGGTTCCACCTACCCTCATAATTTCTAGCCATGCTATGTGAACCCAAATTAATGCAGCCAGGCACAGTTGTTTGCATTTGTGCTAGGAAAAAAAATACTTACATACATTCAGTATGCACTCAGTGTGCTTGGCCCAGTAATCATGAACCATGTGATGCTATTTTACAATAACTGTCTCAGAGGAGGCACAGTAAATTTCCAGCTGGAGCTCATTTAACACCTTACCTTCTACTACCTCATGAATAGTTTGCAATGGAAAGAGTTCATGCTGAGGAATACTATGGCAGCGTCTCTACCATTTCTCCTTGAGGTATTTGGATTGGGGTTTAACCCTATGCTTTGTATTGATACTTAGGTCACATTCCACTGATACTCTTTACTCCTTGGCTTTAATTTTCTCATCTTTAAGTAGCCAATAAAAATTTTATTGTTGGGCGTCAATGAGATACACTTTTGAAACATTGGTTTTACCTGAAGAATTCTGCTGTTTACTTCTCTGTATGTATTTCAGGTAGAAAGAACTTCTAATAAAAACTTGTTAATAAGAAAAAGGAAACTATGTATTTTATAAGCTTTTGAAATCCTGTTTTATGTTGAAAAAATCTGAGACACAATTAACTAAACTTAAACAACAACCTGCTCTAAGTATCTGAAGTTTATCTTCAGGTGGAGATTCAGGCTTTTAACATTTTTGTTTAAAGGTACAGTATTTTGCTAAGGCATTACATACCCCCAAGGCATAAATAATCAGCAGCAAGGACTGACTGAAGACCTCATGCTCTGACAGTATAAAAGAAGATTTGATGCCTGGATCAGGCAGGAGAAACTGTCTGTAACCTCACTGCACACATTGTACCAGACCCCAGCATGGCCTGATTAGTAACGTTTGATTGATCTAGTGCAGGTAGTTGGCAGCTAAGACAATTTTAGATCTCTTTATGTCAGAGGAGTTGCAGAATGAACCTGGGGTTGATTTTTGAAGTTAGCTCCGTCACTGCACACAGCTCTGAAAAATGGTGAGGCTGTCTTGCTGCAAAACTGGAATTTTACTCATTGTAGATGCTGTGCTTTGCCCATCTATCACCACGTTTAAGCTGGGCAATGGTGCTCAGTCACTTTGACTGGGCGTGAGTAAATGCGATGCTGGATGCTTTGCTCTTCCTGTGTGTGGAGCTGAATATGAAGAACTGGTGTGCCTTAACTTTGCTGTTTTACAGAGACTCTGAGATATTAATAGATATTTATGGACTTACTGAATGAAAGCAAAGAAAGTGTATGTATTACACATTACAAGCACATTAGTTATGGTACTGTTCAGGAAAAAATTATTACCGATGAGTTTGGGTGTGGTTGTTGGTGGAATCAAGAATAAGCTATGGAAGACAAGCTAGAGGCTATAAACTACATCTGCACTCATGGCCTATTTTGCAAATATTTTAGGTAGCCTTTAAAAAAAAATGAAGGTGGCTTTTCACTTCCTCCATTTATATAACTGTGAGGAACTTAGTTGGGGTTTCTGGAAATGCGTTGGAGGTCTTAATGTAGGGTCTCTGGGCTGCAGCTGCCTTTCTTTAGGCACATGTGTCATCCACAGCTTCTTGTCACACCTGCCAGCTCTGTGTCTTCAATACTGTAAGTAATTGAAAAATGACTCTAGATACCAGTGTCCAGACTACTGAATGAGCTTGGCTTCCTTTTCCCCTGCATCTCAGAAATGGGATTTTTTAACTTGGACCCTTGCCACATCAGCTGTCCTCAAAGTCCTGGCCTCTCAATCCTGCATCTTCAGCAGCTGGTGGAGGCTGCATGGAGCCTGTCCGGGGTAGCCGTGTTGGGTTCCTTTGCAAGAAAAAACGGGGCATGTGGGAGGATGAGGTGTGTAGGCAGGGAACACACCCACTAGGATGAGAAGCTGGGATATGAACATCTGGGCCTAAGAACTGGGATGTGTACCTGTCTGGGGGGACTGGATATGGTCTAGACTGTGTCTAGACATGATCTAACAGAAAGTACTAGATTTTTGGCTTTGGGAAGCTTGAAAAGTTCCCAGGTTGAGCAGGAGGGATGCTGAATTCCTCATCCAGCTGCTTCAGGACAAATTAATAATGGAAAATTCTTGAGTACAGTAGTTTTCACCGCTCTGCTGGTGATCTGGCAGTCTTACCACTAATAGAGGTAGGTAGCTTTGAACTGGGTTTGCAGACATGAAATGAATTCTTATTTTTTGTCATATAATATGTAATTGCTGAATTTGGTAAGAAAACTATAGCTCTAAAAATATTGTAGAAAAAAATTATTTGTACACTTAGCAAAAGAACATGTTCATGCATATAAAAGAATGTTTCTGTTCAGAAACACATTTTTTAAAATAAAAATAAAGTATTCCTCCTCACACTTCCCAACCCACCAATTCCTGTTTGTGTTCAAGTTTCAGATGATGTAAGTCAACTTCTTTGTGAACAGAAGTTGGGCTGAAAAAGAGAGAACTTCTTTTTCAATTCAACAAATCTTTTTTAGATCCTGGGACTCTACAGACAGAGTATAAGGCTCTTCATTCAGTTATAAGGATAGAAATCACAGGACTGTTGAAGAATGTATTGATACGACGTAACTATTCTTCAGAAAACCAGGGGAAAAGTTTCAGTTTAGTGGAATACCAGAAGATTGTCATGTATGTCCTTAAATTTTAGGAAATCTTATCTTTGTCATTAAGTATTGTACTCAATGACATCCTCAGTGGCTCTTCAGTGAGCAGTGTTGGTAAATAGGTCTGGATGTGCTGTGGGAAAATCAGTATATGTTAAGTCTGCTGGGAATCACTTCTCTGAAAGTTCACACATCTTCAATAAAACATTCAAGCAGTTTTATGACTCTGTATCAACAAGATAGTTGATGGCTTCCAAGAAGAAGATGTTACCACGAGATTTGTTCACCAATGTATGGAGAGAAACCTGTGATTTGAAAGATAAAGAAAAGGGGGGGAACCTGATCAAGAGTTCTGTTGCTGACTTTCAGGCAGGTTTTCCATACTTAATATGTCCCAGCTGAGTGTCCTTATTACTAGCCTCTAATCATGGTTCCTTGTAGCTGCTCTCCTTTTAGTCTGATGACTCTTGCATGCCTGATCACACAGCACATAGATCACCCGTCCTGAATGATCTGCTATCCTGAATCCCAGAGCTGTCTTGTGGAAGATGTGGGTTTGAACCTCTTCTGACTGAAGGAAGCCAGTTGATTGAAAGTGCTCTTGCAGCTTTGCGGAAGGTAGGAGATGTGGCCAGGAAGTCCCCTAGTCCTTCAGGGGAAAGAGAGGTAGCTGATCCAAAATGGATCTAGGTATCGGTTTCTCTGGCTGTAGAGCAAGGAAACAGGATCTCCCTTCAGAGGTTTTCAGACGCTGCTGCGTCTGTCCCTGATGTTCCAGCATAACTGGGTGCTAATTTTAGGAGGTCTAACTCATATCCTCGAGGCAACCACTGAACATAAGCAAGCTGAGTGCACAAGATGGGCAATGAAGATGTGCATTGTGAATTTTTGTGAACCTAAGATTAATATAGGCCTTTAAAAGAAACTCTTTCCAAATAGTTGTCTTTAATGGGATACATGCAGGCCAGAATTAATAAATTTGCACAATTTTCCCTGTTCTAGTTGAACTGAGAAACACCTCATATTTCAACTTCACTTGTCTCTTTGCACATTGAACCTGTTTTACAGCCTGATACCTAATCCAGAGACATTAGGTTAATCTATCTTTCTTTTTTTTCTGTTTCCTTTTATTTTATTTGGCTATCATTTTGTTTACGTTATTTTCAGATCATGGTAGATTTTGCAAGACTGGATTTAGTTGGTAGTGGCACCAAAGGAAATATTTCCTTTAATAATTTTTGATCACAAAACCATTTCCTTTGCTGTGGTCTAGACTCCATTAAGTTTATTGTCAGAGAGATCATTTGCTGTAGCACTGTTTCCCTTTGAAATTTATCAAGTTCAAACCCTGTAAATAACATCAGCTATTTGACTGAAGACATCAAAAGTGTGATAATGAGTGATAGATCTGCTGTACTGTCTTTATCAATGACTTGTGATTCAAGTCATTTGTTAATTGTCCTTTTTTAATGAATTGACAATGAATCTCTTCGTCCTTCCAATCCACTCTGGACTGTTCAGTATAATGAAGCTGAGTATTCATTTTTCCCTTTAAAAAGCATCCTGAACAATACTCCAGAAGTATTTTGCAGTTTCATAGGTACATGTTTTCACTCATAATGATAGAAGAAGGGGTAATGAGTTTAAACTGAAAGAAAGCAGGCTGAGATTAGACATTAGGAAAAAAATGTCTGCTATGGGAGTGATGAGACACAGGCTGCTGAAACAAATTCTGGATACCCCATCTCTGGGAGTGTTCAAGACCAGGTTGGATAGGCTTTGAGCAATCTGGCCTAGTGGAAGATGTCCCTGCCCATGGCAGGAGGTTTGGAATTAGGTCAGAGCTCCATCCAACCTGGCCTCATGCAGCTTCTCTCGGGGGAATTTTTAATTACACTTTCCCTTCTTCCATAAACCTTTGCCAGTTCCAAGAGTGAATTTTCTCTCTGAGGCAGACTGTGATGCAAAATCCCTGACCACCTTGTCCAGGCAGCAAGTAGAGAAGCTGCCAAGGGCCTCAGCTGTCAGCCCATAATTAGCATTTGTTTAACCTACATGTTATTTACACACTTGTTATGGACAGTTTATCCAGGAAAGCAGTCCTCTGACCTTCCCAGCTGGGACTGGAAGCAGGGAGTTCAGTGTCAGGGCTGATGCAGGGTGGGAGCTCCCTGCAGAGGTGTGGCTTGCCTTGTGCAGGCTTTCTGCAGCAAAATGAGGGAAAAGGCTGCTTTTTTCTGTGTTTCACA
This sequence comes from Struthidea cinerea, assembly GCA_013397865.1. Lineage (NCBI taxonomy): Eukaryota > Metazoa > Chordata > Aves > Passeriformes > Corcoracidae > Struthidea > Struthidea cinerea. The sequence goes on along the minus strand of VZTI01005702.1, from coordinate 969,265 downwards.
GCTACTCATAGACTTTGGAAAGGTTGCACATTAAAAACATTAGAAAATCCAAGCTCCGAGGCATCAGTGGATTCTTAGAAACCACTGAAATACTTTATTTCTGGTTTTTTGGTTTTTGGGGTTTTTCTTGTCAGGGAGAGAAGAGTTTTTGGCAGACTGAAATTTTTCTATATGGAACATCACCTGTTCTCATAGCATCTAATCCAAGAACCACAGAAAGCAATTGGAAAATGCTGCTGCAGTTTTGTCAGGCTTCAGACTGGGCCCTTTACCCAGAGCTGGGAGTGTCTATACACAACATCAATAACTGGGTTTGGTACTGGCAGCACATGCAGAAGGGGTCACAGAAATAAAATTTAACCCCAGTTCTGGGTCCAAAAACCCTGTGCTACACAACTGTGGGCAGGGGGTAAAGCAAAGGACTGCCTTCACAGTAGGGAGAGATAGTAGCACTTTCCTACTCCAAAGAGGCGCTCCGAGGATGAACAGATGTACAGCTCTGTCTGGGAGCAGGGCTGTGAGCATCACTGTCAACACTGAGAGGTTGAGGTAGAAGGACCATAACCCCATAACCCCATCCATGGACACAGAGATCAGCCCTGATATATTAAATTTGTGGCACACAGACTTCAAAATCGGATTTTTCCCTCTCACATTTTTCCAAAAGTAGTTGGTTGAAGTAAACTTACATTTTTTACACTGATATCTAATTTCACTGGTTACGTGTGGTAAAGATTTATTCTAGAGGCAGTTTTGCAAGACTGTCTGTAGTATAGTAAATATAATAATCTGCTTCCTTTGTAATATGTACAGTTCAGTACAAACTTTAAGAAATTCCTCTTATTTATGATCAAGTGCACTCTTGCTTATACAGGTTTGGGGGTTTTGTTTGGTTGGTTTAATTTTAAATGGTATAATATGGCAATTTTTGCCCTTGCTAATTACATTCTGAAATTGCTGTTGTGATAAATCCCAGCCTAACAAACCCAACCCAATCACCCAAGTGTTTTACCCAGTGCCTTATGCATTGGGCTGTCAAGACTGAATCTTGATTGCATTCATTTGAAAAGTACAAGTCAGCACAAGGTGGTGCTAAATAGCACTCCATTAATCATTTTCTAATGTACAGCCCAGAAGGGAGCTTTGGGAAAAGGCAGTCAAAGGATCTTTTTTTAACTGCCTGATAAAAGATTTGTCTTTTTTATTTGTTAATTTATTTACTTCTGACTTTACTGGGAGACTTTTCCCAGTAAAGCCTGCCTGCTTTGGCTGTCAAGGATGTCTCCTCTGAGAGGTGTGGGCTCCCAGTCTTTGGATAAATGCAGAAATTTCATTCTGAGCTTTCCTTACAGGAAAGTGTAGCCATTATCTACTTGTTTTTAAGTGGATGGTGGTATTTTTCACCTCTGTTCCACAGCTCTTTGGGTTTTGTGAGTAGTTTCTGAGAAAATCTGTACAGCATGTGTGCTGTGGGCTTAAGTTACAGAGTTCTGTATTTCATTTGGACAAATTGCTAAGGAGAGGTTGAAAATGCAAAATGGGTGGAGAAAATTTGAATGCCTGAGCAGATTCAGGACTGGCTGCTCCAGGGAGAGTGGGTGCCCCTTCACCCAAGAGCTGCTCTGTTCTGTGTGCTGCTGCTCTGCCAGAAGCGGGGAGGGATGCAGTGTTGAGTGGGCTGCTGACCTTTTTGCTTTGCCTGCAAGCAGAAGCACTAACTAGATATTTTGTTTTCTTGGCACCAAATTGCCTCTTCTGAGAAAATGCTCCTGAGATGCAAACTGAAAAGGATGGACGTCTTTAAAAAACTCTGTATTTTAGGGGAAGGTAAACTGGTCTCTTTAAAAAAAAACAAATTGCCTTTTTGCTAGTATACACAAAGCAGATCAGCTGGAGTCAACTAGCCAGAGTACTATACTTGCTGACACTGTGTTTCTTGAAGAATCTTGACTCCACAGATATTTGCCAGCACTTAGACATTATATCTGCACATCAGAGACTTTCTTTCACATCTTTTGCCCTTTAAAATATGTTTTATAGATAGAAAAGGTCTCTAGGAAAGCCTGGAGCATTATTTCTTTTGCAAAACAACAAAAGTTTGAGAGGGGTCCTTTTTCTTTCCCATCATTTAAACCCCATTGTCAGAGAGAGCTTCCTAAGGAACCTAGGGGAGCAGTTATTATTCCATGCTGGCATCTCTTCACTTTTGCTATGTGCATGATTTGAAGGGGCCCTTCTGCTTATCACAGAACTGACAGAGAGCACTGTAGTGGGTTGACCCTGAATTGACAGGCAACCTTTTAGACCAATAACGCTTCTCTAAATTTACATATTTAAACCATGCAGGAAGGCGGGATTGGGCCTTCTTTTTGAGCTCACCTGCTGGAAGGTAGGGGGGGCCTCACAGCCTCCGGGCCCCGCCAGGCTGGGCCAGGGTCCCTGCCCACCCCCCCACCCCACCCTTTCTCCCAGTGCCGCGGCATGGACCCTCGGTCATTGGGGGTGTGGGGGAACTGTCCCTGAGCCGCAGACGTAGCTGAGCCCGTCCGGCGCGGCTTTTTGGGACTGGTGGGATCCTCTCCTCACCACGCTGAGCCAGCAGGAGCTAAAGATGGAGCCTCCTGTCTGCAACTAGTACGCTTTGCTCTGAACGGAAGAGGATACCGTGCGGCCAGCAGCATAGAAAGAGAGCGGGGCTCTCTCCGCCGTGGAGCCAAGCGGTAACATGGTGGCTTCAGAGCCAGAGAGAGAAAGTGAGTCACGTCACATGGGACGGAGCTAAGATGGCTTCGGAGGAGAAGAGAGGGCGGTGGCGCACTGCTCGCGCCCATTTAAAAATACTTCTATCATGCCGCGGTAAGGAACTGTAATATCGAACTGTGCATTTCTTTAAACCATTTAGAGTACATGGGGGGATGGACATTCATGTGTGGCCCGTGAAGGTTGTGAGGAGTGCCCATGCCAGGCTACTTAAAGGCAGAGAGAGAGAAAAACTTTTAAGAGACTGGTGATGGGAAAAAACCTTCGTGTTCAGGGCAACATAATTCATCCTTAAAAGATTAATAACCCCATGTGATGGTCCATGTCTTGCAGTGTAAAAGAACTGTGAGTTTTCATGGAAGAAACGTTCTACACCACAGCAGCTTTTCCCCTCTGTCTTTTGAGTCTGTTAGTAAACTTCTTTATAATCTGTAAGTTTTGTGCCTGCTTTGCTTTTTCCTAATTCTTATCTCACAGAAGGAAAATAAGTATGTAATAGGTTTTGAACAAAACCACTACACTTAATTGGTGTTTCTGCCTGGTTACTGAACTGAACCTGCTACAAGCACCAACTTCAGTGTGGTGTGAAAACCTGCCTTTCGTGGAGTTATCTGATATGTCTGATCATGTATGACATATCACATTGACTTGACATTAGGATAAGACTGGATATCAGGAAGCATCATTTTACAGGAGAGTGGTCAGACGCTGGAACAGACTTCCTAGAGAGGTGGTCAATGCCCCAAGCCTGTCAGTGTTTAAGAGGAATTTGGACAATGCCCTTAACAACATACTTTAACTTGTGGTCAGGCAGCTGGAGAGAATAATTGTTGTAGGTACTTCCCAACTGAAATTTTCCATTCCATTCCATTCCATTCCATTCCATTCCATATAATGAATAGCTAACTTTCTCTCTTAATATGTTTGGACAGGAGTTGAACTAATGAGTCAGAGAAGGTTGGCTCTATTCTCTTTTATATAGACATATATTAGTTAATATATACTAATATAATAATGTTGCCAGAATTGAGGTTTGAAATCCAGGCTGAGTAGCTCCCTAGTTCTTATAACCTAATTTTCCTCCAGTGACACCAGATCTCTAAAACATATTTGTAACTGTAGTAACACATTTTCTGTTGGAAGCAAAGTGCAAATCAAGACTTGTTCTTCCTGCATGCCATTGACACTCAGTTTCATTAAGAGACATTCATTTGATTGAGAATTAATGCTGTATCTATTGACTCTTTACCGGGCTTGCCAATGCTGTTGTATTCTAAATAATGGCATTTTCATCAGAAGGTGAGTCTGGACAACTCATCAGGATCTGAAACATCCAAATTTATGGTGAAGTTCTTTAGGTAATTGTGGTATGAGCTGTTGGAACAAAATTTGGCAGGCATCAAGAGATTAGACATGTTTGTGTAGTGGGAACATTGAATTAGTTTTGGATAAATACCCGGACTTCAGAATATAGTTCAGCAACTGTCTGGAGTAAGCAAGACATTCCTTCTTCAGATAGGTTATCCCACAAATTTTACTGGATAGATGAATCAGAAGTCTGCTCTGATATGACAATCCCTGCTTTGTATGTTTTAAGCATCAAGTGCGGAACAGACCTAGAAACACAAAGTGGCATTTCCAGGGTTGAGCTCTTATACTCCTCATCTGTGTTTTTAGTTTCAGCCAGGAGTCTGAATGGCAGCACACGCAGCAGCCAAGAGTGGTCTTTTCATTACCAAAGGAAGTGATTAGAAAATAAAGTGGGTTGGGGGGGGGGGGGGGGGGGGGTT
>VZTI01005702.1:927210-964693 GCA_013397865.1 Struthidea cinerea | reverse complement strand
AGTTTTTGTTATTTGTTGTTTGTTTTTGTTGTTGTTTAGTTGTGGGTTTTTTGTTTTTTTGGGTTTTTTGTGAAGAACATGAATATACCAATAATCTTCCTTTTTCTTATGATCTGTCCAGTTTTTCAGATTTGAGTCTGTGTATTCTGTAGCTTTGCAAATCCTGGACTGGAGACTTTCTCTTTGTCCTCCATCCTCAGTAAAATAAAATAAGATATATAAACCTCAGATTATTTATCACCCATTTTCACCATTAGCAGTAAATTGCTTTCTTGCTCACCTAAGTCTCAGGCAGGCAAGGGGATCTACTTTGAGTCCATTCAGCACCAAATAATTAACTTGGTGTAGAAAGTAGGTACATTTTCATTCAGGAAGGCAAGAGGGAACACGTGAGGGACCAGCCCAGTTCCTTGGTTAGAGGGCATGTTTCTGGGAGCTATTTCCTAAGGCATCTTTGCAGTTACTGAATTGGCACTGAAAGCAACTAGAAAGACAAAACAAATCAAAACTCCAGAAAACTAACAGCTTTATAGATAATGATTCTCCAGCTATCAGGAGAAGCTCAAAAGAGAAAAAGCAGATGGTGAAGTAGAAATCAAAGTATTTGCTGGTCTCATTGCTCCTGTCAATACTATTGCATTGCTACTTGCTTGTGCCAGTGGGAGAGAGAAATTTGTATTGCTGAACACCACAGCAGGGTGAAAGGCTTCAAAAGTGTTCTGTATAAATTGAGAATGTGTTTACTTTGTTTCCTAACCTGGTTCTTCAAAATGACTAGTGAGATATTTTGCTTGATGTTGTAACTATTCTCATTCAGCACAACTGAGTTGTTAGTCTCTTTCCTCTGCTTTGTGTCTTGTAATTATAGGGCTGCATACAAAGGTGTGAGCCTTTGGCATCTTCATTGCCCCAAGCGATTAAAGTGCTGAAAGAGGAGACATTTTCCTCATGTTGTAATAACACTGCCTTCGATGAGTGCTATAAATCACTTGGTCATTATGCTGATTTTCCTTTGGCCTTCTGGTGTTGTCCCTCCTGCAGTCTGGAATGAATGCTGCTATGAAGTACAGTTTATTTCTGGGAAAATCATGTTGGCATTTACAGCTTGAGCTTCTCTGGAGGATACAGCCTATTCATGTACAGAGGGGCCTAGTGCTTCCCTTGCTGGAAAACTGTCAGTACTCTCTGGGGTGTTAGTAGCTTAAGTTACAAGTGACTGCATCTTTCAGGCTTCCAGCCTCTTATTCCACTAGGATATAAGAATTTGACATTTTGATTGTTTGTTTAATGAAAGCATTCTCTTACCTATAGCTCAGTTGTTCTGATATTAAAAGAAAAAAAAGAAAAGAAAATATATATTTTGGAAACCAGAGATCTTGACTATATAGGAACATTGTTTTCCATCCAACAGTGTGACGCCAAGCAATTAGAAAGAAGAGTAACATTGGCCTCCACACTGTGTTACAGTGAGCAAAATATGACCAAATATTGAACATAAGTCATGGCCATAATCTTTGATTCAGGACCCAATTCGAACAAATTCCACTATTAGAGGTGCTCGCGGCCTTACGGCTGAATCTTGGGTTCAGTCTAGGGTAAAGGGATGGGTCATTTGCGCGTATGGTTTGCAAATGGGCTTTGGTTTGGGCCCATTCCTCAAGACGGACATGCCCCTTTGCACATGACTGTGTATTCTGGCATACTGCTGCTCTGCAGTGTGCTTTGGTGTCCATCGGATCTTGGGAAGCTCTTCTGGGTGGCTGCGCGGCTCGGTTCTGTCTGAGCAGGGCTGCAGACACTGCTCTGCTGAGTGCTCCCTTCCGAGAGCTCAGGGGAGAAATGGGCTGAGCTCTTGCAGACTGAACTCGTAACAACTGGTGCAGCTCTCTGTTGTGGACCCCTCACTGGAGTCTCCAGGGTCAGCTGACAGCAAGAAGAACCTTTGGAAGCATGAGGTCTTCAGGAGCCACGGGGACGGGTGTGCTGCAATGAGCAACGGTATGTAATGCATGTGCAAGGGGCCTCTGGAAAGTACCTGAGAACACCAGAGATAACAGCAGGAACTGTATTTATCTCTGAGCTGGAAGGAATTGCTCATTCAGTTCAGTATCCTGTCTTAGCAGAGCCAACATCTGAGAAAGATATATGCAAGGTCAGACAGATAGCTAACCTGCCTTTCAGAAGGTTCTTCCTCCTCCTGGCTGTTTCATTAGTTTGTGAGCTAAGGTAAGAATAATATATATCTTTAACCTTTTCAAAAAGAGCTTTGGATGTTCTTATTATCTGTATGAATGTCTAATTCTACTTTTACTGCTGGCCAGTGCTTGAATGCATCACAAAGCAATGACTCACATGGCGTAATGCTATGTCATGTAAAAGACACCTCTGTAAAACATATTTCTTTTCTGTTTCACTACCTTGTGGTGGCTTTTCTTCTTATGTTTATGGAAGACTTGTTTGCATGAGACTTCTCCCAAAACTTATCTCTCAGCAAGAGACCAGTTTCACACAAAGTTCCAGATTGTCATTCTACAACCATGCAGATTAGAAGCACTAACATTACATGAGAAATAGCACATGGTCTACAAAAATGTGCATTATGGATTTCTGTTACAGCTACCGGAAGAAGAAAAAAGATACAGGGAGTTGCAACAAGTCCCTTTAAGTGATGCATAGTCTGTTGATTTGGGACACTCAGATTTTTTTCATTTTCACTGAGTTTGTTTTTGCTTACTGGAATAATTTAGGCAAAGAGAACGTTTTTTTAATTTTTAATATAGACAAAGCTGTAACAGGCTTTGAGCCTGCCAGAGTTTTTGAAAGTGGTTGGGAAGCTGACCCTCATTTTCAGTAACTATTGGGCATTGCTCATGTGCTTAGGTATTCCATGCTATTGGTCTTGCCTCTGTCCTCTTGGGCTCCATGCTGGGGTGTGTGTTAGTGTGTTAACCAACAAAACTCACAAGAACTGTCACAAGAACAGTGTGTTAACCAGGAAAACTCACAAGAACAGTTTAGCAAGATAGTGTTTTCTATTTTTCATCAGAGGAGTGGCTTTTCTCTGTTTTTTTTTTTTTTTATGCAAAGTATTTCTCTCATTCTTTGAGGAAGATTGCATTCTTCAAATTCCTCAAAAATGCTTTCAAATTACTCTGTTTCTACCTGGTAGCAATCATCTTCACAAGAGCTTCAGCTTTGTTGGTTGGTAAAGAGGCTGGTACACACATAGAAGCCTACTCAAGTTTCCTGAACTCAACAAAAAGTTTCTTCATTGATGATGACATGATTCTGGACATGATTTGTCTTGTTTGAAGGACTTTTCAGGATGGAAGAAAATCCATTAATAAGTTTTTCAAGAGTTTGTTAAAATGTTATATTAAGACTAATTTGGTTGGCAGCAGGTTGTATCAGTGAAAATGCACCTGTGGTAAGGTCACAAAAGGGCTCACAAGTCATACAAAGTAGATTGAACTAACAGGTTTTATTGACAGATCACAGTTCCTAGCAGATTAAATACTATGGAAAATTGGGAAAGTGCTTCCAAAATTTTATGTGCTATTTTGAACTTCTGTAGTTAATTTGTTATGGAATTAATATACTTCAGTGAAACTCATCTGATGTAGACCAGCTGGAGATGGGGTCCACCATATGCTGTTGGGGAAAAGCAGGAATGCATGTGAGGGAATCTGGCAAAAGTTTTCTAGTTATTCTTGTTGCAAGTGCGAGCAAATGTCTGTGCCTGAAGAAAGTAAGCCAGTTACCTTCATCCGTGGCACATACGTATTTAATGTGTATTTAATAACGGTGTATTTAATGCATGACATTTACCACATACAAACCCAAAAACAATGTGAAGGATTTCTGTTGAACTTAAAAACGACCTGCAGGCTTTTCTGCTTACAGTACCTTTGAATAATTTTGAACTGTTTTCTGTCAGTACAAGTGCACTTGACTGAAGGATATGATTATTCTGGAACACTGTGAAATGAGGAAAAAAAAGGGCACACCAATACTGTCAAAACTCAGTTTCTCTAGCAGTTGAATGAGTGTGAATTTAGTTCACTGAGTTTAAACTACAGGCTGGGTGGGTTTTCTGCTGACAGGGTTTGAAGGGCAGATTGGCATTATGGTGCATTTCCACCTCCCGCTTTACTAATGGAAACCATTATGAATTCATATGGAACCATAATTGAAGCCATACGATTTCAAATCACTCCAAATCTTGAGTTTTGTCATCACGAAGTATATCATATATTATGTCTTCTCTCAGTATTACACTATATAGGAGTATTAGTACTTGCTCCAATACTATGAAAATACAGGCAGGTCCCTGCATGTAGTGGCCTATTTATTTTCTATCCTCCAAAAGCCTCCTCTTTCCATGCCTCAGGAGCTCTAACTCTGCAATTTTCTTTTCGCACATTTTCATCTCTTCCAGTGAGCATTGATTCCTACCACAATATCATCCCAAATTCATTCCCTTCGTAGTATGGTCTTTGCTGCTGAATGCCACTACTGCACCTCAGCTATTCAGCAAGCTGCCCTACCGGGTGGATAGAAGAAGGAGTTGCTAGGAAAGGGATGGGTTTGTGCTATAAGCTGAGTATAGGACTGCAATAGTCTGTTGACTCAGAGTCAAGGAATATCCTTTCTGTTCATCACACAAAACCCCCCTTTTTTACCGTGCCATGACAAACTTGAGACTGCGATATAAAAACCAAGAAGTCATAAAAATAGCTTGAATGGGTCTCAAGGACACAACAGTCAAAGGCATTTAAAAATGAAAGAATTTATAGACAATTGAATTTAAGGTGTGAATGAATAAGTTGCCCAATAATGAGTTTTATGTAAATATCAAAACTTTTAAGAGAAACTAAATGGCTTTACTTGTAAATCCTTGCTTCTTTTCCTGTTTAAAATAATAACAATACTCCTGGTAGCAGTGAAATAATTTAACTCCACTATATGAAATGTAATGTGGTTTATGATTTATTCTTCTGGCTGCTTTCTATAGACAGTTTTGCCTAAATTCTGTAGAGCTGAAGGCAGTGGATAGTGGCATGAAGCCATGGAACATTAGTTAATGTAGCAAAACAGAAATGCAGGAATTATTGTAAGTCCTGGAGATCTTGGAGAAAAAGAAAAGTAGATGAAGAGAAAAGCTGAAATAGCCACTGTAATAACTTGATAAGCCTAATGCAAAATTAATGTGTGGATTGGCCTGACCAACAGCAGGAAGGGGAGCTCTGTAAGTCTGGCCACACACACAACTGTGATTATGTGCTACATGATTATGTGTACATGAAGGCATTTCAGGAAGGTTTGGTAAGTTGAAACTGATTGTGCCAGTCCTCCTGGCACAGATCACCTGATCAGCCATGAAAATGCCAGGGAAAGGCCTCCTGTATTTTCCCTAGTCTCACATATTTTTTTTGGTATTTCAAAATCCATCAGTAATAGAGGGCTCACATAATTGTAATATTTCCCTTATATTTCCTGGAATGTCCCTCCCTCTTATAGATTTTGGCTCTTGTCAAAACTACTGCCATCTCTTTTCTTCCACCACAGGAAGAAGTGAAGTTCCACCACCTTTATCCCCTGGAATTATTTGAAAACACACAGCCTCTGAAAACATCTGGCTGTGTTTTAGCATATCAAACTTGCATACTATTAGGCAAATACAGAATTATGAGTAAGCCGTACCAAAAAATGAGCAAAATAATCATGCCCATGGAGCGAAGAAAGAAACAAGTAAAATGTATTCCATTGGAAACTCATAATTTTTCCTTGAAAAGTCATTATGTACAGGTATGTTTGGCTTTATATGCATGCCCTTGTGCTCAATATAGGTTTGATTTAGGGAAAGAAGAGAGGGAGAATGGACAACCCTCTTTCACCTCTGCTGCTCTGATGATCTCAGTTTCAGTGATTGAGTAATTCCTAATTTGTACAGACGGCAGATGTGGGCTCTGGGGTTCTCTGGTTTATCAGTTTCCAAGAACTGGCTTAAGAAACCTTTTTTAAAGTTCAAAGAGCAAAGTTTTGAAACTATCTCTGGGATACATTTTATTCTAAAGGAAATAATTTCAATGTCCTTTGAGGTTTGGTGCTTAGTTCTGTTTCACTCCAGATGAGTTAGTGTAGGAAGGCGAAAAAGGAAGGTGTTAGTGTTTAATACTATTCCTGTTTAAAGAAGTCGTTTCCAAGGGATAAAAGCTTCTTTTCAAGCTCTACTGCAGACTAGTTAAAAGATAATCTTCCCTTGTTGTTGACTCTGCCTATGATTATGGATGCATTATGGACACTCATACTGCAAATGCTGCTGTCACTGAAAGTTCTGATGTGAGCACAGTATGGGCTTGTAGGTGTTTACGTACTTTCAGAGCAGTACAGGGTATATCCTGTACTGTTTTGACAGCTGGTTCCAATTTTTGCAGTGTTTTTCACTGTTTTCAATGAACAGTACATTGCATTAACTAGGTACATCACGCCTCCGGATTGCTGAGGAGCTGCCAGACTGTGAGATACATTCACTGCTCAGACTTTCTACCACAGGTAGTCATTTTTCATTAGTTGCTCTGAAATTTGGTGAGAACAGATGAGGATATAGCTGTAGGTGAATTTTGGTAATTTTTGAGGTGACTTTATTTTGCTTTTAATTGACTTTTCCTTTTTGCATTGAGATTTTATTAAGTGAAGGCATGATGAATGCACAGATTATAAAACATTTGGTAGTGTAAAAGGCCTATCTAGTCTTCACTTCAAGGTCTGGGGTTTTTTTTTTTGGTTTGGTTTGTTTGGTTTGGTTTCTTTCTCTGTCATGTATAGTCACGTCTGTTATGCTGAATATTCCTGCTGTCTATAGAACCACGTCAGACCTGTAATTAAAGTGTGGTCTCTGCAGCTTCCTTTGGCTGAAATCAGACCTAGAGCTAGATACAACTTCTCTGTAGCACCCTTCCAGTTAGAGCACAAACAGCACACGTCATTGCTGGATGCTGAGCAGAGGCGAACAGAGAGTAGTTCACACCCACACTCATCTCTTGGATGACCTTGCAGCTCTTACTGGGGGAATGTATCCAAGTTTCTTATCACCACATGGAGAGCTAGAGGGAGAACAGGAAGAGAAGCATCTGTTTCTCTCCCGTTAGGGCACTGGCTCTAGGGTTAGGCATAGCTAGAGAGATTATTAGCACTTCCAAATGTTTAATTTCCAAGTCTTACAGCTAATGGCCCGTGCGTGTGCCATCCTTTGCTGCTAATGGAAGAACATAGGTTTGAATAAATGCCCTGTAATAATCTGGGAAATGGAAAGAAGGGAAAGAAGTACCTAGAGAAAAGAACCACCTTGTTATCCCAATTAGTCTGTGATTAGACTGACTGCTAGTTTTAATATTGCCCTAGTGATGTTTGGGACGAACATTTATTACTTCCCATAATTTACTGGTCATGCCATCATTTACTGATCACATCCAAGAGCATAGGCCTCCTCACCTGGGAAAGTAATAGCTCTATCTTTACTGTTTCCTTGAATCCCAGGAGGTGGAAAGTGCAAATATCACCGTATGTAGTGGTTAATTTAGCCTCCAATTTTATAACTATTTTAAATCACAGAACACTGAGGAGAGCTATTTTAACCCCTCATAAGTCAGTAAAGTGTGCAGCTCTTTAGGTATAGGGCATGTCCTATCTTGGGTCCTTAATCTGAGGTTTCAACAGCTTTTGCATTCAAATTTGTTTTCTTTACAAGTTTTAGGGTTCTCTCAAGTTTTTCCCTTTTCAGTCAAGGACTCAGGCAGAATGACACTGTTCCTGTTTCTTTACAAGAATCTCAAGACAACACAAATTTTATTTTAAATCTTAAGTGTTCCTCACACAGCCCCATTTTTCTCTACTTCACTGCATTCAAATACCATAGAGATGTGTTAATTAAAATTTTTCTGGTGAGAAACAGCCTAACTTTTCTTAAAAGAATTCTGCCAACTGTCTTGTACAATATACTGGCTTTAAATCCCAATCAGCTGAAAAATAGAATGTATTTTTAGTGATAAGTTATTAGATGTATCAGTTTCCACTTTACATTTTTGTACAGTGAGAATATGTATACTTTTGATGCATTTATTTCACAGACCAGTCACATCACTCTCATATCTTACACGCCACTTCAGATCCTCATCTGAGCAATGCTGCTCTCAAGTAATGGTTTCCGATATACAGAATGTGGGCAATGAGCCCAACATTACTCATGGCACATTTATTCCTATAGATTTTTATTTCTTTAACATGACATGAGATCAGAGTGGCACATGTCCTCTGAAATCTGCAGAGAGACTCTTAGTCATACTTTTATATACCTCTCATAGTTTACACATACTTTCCTATCTACTCTGGAACACTGATTATATTTTCCAGGGAAACTTTTAAACTGCTCAGGTAGAGTCCAAAGAAAGAATATACCTTAAAGGGTATTCAGCGCAAAAAGATCACTGTATTTTTATGGGTACCTCCAATCACCTCTTTAATTCATCAAGCATGAAAAAATTTCCTATAAATAAAATATAAAAATTCAAATATTAAAATATTAAAATATTTATTTCTTCAGTTGAAAACACTTTATACTGAAAAAATGTATTTCTTTATATATATATTTTTTTAAAGTTTATGGTCTATACTGTCTGATAGATTTTATAAATTTATTTCCTACAGTGATCATGGGTGAATAAAAACCCTGTGGTGTCATTTGCTTGGCTGTGATTTCTGAAGAAATTATCTTACTTTACTCTTCTTTTAGTGCTTGCTTTTCCTCTTGTCGTTATCTGGGGCTACTGGACTATTCTATGCTCTGTGTTGAGAGCTTCCAAACTCTGAAGAGGTGTCAAGCTCTTGCTTAAATATGTTGTCTCCAGACCTTGTAATGCCTTTAGACAACGATAAAAGCCAAACATATTTTTAGCAGTTTAGTGATAATGTTAGACACTTTATTTGTTCTAGTTTGCTATTTGCTCCCTCACATAGCTCCCATATTTCTTTAGCAAGGCAAGATGGATATTTTAAGTCCCAAGTCTTACTTCTCTGCCTTCCCCTGCTTTTGTCCTGGCAGCTATATCTATCTATCTATCTATCTATCTATCTATCTATCTATCTATCTATCTATCTATCTATCTATACCTGTATCTATCTATGTATCTTGATCTGTATCTATATCTCTATCAGCTGTGACTTTTTTTTTTTTTGGTACTAGGAAAGAAAGATTTTCCAATTTTTTCTTGTATTTCTGCTGTCATCTTTGTCCATGTTACTCTCATCATGATGACATTGCCAAGTTCCTGCAAGCAGTGTAATCAGTTGTTATTATCCCTTCTGTTTACACAGAGGCTGGTTTCTGCTATTTGTCACTGCATGCGGGGTTTTTTTTGACTCTGTTGTTTTTTTCTGGACTCTAATTCTGAGCTTTGTGTATTTTTCTGTCTCGAGTCTCTTTCCTTTCAGCATGCTGGATTATTTGTCACGTATCCATAAAGTAGTCCACCATAAAACACCTTTCATTAACAATAGAGGAGATTGAGAGGGGACCTCATCAATGTCTATAAGTATCTGAAGGGAGGGTGTCAAGAGGATGGAGCCAGGCTCTTCTCAGTGGTGCCAAGCAATGGGACAAGAGACAACAGGCAGAAACCAGAAAGCTCCACCAGAACATGAGGAAGAACTTCTTTAAGGTGTGGGTGACCAAGCGCTGGAACAGATTGCCCAGAGAGGCTGTGGAGTCTCCATCACTGAAGATATTCAAGAACTGTCTAGATGAAACTCTGTACAATGTGCTCTGGGATGGCCCCGCCTGAGCAGGGAGGTTGAACCAGATGCCCCACTATGGTCCCTTCCAACCTTACCCATTCTGTGATTCTATGATTCTGTGTCTCCCTTAGGTTAGCATCTCTAATTTGCTGCCTAACTGTCAGGTGGAGACTTTCGTTTCCCAGTTATTATTTGCATAGATGTCAAGTGTCCAGAGTGGACAGTGAGAGGTGTTTAGTATTCATTTTTAGTGAGGGAATTATTTTTTTTTAGTTTTACATCTAGAGCCATAGGGCATTTCCACATCCCAGGGAGCCTGGCAGAGACAGGATAAAGTCAGGTCTGCCTTTTGACAGCCTCTCTGACCCTGTGACACAGCAACATCCAAGTGTCACAGCAGTGCAGGTCAGCTGGCTTTAGCAGAACCACCTTACAGGTACAGTTCCCCTGGATACACCAGGAGAACAGCGAACACAACATGTTTCTGGTTGTAAGACTGTTTACAGATTTTTTCCATAGTCCAATTTAGTCTTCTTTGACTGTTTCAGGTATTTGCTAGCAATAGGGTATGTGAAGTCTTTCTGGAACGAATTCTGATGAAGGTTGACTCTTCCTTCCTCCTGACCTCCTTTTGACTTTTTCAGCTATGATGAATGAGTCAAGGTCTGAAAGTGGTGATCCAGGCACAGCCTTTTCTTGTGTTGCTGCCAGAGGATGTTTTCAAAAGGAGAACCAAACACACCACCCTTTAGGAGTTTCCCTCTTGCCCTCCCTTTCATTTCTTTATTTTTGTTCAAATATAATGGCATAAAAGAGTGCCATGTGTCAGAGCTCTCCTCATTTCTTGCCAGCATTCAGGCAACAAATTATGATAAATTATAGAGAAATAAGCCTCTTTCTTAGAAAGCTAGAATAAATCTGCCCTGTGCTGTTGTGTCCTGAAGTGTGTAACCTGTTACACACCTCTTAAAGGGTTCAGGAGATTAATGCTCTGAAATTGTTCTGCCCAGAAATAAAATTTTTGGCTATAAAGTGTGACTAAGAAGTCCTCAGAGCTTTCCCTCAGCTGATGGAAATAAAATGTTATCAAAAACAGAGAGTGAAAAAAAGTGTTTCTTTGGGTTATGTGCTCATTATCAAAAGGGGAAGGAGACAGGGACTCCAAAGAAAGCCTTGCATGTTTTGTAATCATCTTCCTGACCATTCAACTAGAGACACTTAACGTCTGCTGCAAAGCAGTCAGAAGCCCCTACATTGAGTATTTATTGATGTAGAGAGGTAGATAATGTTGAAAACCTTCAGAAGAAGATCTCATCCCTCTGACACAGCTGCCTAACATGTTGTGTCCCCGAAAGTCTGTAAGAACATTCATCCATCTATCTATCTATCTATCTATCTATCTATCTATCTATCTATCTATCTATTCCATGTACCCTGAGGACTTTGTAATGCTTTGCCCTACTTGTCTTCTACAACGTAGGTGAGCACAGGATGTCTCTGATGATGCTGACGGGAAGAGCATTGCACATCAAGGAGTCAGTGCTCCGTGGAACAGTGGGTACCTGTGTGTAGGTGCAGGACTGTGCTGTGCTGCACGTGCACAGTTGTCTTCAGGCCTATGCCATGCTGTGCATCCCCCTTGGCACTGGGTAAACTCAGCCTGGTGATGGTGATAGAAGAACTTGCAAGGCAGCTCCACGCAGCACCAGCATGTCATTGCCTTTCTCTATAAGTGCATCAACAACTTCTCTGCAGACGTCTCCATTTGACAGCAGAAATGATGAGTACAATTGTATTCTTATAAGGAAACCTTACAACAGCTTGAGTGACCCAAATGGAGCAAATTCTCCCCAGACAGGGTCTGCATGGCATGCTGCATGCAGATTGGAACCTGATTCATCCTGCACAACTCTGGGTTCCCAGCGTCTAAAGGGACGTGAGATTATCTGTAGTATACTTCCTTTCTTTATAGTTATCTCTAATGAAAAAAAAAAACAAACCAAACCTATTTAAAATGAGACTTTATAGAGTCTGAGTGACTTTCTTACCAGAATAATAGTGGACCAGCACCTCTGGTGTAAGAACAGTGCCCCTTAGGAACAAAAAAATGACAGGTGCTTAAAACAATATGTCTGAGGAATAAAGATAAATCCAAATTTCACCTTCCCTTTCATAGAAAATATTTTGTTCTGATTCAGACAGAGCACTGCAACATGGAGTCCTTAATCTATTATAATCAGCAAGGTTAAAAATGTTTGATCAATGGGCTCACTTTTACTATAAAATTCCCATAAGGTAGATCAGCTTCTGATCTGGAAAAAAACAGCCTGAGCATCGTTTGCCCGGCTCATTTCTGTGCCTCCTTAGTTGCATGACAACATAGCTGTAAGTGGCAGTTTCTCTCCCACTGGCATCCTCTGCTCAGAAACAGCAGTTTGCTGTTAATGCTGACTTCCTGAGCATTTATACTTAAATAACAAAATTACTGGGGGAGTTAGGGGAGGAATTCAGTAGCTTGTTTCCACAGCTGTGATTCAAAACCTCAAAGACATTCATCCCCAATGAATGAAGCTGCCGCAGACCAGCACTCTTTTCGTATCCTGTCTGCCTTCTATCACCTCATTAGTTTTATTGGTTTTTTAGTCAGAGGTCAGCTGTATCCCTCCCCCATTTGTACACCTATGGAGGGAAACACTTGGTGAATTTTCCCAACAGTATGAGATTTCGGCTTCTGTTATGCAAGTTGTATAACTCTTTTGAAAGTCTCAGTTTTATTCTGCTTATTTTATTTCTTGTATTTCCTCTTCGTCAGGACTATTCCTCCGTGGGCAGCTACTGGATATTTTTCTTTATAAATCTGATCCTATATAATAGGTGGGGTGTTTTTTCTCTTTTAAAGTATCCGCAACAGGTGTACTGCTGCTCTATATGGCTATGTTGTATTTCAACAAGCTAGGGAAATGGGCCTGGAAAAAAGTGCTCTTATCTGTAAATAGTACTTAGGGGTATGTTTGTCTTAAGCACATGACTATACCCATCAAAGCTGTCTGTGTGTGTAAGTGCTTTATTAGGTCCATGTAGCAATAGTACAAGTTCTTTGATATGAGGGCAAATGAGTATTAATGAAAAATTTGCTGAATTCTTAATATCTACCATCCCCTAAAGGATGGAAATAAGTTTCTAATTTTTGGAAAAGTACTTCCGAGGAGATATTAGGTAAATTATTCATATTTTTGGAAGCTGGAAGTCAGTTTTAACATATTGGTGACAAGTGGGAGTGAAACCTTTAATAATTCTTCCAGATTTGTCATGCTATGAGTAATCTCCACTTTCCCGGAGTAAGAAAGATTTCCTTAGAAGTTAAAGTTGCTCAGAGGATGTTTTCTTTGACCTATTGTAATTAGCTCTGTGGAAACAGCATTTCATGTCTGTTAACTTGGAAAGTTTCATGACAGAGAGCACTAAGCAGCAGACATCTGCTTACTGCTCCTTGTTTGGTGGTAGTGTGTGTAAACCCACAAGTAAAGAGAAAGCCCTTGCCATGCAGAATGAGTAAAGGCAGCAGTTGTGACAGAATGTATTTTAATATTTAGGAATGTCAGCAATGGTAGAGAAGATCAATTGTGAGATATCTCTTACCTATCTTGAAGCATGTGAACCGATTTTTTCATAGCCTGCTCTTTGTTTTGCCCCATAACATCTCACAAGAGGGCTGGCTATTATAAGTAGGGATTTCTGAGAAAGGTGTTTATGCCTTCTTTTTTCCAGCTATGAAATGTAGAAAGCAGGTGATGTCTCAGAATACTGTGGGAAAGGAGGCTAGAGGTGTGTGGGGCAGGGTTATCCTCCTGACTAAGCCCAGCAGATATTTCAAGGTCAAGTTGTGCAACCACAGGATGCTGAACGGAAGGTTCACAGTGCCGGGGGTCAGCCAGAATGCTTTCTGAGCATTCTGGTCAGAGCAGAATGCTTTCTGTTCCTGGACTCTGTTCTGGGATGAGGAGGGAAGATAAGATGAGGTACCTCTAGCTGCAAGGTCATGGCAGTGGCAAGGCAGGCTTCTGGGTGCCAGCATGAGACAGTGCACAGGAACACTGGTGAGGAACTGTACCTTCAGCGTACGGCTCTGTTGAATCACAGCTACAGACAAATCCATACAAAGGTTAGCTGAGGTTGTGTGCATGGAGGAAATAAAGGATAACCTGACTACAGTTTCCACTGTTTAAGAATGTGCACAAATTTCAGGCTGCAGAGCTGCCTCCTGTAGAAGGGAAGACAATGCCACCAGTAGTCCCATAAGTCTGCCCTTACGCTGTGTGCACGCTGCAACTCACCTGCACATGTCAGGTATAACCCACTTTCCTGTAGATCACCTACTGCTGGATGGCCTGGAGACATAGCATGAATATGGCCAAGGTGCTGGCATCCCGCTTCCTGTCCTGTGTGAAGATCCCTGGGGAAAGGGTTATTAATAATAATACACTACAATATTTTAATATTTATTATATATGATTATATTATACTATATTATATATAATATAATAATAGTGATAGAAAAGCATTGCTTCATTGAGGGAGGCAATTTCTCCCTCAGTGGCAGTTGTTGATTTGAAACTATTTCATGGGGGTTGTCTCTTGGTGATATTTCTGAGGATGACAAGGATTCTTTCTTCTTGTGGGTTTTGATACCTCTCTATTGTCAAGTGGTGTCAGGGCCACTGTAAGACAAACAAGTGATTTTTTTCCTTTGGGAAGGATTTCTATTTCTTTACAGATTAGTATTTTTCCACTTCCTAATGGTTATATTGTGGAGGTTGTGAATTGAATGTAAATTTATTCCCCCGCATCTCCACCAAGAAACAAAATAAGAAAATATGGAAAAAAAACATCTCAAGTGTGCTGCTTGGTGTTTTCAAGGTTTTATTTCTCCTGTTGGCTTGAACTGTATTAATTTTGTTGTTTTCAGGGGTTTTTGTGCCTACAGGGGTTCAAGGCCATAAATCATGAGAAAGCATAAGTAGTATCTTTTGGCTTACAGACAGATGGTTCATGAAAGGCTGATTCATGGTTGTGGTATGGAGTAGGTCAGGTCTTTCCCAACAAAGTATAAACTGTCTGTTACTGGAAATCTTAAATTTTAAAAATACCTTGGATACCTCAGATGTGGCCCTGTACTGTAGCTGTCTAATGACTGGCACGCAACAAGTACCACCCTTTAAAATGATTTTTCTCGTGGGAATGGCGTCTTAAAATCTGGGATGTATCGCATTCATACAATAATAAGAATAAGAAGTGCTAATTATTTGTTCTGATGGTGAGATTACTCTTATTTCTGTGAGGCCTTCCTTTTCCCAGAGGTATCATTTCTTTGTGTTGCTGGAGCTGGGGAGGTTGGATGTGTGTCTTTGTATGAATGGTTCCTTTCTGCCACACCTGCTGACCTTTTCCTCAGTTTGGATCCCAGACACCTCTGGGTCCCTCTCACTCTACTGAGGTGATGCTGAAGGTGTAGTTTCATGATGAAGAAGTATAGACCAAGGAGGAGATTGGACCAGAGGTTTTTAAGCTGTCCAGTACAGTTTGGAGTAGAGAACGTAGAGAACGTGAGGGATAAGTGATAACCCATGAGTGCTGGAAGAAGCATCTCTAACCACTTTCTATAAGGTATGGAGAAGAGAATGGGATGTTCTCAACATGACCTTGTTTTACCAGTCTGTGGAGGATGGATCATGGCTATTCCAGAGAGATCAAAAAAAGTACATGGTGCTTCTTCCAAGAATTATTAGACCCTGGCGCCAAAGGCTGAATCACATCAACTTTCTTGTCACATTCGTTTTTATGCTGTAAGAAAGTCATGTGGTCCTCTGGCCCAACACTACCACTAGCCACATGACTGGGTGGATGAAGTCAGGATCTATCCTACCATCTTTCTGTACATCCTTATTTCCACTATATGGTTTTTTTTTTCCTTTGCAATGGCTTTAGAAAGATTTAGATCTTCATTGCCTGGGAAAGCAAGCTCACTTTTTATCCTTCTACCAACTCTTTCACTACTGATCTTTTGGCTTTGGAAGTCTGGAATTTCTTAATATTATTGAGTGTTTTCCCTCCAAAACGAATTGACTGAATCTACTGGCTGAATACATGGGCTGGCATTGGGCAGAGCAGCTTGGAAACCAAGTGTGTGGCAGGCTTGTGAAGAGGCCTGCATGGTCAACAAGCTCATGTAGCTGTGTATGTGGCTGGCAGGAACTGTCGCCAGCTTTGCTGGCAGATGTGATAACACAGAGGTAACTGGGCTGAAGACATGCAAATTGTCACTGTGAGCAAAGGTGAAACCTGGAAAGAAACCATCAGTTTGTTTTTAGAGTATTGTCCAAGTCTCTAATACTCTTATTTTGCTCTCCACTGTACTAAGGCTGAATACTGTCAGAGAATAAACACAAGGGTCTCCTTCACAGTCCACAGGGTTAGATGTGAGGATTTAACAAAAGGTTTAGACAAAATAATGCATGTACTATTCCTCTGCTGAGTACCAGTAAACAGAGAATGTTTAAACTTTGTAATAACACTGATGTTCATCAGAGATCTGTTTATCTGGTCCCTGTATCTTTGGGATAAGTGTCCGTGCCTGTCTCTCCAGCTTGGCTTCTAATTCAAGCCCAGCCCTGCCTTGGGCCTTTCTCTGCTGAGGCCGAGCGACAAACCCGATGCATTGAATATGGCCTGCACATGCCTTGGTCTGAGCAAGGTGTTATGCTCATGGCATTGCCTGACATGTCTGACACGCTCGTGCCTGGCAGGGCCATGACACATGTTCATGTCTCTGTGCTCTTCCCAGTGCCTGAGCATTGCCAGGTCAGCGTCTCACGAAGTGCATCCTCACCTGGTCTCATCTTCATGGGCTTCAAACTTGTGTTTTCCACCTCCCATAGCTGTACCGAAACCAGAAAGCTCTGGCTCTCCTTGGTGAGTAGAGGTAAACAGAAGTGCACAGATTTGTGGCAACCTGGTTGGAGCACTGAACTCGGAAGGAGATTAATTTTTGTTCATCTAAGCCCCATGTTTTATCTTTTAATTGCTTCCTGTGAAATGCACTTTAGAGGCAGGGAGGAAGGAAGCACAGGTCAGGACTCTCTTTTTCGCTCTGCCCAGTAGAGTGGCAGACAACAAAGTCTTGCTCCATCTCATGAAATGGTAGGCTTCATAATAATTTTTTTATTCCTATAACTTTACAAAAAAATAAGGTATTTTCTCTGTAAAATTTCCCAGAGCACCCGTCAGTGTTACTCCAAATGAGTTTCGAAAGAAGTTGCATATTGTATGTCTGGTATTGTTTACCCAATTTTTACATAAAAATAATTAAGGTAATGTATTTAGGAGTGCTGAGAAATGTTATGGATAACTAGACAAAATTTAGCTCTTAGCCACTTTGTGGCAGAGGACATAACCCAAATAGTTGGACTACATTGCCTTTCTGTCTTCTTAAAGGAAGTAGCTTTTCCTGGGTTCATTAACAATATTTCACTTGCCAACATTCATCTGTGATAGATTTTGTCATGGTGAGACAAGAACTCAGCCCCTGTGATATTTGAGGTACTCTACACCATGCAGTAGAGAAAGGCACAGAGTTGCTTAAGTTCACATTGCTGGGGCTTTCTCCCTGTCTAGTGGCAGGTCTGCTGGGCTGGCACAATGTTGCAGCTAAGATGAAAAGTGTTTGTGAAAGCCCTCGTTAGCTCATGTGTCAGTGCTGCTGTGCTGCTCTGGGATCTGGGAGATTATCTCCACTATGTCCTAGTAGTGTTTCATGGATATTTCTACTCTTTCAGTGCTAGTTTCAGCATCAGCATACTGTCTTGTGTGATATGAAGACACCTGCTGAGAAAAGAGATGCTCCAAAGAGAGTACAGATACCACAGGTCTGTTTAGTGGAGTTGGGCAGCAGGCAAGAGAGGTGATTCCCTACTGCTATCTGCCTGGGTAATACCATAGGCTGATCCATTAAAGGGAAAAGAACATCTAGATTAAAATATACCAGCAAGCTAATTCTTGCAAACCATTCCTATGTTGAGATGTAGTCTCTGGTATAGGGAGTGATTTAATTTTGCAATGTTCCAGCCTTCCGTACCTAACATGTCCAACTCTTGGCACACTCTGCTCAACAATTCTGTGTTAGAAAATACCATCCATGTCTGTTGCCTCACTAGTCTCCTTGTGTTCTGCCTGAAGACTGCAGAGTTTGCATCCAGCAGGCGTTTCTTGATGGCCAGACACAGAGACTCCAAAAATCAGTTAATATTTGGGTCAGATCTTTGTTCTGCTGATGTGAACTTGGAATAACTCTCTGGGTTTCAGTGATAGATCCAGACTTGCACTTTCAGTGACAGAAAGTTTCTTGGGCTGGATTTCTGGCTGAGACAAATGGGTGTGCCTTTCTTGAACATGAGGAGCTACAGAGTTTGATGTAAATGAAGTTATGAATTTACTGAATATTCTGCTTTTACATTAGTGTGTCTTAAAACCACGAAGTGGCGTGTTTGGGTTTTTTTAATTTGATTTGAAAGTCACAGCTCTGGAGTAGATTTCCATTGTGGTTACAGCCACTGAACAGCTTTTAATTCACTGTCTGTAATGTGGCCGGCTGGGTAACCAAGAAAACACAAAGCTCCAGATGGGATGAAAGATCCACTTGAGAAAAGAGGAAAGGAACCTGCTCTGAGATCAGTACTTCTTCAAGCAATGTCAGATACTCCTGAGCTACAGGCATTGTGCTGCTGTCCCAGACTGCAAAGAAAGAGTGTGGAATTTTTATTTCTTTTCCCCTGGCATCCCCTGTTCTCATGAACAAGCAGTGCTTTCCTAGTGTACATGTACATTTTTACATAACATAAAAAAATCCCAGTCTGTACTTTCCATTGCTGAAGGTATTTCTGTAATCTTTACCACATACAAAAGGGAACGTGTTTTACATCCTTCTCCATGTGTAAGACGTATTAGCCCAAGGAAAGAGAGCTGTGCACTTGGAGGGCCTTTTTTTTCTCACTCTGACATTACACAAGCCAGTCAGAGCTTGATTTGCAAACAGAATATTTATACTTCTTGTAGTTACTAAAATCAACAGGCACAAGTAGTTCAGTGGTCCTTGCTATCCATCAAGTATTCTCCGCCATTTTGAAGTGTAAAGGAGAGATTTCCTGGCTAATGGTGGTCATGAAGTTAACACCTGCTGCCAGAGGATTTACAATAGGATTAACAGAGAAGAATCAACTCTGGGAGTAGCAGATTTGTAAATTATTTTATTTTTGAGATATTTTTCATACTTGCAAATAATTTCAAAACATTTATAAATTCTGTCTCTGACTTTATATTTCTAAGGACTTCCCTGCACATTTGAGAAGCAAATATCAGTATGAGAATTGGAGTCCTAAATGTGAAGAGATGAAAGTTTATCCTCAAATCATTAGCAGTGCAGTCACTGACCATTTGAACCATCCATCAGGGGTTTTTTTAGACTCCAGAACCACTACTCCACTGAGGCAGGCAGAAATTCTGCGGCAATCCTAGAGCTACCTTAGAAGCTATTGATTTCACTGATGGCTCTTGTTCTCCTTGATATAAGAATCCTTTTTATTTAGTATTTTTTCGATGGGACTTAGTAGATAGAAATCAGACTATTAGTTTTTTTTTCAGGGGAGGTGTTTTCCCTTTGTTATAATTTTCATTGCCTCAACATAAAAATAGATTTTATAGTCATGCATTCAACAGTGATTTCTGTGAACCATTAGAAAAGTTTGTGACAGTGGAAAGGCAGTTGCTACCTCCCTAAGTGAGATAAAGAGAAAATCAAGGAAAGAAAGAAAGAACATTTTGCAGTCCATTTGCTATTCAATTGCTGTTGATGTGGGTATCAACTTGTCAGCTTCATGGGGAGATACGTGCTGAATTTTGATCTGCTTTACTGCAGCAGTGACTTCTTCCATGCTTTTATGATTTATTTCTTGAAATCCTATTGTTTTGGAAAAAGAATTTTAGGAATCCCCTCAGTTAGAATAAAATCTGATGAAAGAAGTAAAAAATTTTTGGGAAATGGTCTTTGCAGGAGCAAAGGGAGGAGCAGCTAAATGCAAGGCAAAATCTTTTGCTTTTATGAATAACAGACTTGTTTTTCCCAGTCCAAACCCACCAATTTATGTTTTTTAAATCTGCATGTGAAAGATGCATTTTTGTGCCATTTATACACTGCATGAATTTGTTTTCTGGGGTCATACTCATAATGGCTGGAGTAAACTCACTTGTAATTGATCTACATGAATTAAAAAAAATAAAAATTGCAGTGTTTCTGAGCAGTCCAGCAGCACTCTGCTCTGTAGCTACATTATGCTGAAGTCAGGGGTTCACTTGGCAGAGTTTGGTTGCAGGGACTGATGTTTTTATCTCATCATCACCACATTAATTTTTTTCACTGTGAGTTGCAGTGCATAGAAGCCAAGCTAAGTAATGAGGATCAGGGGATGAAAAGGAAAACTGAGGTTAAGAATGGAGAAATAATTTAAAAATGCTTTAGATTGAGTAATCCTGGTTGCCTACAACTCAGTCGCAACTGCTCATTTAAATAGACCTCAAGGATATATTAACCCCTTTTCAAGTTATTCTGGTTCTGTCCAGCTTCAGCCTGAGAGGACAAGGAAAGAATGACGTCTTCCCTGTCTCAAAGAGGCAGCATACCAGTAATTTTTTTCTTCCTTATCTTTCAATGCAAAATACATCCTGCATATGCTGAAAGTTGGATAACTGAATGGGAACTTAGCTTTGCTTTTGGATGATGGAATTATAAAGTAGTTTGAAGGGACCTTTAAAAGTCATCTAGTCCAAGCTGCCTGCAATGAGCAGGGACATCTTTGACTAGGTCGTGTTGCTCAGACTTCCATCCAACCTGGCCTTGAACACTTTCTGTGCCTGGCACAACTGAATTCCTAATTACTTTAAAGGGCTGATGCTACTTTTTCAGATCGAATGCTAAACCTGGGTGGCATTGCTACTGCACTTCAGCCCAGAATGAATGAGGGATAAGCAAACTGGTGGCTGTAATCAAAAACGAATTTCTTTAGGTTAGTTTGTGACTGAAGCACATTGACTAGTAAATAATTCCCAAGTCTAAAAGCTTGCAAGGCATGCTGATACCACACATTAATTTTTTTTCTCATGATATTGAAAAAAATAGTTATACAGAAATATATGAAGATATATAAAGATACAAATCCCTTACAATGATACAAATGTCTTATAAAGATACAAATCTAATTACTTTTAAAGCATGAGCAGGTGCTAATGTTTTGGATCACCAGATGTGAAGTTATTTTTTCAAACTCTCTCTGATGAGTGAAAATAACCCAGCAGGTGTTGATACCAATCTATCAGATGAGGCACGAAGTAGGCCATAGTCAATTGCTATAAGAATAAAAGTTGGCCAAAGAACCACTGCTCAAGGTAAAATGTATCATCACTGTGGATGCTGAAAAGCTTTGGTAGAGAAATCTTTCAACTTTTCTGCAGCGTTCTGTGAGAACTGCAAAGCTATGAAAAGCACTGCTATAAGTTCTTGTAAACTAACTCTTTATCTTGCACCTGGGTTTGTTATGCAAGATTGTTATGGTTCTAGATTTCTGATATTTTGGAACAAGTGTCTTAGAGCTTGACCAATCCCCTCAAGGGGTGGATGGCCAAGCACCCAATTGTCTTATGCCATTCAACACACTCTTTTGCAATCCATGCTATAAGAGATGAATGAATTAATTAATAAAGATTCAGAACTGCTTTCCCTTCTGAACTTAGTCGTGACATTCTTCGCCGTCAGTGTCGCTCACAGCGACATCTGGTGACTTCCCGACGTGATCTACACATCACCATCATAGCAAAAGCTTATAATCTTCACTAAAAATGGCAAGAGAAATATAAACCATGTCTCCCAGGTGAAACTTAGCCACATATGGAAAAACTCAGTGAGCTCAAGGTGAAGAAAGTCTTCAAGCAGACAGTTTGGTCAGAGAGTGTATCAATGAGCAGACATCTACGATGAGTGGTGAAGTGGAAGAAAAACCCTTCCATCAATCAAGCTGAGAAGAGGTACCTCAGAGAGTTATCCAGAGGCTGGGTTTTTTTAAATCTTTGTTTTTAAAAATACTTTGGAAATATCTACTTAGGAAACCAGGCCAATTAAGTATTACTGAACCAAGATTTCGTTGGAAAATGAAATGGAATCAGTGTCTCAGAGTGTTTGCCAAGTGAAGAATGGAAACTGTGGAGTATAGTTCTGACAAGGAGCAGAGGCACTGGAGGACCAGAGCGTTGTGTCTGGAAGCTTTGCACAATGACATCTAACATCTGAGGCTTAAACTACAGCGGGGTGTGCCAACTGCTGCTGGAAGCTGGGAACAAGAAATAATGAGACACCTCATGTCTGGCATGCTCTAACGCTGCTGGAGATGAGATTTGCACATGAACTGTTAGGAGGGGGTGACCAGGCTGCTGGAACTGCAGCTGTAACTGTTCAATAGCTTGATTCATTTGTGAGGGTAAATGCAGACACGAGCAAAGCCAAAGGATGGGCTGTGAACAAGTGCCCTGTCTCTGAGGAAAGGAACATCAAGGGACATCAGGTAAAGATTAGAAAAAATACGGGTGGAAATTTGTTTCTGACATCTGCCATCTCCCTGCATTGTGACCAACACTCCTGGAAAGACAGTGTCAACATGGCAGCCACACTATACATAATTCTTTGTCCTGGGTTTCCCCAGGCCCTGTCTGGTGAGCCTGAGATTTAAAGAGCATGTGCTAGGCTTCCATTCATGGCATCTAAAGCAGTGCAAGGGCTGTGTTGCAGCTTGCAAAATTGTGTTTTCATAACCTGAAAATTAGATTATGTATTGAAAGTTCTGGGGAGGGGGAGGTGGGAATTTTGTGGGGTATGTTTCAGAGTGCAAAATCTGAGAGTATTGAAGGACAGGTACAAAATCTGATGTAATGCAGTTTTCATTGACTTTTGGAGGGGTCACTGGAGCAAAGCACCCCAGAGCCGTACTCAGATGTTGTCTGGGAGACAGCTAGGTGAAGCACACCAAGACTGAACAATAGAGCAAGCTAAAATGACAACAGAGTGGACAGACCATGTGAAGTGGCTGAGTTGGCTTCCCAGCCTCTTGTCATTTAGCAGGGCAGGTATCAGTGCCTCCTGCTGGCCTCCCCATCTTAGCAGCCTCTAACTCCCACAGACAGCATGTGGGAAAGGTAGAGCAGAGACACCGAGGCCCTCAGGAACTGCAGTACTGATGCTGAATTCCCATGTAAATGGCTTGTTTTACATGGCTTCAGGTTGGCCATGCAAAATTGCAACCTGAAATATCATCAAAAAGAGTTACACTGAAAAGTCTGGAGTGAAATAAAAGTTACGAACGAGGAGGAAATATGTTAACTAGTGGATGAGATGTCAATGAGAAGAAGCAGAATGAGGCAGAACTGGGAAAACACAGAGCTTTAAAAAGCCTGCATGGTGTTTGGGCTATCTTTACAGGTATATCTGTCTGTCTTTACTGCTTTATTTTTGGAAAGGATTAACAAAGAGATTTGCTACATTTGAATCTAATATCCAAAAATATAACTTCTGTTTTCATTATCTAGTTGAGAATGTGGACTCAATGTGGAAATTGCCCTGGGCTTGGTGAAGTGTGCTTTCAAATTTTCAAATGCTTTTTTGCTTGAATTCCAGAAATCCCATAATGGGGTTTCCCATTTTCAAAACAGACAGCATGTGGTTATTGATTTTCCCTGATTATTGATGTACAGTGGGATATTTGGCTGCTGCCTGCCCAGAGACTGCCTGTGCAGGAGTGCAGCAATCTGCCAGGGAAAAGCAAGCAATACATACCTGACAAGTCTTGTTGAAATGGGACTGTTTCCATCAGATCGTGATAAACAAGCAAACTCCACTAAAAAAATGTTCTCTTGGAAACCTCCCAAGGGGAAACACCCATTAGTGACACCACATCAAGATCCCACTGAATCATCAACAATAAGTTCAGTTTTCTGAAGCACAGAAAACCTGAAGTTGTTAAAGGATATTTATGACATGCAGTCTATGGAAAATGCTTTGCAAAGCAAGAGTGTGTGATTTTAAAAGGCCCCAGTTGATGTAAGATGTTTCCTTTTGCCAAAACATGTCAATGGGTGCATGTATTCATGTAATCCTCTCATTTACCTGAAGAATATAGCTGCTTACTGCTAATTAAATCATTCAGGGCCTTTGTGAGAACTCACTGGTATGGGTTGTGAGGTCAAGATTCCATGAGCATTAGTCTTGATCGATCTTTAGAGCAACTCTTTGATAAAGTGCAGTTATGCTATTCTGTCCTTTGGATATTAAACAAGCTAGAGAATGCCAGCACTTCCTTGAGAGAGAAATACTTCTCGTTGTACTGCTGGTGATAGGTATAGCAAAATGACTTATAAAAAAGAGGTGACTGTATGTGACAGGTATCAATGAATATGTATGAAAAATCAATCTATCTATATATCTATCTATCTATCTACAAAAGTAAATGCAAGACAGGAACCATCAAAGAAAAGCTAGGATTGAAATATGGTTAAAGAAATGCATGGAAGAGGGAGATCTTTTGGTTGGTGTCGGTATCTCAGATAGATCATTGAATCTTACAATCATTTAGGTTGGAGAAGACCTCTAAGGTCTTCTTCAGTTCCAATCATTAACCCAGCATTGTTACACGTTTACCACTAAACCATATCCCCAGGTAACACATCCACACATTTTTCAAACTCAACCACTTCTCTGGGTAGCCCGGTCCAATGTCTGACCACCCTTTCAGTAAAAAATTTTTCCTGGTATCTGATCTAAACCTCTCCAGCACAACTTGAGGCCATTTCCTCTCATTCTATCCCTTGTTACCTGGGAGAAGAGCTCAAACCCACCTCACTACAGCCTCCTTTCAGGCAGTTGCAGAGAGTGATAAAGTCCTCTCTGAGCCTCCCCACCCCAATTCCCTCAGATGCTCCTCATAGAACTTGTGCTCCAGACCCCAGGTTCTTCTCCACAGAGCTACTTTCGAGCAGGTCGGCCCCCAACCTGTAGCAGTGCTTGAGGTTATTCCTCCCCAGGTGCAGGACCCTGCATTGACCCTTGCTGAATTTTGGAAGGTTCTTCTCTGCCTGTCTCTCCAACCTGTTAAGATCCCTCTGAAGAGTCTCACAGCCCTTTGAGGTATCAGCCTCTCCTCCCAGTTTTGTATCCTCTGTGAACTTGCTGAGGAGGGAATTTGCTGAATTCCAGTCAAATGGGATCTGCCCAGTTAGCCAGGACTGCTGGCAAATAATTGAGAGTAGCTCTGTGAGCACTTTTATCAGCTCCCTCAGTACTCTTTTGTGGATCCCATTCATCCCCATAGACTTGTGTGTGTCTAGGTGGTGCAGCAGATCAATAACCATTTCCCCTTGGATTCTGGGGACTTCATTCTTCTCTGTTTCCCTGTCCTGCATCTCAGGGGGCTGGGTACCCCATGAACTACTGGTCTTACTCTCAAAGACATGCAAATAGCCTTTTCATCATCTGTCACTATATTTCCCCTTGTATCCAATAAATGATGGAGATCCTCCTTAGTTCTACTTTTGTTGCTAATGTTGTTGTATTTATAGAAACACTTTTTGTTGTCTTTTACTTCAGTAGCCAGATTAAATTCTAGATGGGCTTTGGCCGTCTAATTTTCTCTCTGCATAACATCACAAAATTTTTGTAGTCCTCCTGAGTGGTCTGTCCAAACTGCTCTTGAATCTTTAAGATTTACTTCTTGAAGAATATCCAGCCTTCCTGGACATTTTTGCCCTTCAGGATGCTGTCAACCAGGCTCCTAAACAGGCCAAAATCTGACCTGTGGAAGTCCAAGTTGCCAGTTCTGCCGGTGTCCCTCCTGACTTCTCCAAGAAGTGAAAATTCTGTCATTTCATGATTACTGTTTCCAAGACAGCCTTTAACCATCGCATCTCCCACTAGTTTTTCCTCTGTTCACTAAAAACATGCCCTGTGGGGCACCTCCACTGGTTGGCTCACTGACCAGCTGTGTCAGGAAGTTGTCTTAACGCTCTCTCCAGGAACCTCCTGGTTTGTTCCCTCTCTGCTCTGCTGTATTTCCAGCAGACCTCTGGTTAGCAGAAGTCCCCCTAGAGCAAGGGCTAGTCATAGTGAGACTTTTGTCAGCTGCTTATGGAATATTCCTTCTGCCTCTTCATCCTGGTTGGGGAGTCTATAAGAGATACCCACCAGGACATCTGCCTCACTGGCCTTCCCCGGAATCTTACCCATAAACATTCCACCCTATAGCCACATTTATTAAGCTCCAGACAATCGAGACATTCCCTAAGCTACAGGACTACCACACCACCCCTTCCTTGCCTATCCCTTCTGAAGAGTTTATTGCCATCCACTGCAGTGCTCCAGCTGTTCAAGTCATGCCATGATAGCAACTACGTCATAGATTTCCTGCTGCACAATGGCTCCCAGCTTCTCTTGTTTGTTGCCCATGCTGTGTGCATTGGGGTAGATGTACTTCAGTTTGGTTATTGACCCTGCCACATTTTTGGACAGGGAAGCCCAAATTCCTATGTGACCATTCTCAGGCACTTCTGTGGTTTCTATCGCATTGATAGCCCTTGAGTCCTTGCTGCCACAAGGATCTTCATCCCCTACCTTCACAGATCGAAGGACCTGGCTACACACCATCCCTCAAATATTGGTGTGCTGCCCACAGGCTGCCCACAGGCTTATCTCTAGCAAGGCTTGTTTTATCCTTTTGTCCCGTCAAATCTAGTTTAAAGCCCTTTCAATGAGCTCCTTATTCCCTTCACACTGCCAGAATCTTCTCTTCTGGATTCTCCTGAGAACATCAAATCTTAACTTTTATCCTCTATTTGCACTTAAGTATTTAAAGTCACCTAAACTAGTTAAATAACACATCTCCTGCAGCTTCCATCCTGTCTTTATTTCTGAATAATCCAAGGGTTGTGGAGAGTTAGAACCTGAAAGAAACACCTTAGAGAAGAAATCTGTAAATCTGCAAATCTGCAAATCTGCAAAAAGTCAGAAAATTCCCATAATCAGAGCCTAATAGTAAATGGGTCTGAAGACTTCAACTCTTATTGTAGCATCTACAACATTGAAAAAGCAAGAATAAAGTGTATACAGGTGTATTGCAGAATTTTCTAATAATCCCAATCCTTACTGAAAGTGGAAAGGAAAGCTTTAGAAGTTTATGCTGAGTCTTGCAAAGCAAAGGGGAAACTTATAACGCTACAAACAGTTAAGGTCATAGTATCATAATCTGAGAACACAACCACTGCTGGCAGTTAATCTGTAAGAGGGTGCCAGCACGACTCCTGATTCCTCTATGATGAATGATTTGGAGCTGTCTCACAGCCATGAGTCATTGTGCTAGGAACTGTACAAACATGGCTGACCTGGCATGTGCTGGGTGAGCAGGTCCTGGAGGGAGGGAGTGAGCTGAGCTCTCAGTCCTGCACGTGAGCGGGCAGCACAGGTGGTGCAGAGGGAGCAGGAACCGCCTTAATCCTGCCTGGGGTGAGCCCTTACTAGTGTTACTGAGAGATAGCTGCTATCCCAAAGCACTGGTAGTGTGTGCCTGGATCTGTCCCTGCAAAATGCTTCGTCTTTTCATCGCAACCTGGTGAACGTCACATGTGCAAAATTCATACCCTAAAGAATTCTGTTAGCTGAAGTTTGCATGGCCATAGTATTGCGATTGTTATAAGGGAAGAAGCATCTATCTCATTCTCTGTTTTTTTCCAGAGAAGGACTGGCCTATCAAACAAGATATAATGCAAAGGCTATGGGGTTAATATAGTACTTATTAATAATAATTTTTCAGTCTTCTGTGTGATACTCTCTTTCTTTGCTCTGGGAGTGGCCAGAGCTCATTTTCTTCATGTTTTTAAGAAAAAAATATTAGCCACAGTCAAATCGCTAAAGGTGAGGTCATTTGGGTTCATACATGGTATGAAGATGGCTGTATATTGTGACTCCCTTGCTAGAGATTTATATCTATCTATTTATAGATATCTATTTATATCTCTTCTTAATTTTGTATTATGTGGGAGGTGCAATAGTGTCTCCCTTCCGTTAGCACTTAGTGAGCATCTCTGCATTATCTCTGTTTTTCTTCTTCATCTCCACCCCATCCCAAGCATAAGCTCATCCCAATCCTCCGTGCTGTCTTGAGGATTTTCCATCTTCTTTTTCCATGTCTGTCTCTCCTTCAGCTCCCACCAGAAACCAGCCATTATGTCCATCACCTCTTCTTCCCATTGCTTATGCTAACATCACCAGGAAACCTTAACAGTGACAAATGTGATTTCTAATATCACTAGGGGATGCTTCGCACTGAGATGCATGCACACACACGTGCCCTGTCTGATAGAGGTACATTCTCTGTCTCTGGTTGCAGTGGTGGAGGCGGGCTCCCACAACTTTAGGACAGTGGCACAGCAAAGCCAGTTACTACAAATTTCTTAGGAAATGAAGAAGAACAACTCTGCTAGCTAACGTTGGTCTCAATCCAGAAGAAATGAAATTACGTGCTGAAATAAGGTAACAAGGACTTCTTGCTGTTGAGCGGCTGTAGCCTGCACATAGTTACATTGCTCCACATGTTTTTGTTTAGCACCAGTGTGTTACTGGAAACATGGAGAAAGCTACACCACCTTGCTTTTGAAAGAACTGGTGCCTGACTAGATTAAACTGAGACATTGTAACAAATGCAATAGAACGACCCTTTACGCTGCTCAAACACAGTTTGTGTCTGCCTCTCTCTTCATCTCTATCTTTGCTGCGTCAGCAATTTTCCTATAGTAAGAAACATTGTTAGGAAAATTGTTACTGCTCACAAACAGTTGGGTTTTATTCACCAAGCAGGAGCAGCTTGTGAATAATTTTCAGCTTCTGTCTGCTAAATTTCCAGGTGTCTTGAGCTGGTGTTCAATGTTTATTCCAAGGATTCCACTTTCTTTTGGGATCCCCAGGCATAAGCAACTGGATAATTTTTAACTCAAGAAAGTTCTGACTGACCAATGCCAATCACTCAAATTCCCCATTAGTTCTTGGCATATAGTGATGAAAGGCACCTTATTTCTTTCCTGTAAAAATTTGGATTTCTGGTCATTTTCTTACAATATCATCTTTTAAGACATCCTTTATTTTGTGTCCTGCTTCTTGTATTCAGGCAATAGTGCATCTTTGCATTACAAAAGACTTCACTAAATGATCTAGTGACAAGAGTCAGCAGTGCTATTTTGGCTTTTTAGAGTTTTCTTACTACATTGTGTGGTCTGAAAAAATTTTTGACTATGTGCACAACACCTTCAACCAAAAGAGAACATAGACAGACTAGATGTTTTATCTGATGTGCCTTCAAGTCTACTATGCATGTTCTTGTAATTGGCCATTTTTTAGTATTGAATGACCTTCCTCAGTAATTGTACAAGAATAATTTTACTAAAAGCCAGGTTAATCTGAGTTGGGAGGAGAGGGTTAAAACCAGAAGATTTGGTGAGGGAGGAATAGTTTCACTCAAACTGACCTTTCAGCTGGGATTGCTAAGAATATCAGTTTGGGACAACTCCTTTTATTATGCCTACTGCTCATCCTCTGCCTGTTTTTAATAGTACTCCTGTGCAGGGATAACACACTCTCACAGACATGCTTGAGCCTTCTGCTGGAAGAGAAAGAGAATAAAAGCACAGCCTTGTAATAAACTGTGCATGCATGAAGCCTTTTGATACATTGGGGCAGGCAACAGGCTCCCCCTTTTTGCTAGGATGAGCTAAGCCTAAGGGAGCCTGTCCCCCTTGCATCTCTGCTGCCCAGTGTTGTTAGCAGGGCAATGAAATAAAGCTACTCTTTGCATTTCAGCTGTGGTTTGGTGGTCACCCTGGTTACCTGTATATGTTGATTCACACAATCTGTCATCTAAAGAGCCTTTTCATATCTCATATTCACAGTATTTACTTTGTAGATGTAGAACTCTGAAAAACTTCTATTTTATTTATCCCTTCTTCTTTACTGTTACCCCAAGTAGCTATTAAAAACCACGGTAAGCTGTCTAGATATTATCTTTAAAGTTTTTCATCAATTCCTTAAAGCTTCCCTCTTTTTTTGCGCCTCTATCCTTATGTGGTGCACTGAACACTGTGAGTTTCTCTGCCTGCCACTGCTGACAGGGGGTGAAAGATCTTGGATCTGTAGTTTGTCTGTCTGGATTTCATTTAATGTTCAAGTTGCTGTTTGAGTTCCTTCCAGGCATGCACTGTGTTTTCCTGGGCCATCAGGGTTCATGAAGTTGGAGTTAATGGTCTCTGTAGTAGCCATCTGAAATGCATGGGGCCTTCTGGCGCTCCGTGTTTTCTACTTCTGGAACCCCTTAAAATTGTGTTAAAAAGCATAACTAGTTTCAAACCAAAGCTGTCATTAGGACGTGAAACTACATGCAGGAATGTGGTAACACAATATCCTGCTGTTCACTCATGGTAACTGGAGAGAGCTGTTGTGATCGCTGATTTCACTGTGGTTCCTCACAGAAAATATGGACTCATGGTTCAAAAGTGCACAGGCCCTGGGGTGTCACGGTGGACACAGCTCAGCTTGGGGATTAAAGCTGAGGTAAACCTGCTGGTCAGCTTCATTTTTGTATCTTGAAACTGTGGCCTAAAAGTCTCAGGATGTGGCCTTCATGTCTGATTTACTGA
The DNA here is from genome assembly GCA_013397865.1 of Struthidea cinerea. Classification (NCBI taxonomy): domain Eukaryota; kingdom Metazoa; phylum Chordata; class Aves; order Passeriformes; family Corcoracidae; genus Struthidea; species Struthidea cinerea. Next base: position 934,084 of record VZTI01005702.1, on the reverse strand, counting down.
CAGCCTGGTTTGTCACAATGATGGAAATAGTAGCCCATGATAAATCACGACAGTGAGTTTGAGCTTTGAACCTACCTTAATGGAAACAGGACATGTTCAGTAATGACAACACCACCTATCCTAGGCAGCCTCTCCAGCCCTTCTGTGTCTGGCCTTGTTTCCATCCTGTACATACGAGGATGTGATTTTGGAGGCACGTAACTCCCTATCCCTGTTGCTTCTTTCTTCTCTTCAGCTTAATAATAAAAAAGAGTATAAAATTACTACAACCCAAAGCACTGGTTTTCAAGAACGTGAAAAATATGCACTTAGAAGTGCAGGTTTTTTTTTTAAATTAAATGTGAGAGAAGAAATGATGAAAAGAATGGTTGTTTGCAAATGTAATAATAGCAATATGAATGCCATGTTGAGAGCCAGGAGAAAAACAAAATGAAAAACAAACTCTAATGTTAAATATTTGTCACTTCCATAGCAGAGAACTAAGGAGAAGCAGTTGTGAGGAGCAATTCAGCAGCTTGTGGAGTCTGGTTTTCATTAGTGAGCACCTGGTCACGCCAGTCCACCACGTTGTCTTCACATATTGCACAACTGATTATTTATTTTGTGTGGAGTAAATCACAGTTCTGAGGAAAGGGAATCATACACCCTTCTGTGCTAATGCCACCAATTCATGCAGGTGTATCTAAATGATTTCTGATACCATCATGTGGGATACATCAATGTGTCCCTTGAGAAAATAAATTCACTGACCTGACCCAGCTGTATCTGCTCTGATCTGCTCAGCACAACATTGACCCAAAAGAAAAAGAAAAGCATCTCTTGAGTATTATTTCCACCTTAGGGAGAGTTTCGCTACAGTGCAGTTGGGGATGCGTGGCTTTTGGGCCTGGTGGCCTCTGACAGATGAGTCAGTATTGAGTGGCAGACAACTCAAGAAGACCTGCAAGCATGTCCTAATCCAGCCTGATCCCTAGGCAAGATGCAATCCCTCAACAAGTTACAGCAAGTCATTGTCATCTGTACTCTATGTTGGTATTCTTAGTAGAGGGACATTCCCTGAGCTTCTTGCAAGGTCCTGTGTTAGGCGAGTCAGGTAGCTTGCAGGAAGAGATGTCCCAGAAAAATCTGTCAGGTGTTTTGTAAACAGGAAAAAAAAAAAAGATGCTAATTCCTTTTTACAATAGCATTTTTAAAAAAATGTAGAAAAATTGATTGCAATGGGTAGAAAGCACACAAATGTGATAAGAATCTTATCAGAAATATGGAAGAGAAATGGACATTCTCAATTATCTGTGATTTGTGTTGTGCTTTGCATAACATAGGATTTATCTGAGGATAGCTCAAAGAGTCTCAATGTAGCAACACTTTTAAGCTCTGGAATCTTTTCACTGATTCTAGACATGCTGGGTCAAACAGAACCGTTTTGCCTTGCCTTGGATTTCATATAGATACAGGTGTTCGCTCCCATTCCAGAAACCGACAGATTCACATCAATTTAGGCAAAATAAGTCATTGTGTCCAAATGCTGAAATTCCAAAGGACATGGAAGCAGGAGCTGCCTGGTTCTGCAGTTTTGGAATTACTATAATTGTAATAGACTTTTCTTTTTTAGCCAAAGAAAATTAAAAATATTTGTTTAAGGAAGAAACAAAATTGCAGAAGACTATTTATTTTTCCCTTAAAAACAAAAGCAACATTTACCTAACCTTGAATTCTTCCCTCACTTCTTTCTGTGCATTTTGTAGGTCTACTTTCAGAACACATGAAAAAGCTGAGTAACTTGGTTGCTTCTCAGCACACCATGAATATTCATCATCTGCACCAATTTTGTAACTTATCTTTTTTTCTTAAGAACATCTCTTGACTTGAGTAATAGAGGAAGTGCTGGTTTTGCTCCAAGCTGAAGTGATGAAGAACATTACCCCCCTGTTTTTAATAATTGTGCCCTATTTTTCCTTCTCTGTCTGCAGGTTCATCCCCCAAGTATTATGCAAACAAAAATAGGAACATAAAACTTAAAAACTGGATTGCTTGGAACTTAGAGCCAACAAACCCAAGGTTTTTCATCCTCTTTTTCCTTTCCAAGAGTATTTCTCATCTTAGGGACCTGAAATGACAAAGAAAATCAGTTGGGTTTTGATATGTCAAAAATACTGAATCGGAAGTATATGCAAAGTATATTATTGTGATTCATGGTGACTATATTTATGATAGTTATTTTTATTATTTTTATTTAATTATAATTATTCATAGCTATTTTTAAAGTCTCCATTATCCCAATAATATGGATTATACTAGCTTTCCTAAGCAAAATAATTGTTTGGAGCCAAGTCAATAACCTCTCTCCATCTGCAGTTCCTGCCTGAATGTGTTACAAGTGTTTGAGCCCAGAGTTTGGTTGCTAGGTGGTTTAATCTGTGTGTTTAGAGGTAGCTTGAGGGTACAAGGTGCAGTGATGGAGCAGCCCTGTGGAAGTGATGCCAGAGCAGAAGTGTGGGTTGCTCTGAGTGCTGCCATTCCCATGTTCATCTGTCACGAAACAGAGTCACTGGGTTTGGTCACTCACCTTTGCTCTTCTTAGAAGAATCTGGTTAGGATGAATTGCCTGACCAAGCCACTGGGCTCCAGCCAGCAGAACAAAAATGGCTTTACCAGATCCTCTGTGACCCATAGGCTTTGCTCCTTGGAATGAAGAAGTCATCTGCAATGGAAAAATAATAAAAAATGAAGTCACATCTGGGACTGAGGAGGGCTGTCCTGGTTCAGCGTGAACACTGTAGTCCTGTAGATGAAGATGGAAAGACCAGAGCAAGGTTGCTGTCTGTCTTTCTTTCTGTGGTGCTGTGAGCCTCCTGCCCTACATTGGGGGATTTACAGACCTAATTTTGGGATTTAGTATAGATTTAGCACGTTTTGAAGAGAAACTGCTAGTCCTGTGTAGGTCCTGGTGCAGACAGAAGTGCTTTGGAGGAAATCAGTGGACAAACTTGCTAACAATAAGCAGAGGGTGAAGATATGCTTCCCTGAAGAGCTCACAATCTTTGTACAAGACATGAGAAAAGATTGGTCTAGAGGGAAAAACACAAAAAATGAGCCATGGTGGACAGAAGGTGTGTGAGTTTATGTGGGCAGCCACGCTGTTCCCTCCTTGCTGTGCCCTGTGCAGGAGTGTGTCTCACTCACCCCACACATCTCACCCCAGGTCAGTGCCACCACAGCTTTGGAATAAGACTTGTGCGTATTGCAGAGGGGATATTTCTGTGTTGCTACTCAAGAGCCACACTGCTGGAAATATAATTCTAATATATAAATCTATATATAAATATAATGTATTTCTCTTTGTGTTTCACTCACAATCATCAACTGGAAGAGCCTCCGGTCTTGTAAGGAAGTCTGGGATGGAGAAGGTCACTGCAGATGCTCTGAGCAGCTCTTGCCAGTGCATGGGGGAGCTTGCCAACACCATCAAGCTCGAACCTCCTCCCCAGCCCAGGAGCACCTTCTGCCTGTGAGCCCTGCCCAGGCATCTGTGGGGTGGGGATGGGAGTTGAGGGGTGTCTCTCAGAGCACATCTGCACAGAGCTGCCAGCAGTGGCAGCCTGGAGGAAAATGTCACTCAGCATACTGGAGAAGTGCCCTTGCCTCATGAAACAGCTTTCATCTTGGGGGCATAACACTGTTGACAAAGCATGTGGTGCAAGGCCTGCATCCCAGCTGCTGCCAATGTTCACCTTCCCTCCCTGTGTTCCTAGTGCAGCCTTTTAGAGCATTATGACACTATTTTTAAGGCTTGGTTGAGTCAGGAATTGCCCTGGTGTTTCCCTGCTCCTCAGTCCCCTCACTAACTTGGCTGCACTCTCAGCCTGTAACTTTTGTCCTCAGCCCTCCAAATTCTTCCCTTGGCTCTCTTCAACTGCCCTCACTCATGGAAGAACAAAACATTTATTCCTTAAAGGTAATCAGGGGAAATTCTCCTGATAAGTCAAGGTAAATACATTCTTGCCCACATAACCTTTTGTCTTGTGCTTCGCTTACGTTTTCTCTCTTATGACTAGATCATGGTAATTCTAAAAAAACAGCAGCCTGCTACAAATTAGCAGAGGTAGCCATTGGGGACTTTGTAGTCAACCAATGGTGGCAAAAGGCAGATGTGGTGACCTCGGAAGGACTGCAGCTATTTGCACAGCATGGAGCCTAATAAGGCAGGACCTAATAAGTTATGTCATCCCAAAATATTATGTGCTGAGACATCACCAAAGACTCTGCCTCTGTGATATGTCTTGACTGCAAACCAGATAATCTAACTGCTGATACCAAAGAAGTGTTTTTAATTGTTTCTCTCAGCAGCATCTAGGATATTTTTGATGCTACTGTAATAGAAGGCTTAAGTTAGATCTCACACTATGTTATCATAACATGTTAGGCCCAGGTTGTTTTCTGTATTGCTTTACCAGCTTAGATGAAGGAAACTTAGTTTGTGAAGAAACTGCTACTCTTATTTCCGCATATTTATTCCTACTATCAGTTCTAGGACAAAATGCTGTAATTCCTATGATTTTATCTGTGGAGCAAAAGGCCCAGATTTAACAGAGGTCTCTGGGGAGTGATTGTTATCCTACCTAAGAAAGGAAGAGTACACTGTTATGAGAAGGAATGTCATAATTACTTAGCTCTCGGGTCTAGTTTATTTAAGAACAAAATAGGGTCTTAATGGACTGTTTATGTGGTCATAGCTTTCCTGAGGCAATATTTAAGTGCAGTGAATAACAGAGGTAATTACAGAGGTAATTTGCACTCCATTTTAAAATAGGTAATGACACTTCTGTGAAATAAACAATTCTTCATTTTTTAATGCAATGAAAATTGTAAAATGTCATGCAGAATTCAAATTAATAAATTTTCCTTGGGAATAAAATTGCAAGATTTACCACCTGTTCCGCATTCAGTCAGCCTTTCTCTGCTTGCAGTCCTCTCTGGCTCAGCAGGCTCTTTCCTTTCCTGCTTCCATCAATGTATTTTCTGGACACACTTTACGTGTTTCTTACTTTTGTGAGTCTCTGCAGCCCCCTGGACCAATACAGAAATCTTAATGGTTCATCTGTGTCCACTTCTCCATGTGGGTCCTCTGGGAACTCCGTGTAACCTTCGGACTTGTGATAAATTCCTACTGTAGACAGGCTTTGTACAAGGATTAAAAATACTCTAAAATGTGTTATAGAATCACTAATAATGAAGCAAGAAATACATTCAAGTTGAAACATGTAACCTACTTGCCTTCCTGTTGTGATTTAACTGCAGCTGGCAACAAAGTACCACGCAGTCTCTTGCTTGACTGGCCTCGCCAAGTTTCATGGTTATACTGAGTGTCATGCAGAGGTCTGCTGATCTTTTCCCCATCCCTGTCTTCTTAAGACATTTAATATCAACATTAAACTTCTTACATGGTGTTGGGGACAATTTTGGGATCCTACATGTGTCTAGGGCAGATGTGCCCTGTACCTCTTTGATCACGTCTTGCTTACTTGGCCTTTTTGGGAGATTCAAAGGATCTTTCCAGGCCTATCATCCTCAACCAATACCTTTCTTTTCTGCTTTCTAGGACAGTTTCCAGTTTATAGCATGTGTCAGCAGCCATTTCCAGCCAGTTGTCCTTAGCACACGAATTGTCGGGTCAAAAGAAGTGACATTTTTCCTTGGGTAGAGAGTCCTGAAAATGCAGAATCTGACATCTCAGAGGCTGTCTGAGATGCTGCTTGCTCCCTTTCCAAACATCCTGTCAGGCAGAGCTCAGCTCTTTCCTCTCCTAGAATGCTCAGTTCAGTTCTGTTGCAGAGAGGAATTAATTTCTGATCCTTCTTCTTGGGTAGACAACTCATTTTCTTCCCCTTTTTCAGTTTGGCTACATCCCATTATAACACTCTCTGGGAGATTAAACACTTCTCTGCAGTGCAAGGCTCGTAGAGTGCCTTCCACTTCTTTCTAATGGCATGTTGGATGCCTTACTATGTGATAGGTATCTAAAATGTCCACAAAACAGAAACATTTGAAGCCCTGTTACCAAGATTAGTTGTCAAAATATATCAGCTGAATATTTTAATACATTTTTTGATAAAGTCCTGGAAGGTTTCCTATAGTATATGTACTTTGTATAAAGCATCACATTATTAAAATGAGCAAAAGAAGATTAGCATCAGAGGCCTGTGGGGATACATTGACTTTAATACTTCTTTGTATGTTCAAAGGATTGGTGCTGCACAGTCATTCATGCTGTCACACAGTACACAATACATACTGCAGAGTAAGTGAAATCTTGCATGTCCTTCTCACATCGCAGTTCCAGCCCCCTCTCTCTTTCCTGGTCTGTAACAAGAGGCTCATTCAAAGGGTGATATATTGGTCCCACTCTGATTAAAGATGAAATGCTGATTGTCACCCATGGCATTAGTTTTACCTTCATGAGCTTGTTTGGACATTGCAGGCCGTGTCCAGTGTCTGCTTTTCCAGAAATGAATGTTGAATAGTCTTTGTAAACCATTAAGTATCTTCCAGATTCACAAATTGTTTACCTGTAAATCCAGCTCTCATAGGACATCTGTAGTCATAGGAGCCAAAATTGTTTGTGGTTTTAAAAAATCTCGACATAATTCTTTTTGGCATGCTCTCCTTTTGTCATAGTCCATGTGGAGAACAAGAATATATGCAGCTTTCCCTCATTACCACAAGTTATTTATAAGCACCCTCATCTATTGCTTTACTTAGTCCCCTGTGGATAAGCATTTTTTTGTTTATCCCAGTAGTCAGCATAAAATTTACAGAAATTAATATTTGGTGCTTTTTCTTCTGGCAATAAACAACCACAATTTCAACACTTCTC
>VZTI01005702.1:900926-927171 GCA_013397865.1 Struthidea cinerea | reverse complement strand
CCCCCTTATTTATGAAATTTTAGTTTTATTTTGGAAATATTTATCCTACAAGTAGTATAGTAATTAGTCAACTCATTCCACGAACATTTAGAAGGGTTTTCAGAGAATGAACAAAGCTCATCCGGTAAGTGCCCATGTAAGGATGTGAGGCTGGCCCAGATGAAAAGCCTTTCAAATCAAATGGCCTCTTGCACTGTTTACAGCCTGGCATGAGCTCTGCAGCACCACTTTCTCCAACAGGCTCTTATCTCTGCAGATAAGTGAGCCGTGTCAGGTGGCTCAGCTCTCAGATTTTAAGTAAATATTTTATTTTTTTCTAAGCCTGTGGATAAAAAGTGGAAAGAAGGTGAAAGCGGAAAGGAACTAATTTGTTTCTGGCACTGGAAAACATAGATTGATATTTAGCTCTGTGTTCAGATGATTTTTTTAGGTACCCCTTCACATGTAACACGAAGGCATTGGGCAGATACAGCAAGAAACAGACTTAGAGAAACAAAACATGAAGTTATTTTGTCTCTGTAGTTACTCAGGCCAGAATTTAAGAAAATCCTCTAAGACTGTTGAATGGAAGCTTTCTATATGTTTTTGATTGCCTTGTGTTAACAGCTCTCCAGATTATCCTGCTTCCTATGCCAATTTGCATTGAATTTGCAGAAAGAATTTATGAGGTACTGTCTCATCTCTAGGCTGGGAGTTTCATCCATTTTCATTAGGCACACTGCATTTTGACAGGTACATTGTCTCTTGGAGAAACTCGGTTTCCGAACATAATGCCACTGATGACAAGTACAGCTCACACAATTTTTAGATGCAGCTGTAAATCAGCACTATGTTGTTCATTGTTTCACTGTAAGATCAAAATGCTGTAAATTTTATTCTCTTCACCCATTGTTTTGTGTCCTTTTGTGTCTTTTTTTGTGTCCTCCTGACACACTCCTGTATTAGCTGATTCTACCTGTGACCATCTTCCCCCTAGCACATGCAGCCTTTTCCTTGGGTGTCCTCACCTGTCTGTGTTGTGATTCCTTCCTCTACCATACTGTCCAGAGACACATGTGCTTTACTTCTGGGCATTACTGTTATGCTGATGGCTTTCTTTTCCAAGCTGCAATACATAACTAACACTCATTTTTGGGGTGAAGGTCACATATCTCCCCAGAGAGATAAATTAAAAAATCACTGAGAAATCAGGAATTTAGAAAAGCTGCAGAAGGATTGTTTTGCTTTGTGGAACTGTGTGACAAGGAGCTATAGCTTGTTGCTGAACCAACAGGTGTACTTTTTGTGTTTTGTCTTGTTTGCGTAGTGGTCCTGTGACTGTGGCTACTTAATCGGCACTACAGACTGCTTATATTATTATTAGGAATGCCTTAGGGTGATTAGGGTTTTGGTGAAGAGATCTGAGACAGTAACTCAGGAAATCAGAGGCAGTTTGAACTTGCAAGTGACATTTGAAACATTGCACCTGAAGCAAATGCTTTAGTTTGTGTGTTTGCAGCGAAGAAAAGTTATGGTCTTTGAAACTTCCAGAGTCACGACCTCCTGCACTCGATATCCTTAAGCTAACACCAAATTTCTCTGGAGCTCTTCAACAGCACCTGCATCTCCACCAAGTAAAGTATTTAGGCTCATACTTGGAAGACTGCTCCTTCATGCCTATACAATTATATCTGCAAGCCAGGAAGCTGTCAGAGAGGTTTGATATGAGCTGTGTTTCCAGATGTGTTTCATACTGTGTTGGGTATGAGCACACTCTGAAAGACTCTCAACACAGGGTAAAGGCCCCCAGCTTATAAGCAGATTATTTTCATCAGTTCTAAATTCCGAGAGATCTAAACTCTCCTGCTTTAATATCCGTTATTTTCCTCCTTACTAACATATTAATACATATTAATTTATGTTCAGCTTGGATTCTTTGATTATCACTGATGTCTTCCAGATATTAATTTAGTTCTAATCATATTCTTCTCCCCCGACCTCTTTCCATCTCAGCTCAGAGTTTCACAGTAGAAACTTCTTGTATGTTTGTACATGGATAAAGCAATTCTCATGTACTTTATGGGTAAGCCATGGATTCTAGTAACCAAGGTTTTTCTGAAAGCTTGCAAATCAAACAGGAAATTTTTCAGCTTGGTTTGCATCTTCTATTGAATCCACATAATCCAAGTAAAGTAAAATTGATTTAGCAGGATTTTTAATACTTGTGGAGCTTAAAATATTTTAACACAGTTTCTGGTTGACTGACTCACGTCAATAGAAATTCCAAGTCTTTCTAGAATACGTAAAACTTGTATGCATCCCAAATAAAGCCTAAAATTATATGGCTTAGATCCAGCTGGTTTTATATGTAATGCAGTACAATAAATAAAAAAGCCTGAAAGCTCAAAGGGAGGTAAAAAACCCCAAGACTTATTCAGCTTCAGAAATGAGTAGTTTCTGCTACCATCCTTAGAAAGATATACAGAATTCCTTTAATATTTAGATGTCCAGAGAAGTTGCCTGTAAAGTCACCAAAGAAGATTTAAGGTATCTAGGTTTAATTTACTGTATGACAGATGCTTTTCTTTCACAACAGTTTCCTGTGGAAACTAGTGTCTTAGATAGATACACTATTACCAGGTTTCACATGTTCAGGTGATGGGAGGATTCTCCCACTGCTCACTGTTTTTTCAGTGATACAGCTCTTAAAACCCCAAGTGAATAAAAGCAGTGCCCTTCTAGTACTTGGTTGTGTTATATAAAAACTAGAGGAAAGGAAATCAAAAGGAATAAGAAAATGAGAGACAGAGAAATCAGTTTAAATATATTATTAGAAAAATGTAGTAATAAAGTACAGCTGAACTATTTACATAAAATCAGAATTTTGCATTTACACACCTGAGCATGAAAATCTGGATTGAATGAAAAATAACTGCTTCACATCTAACACTAAAAAAAAGTGTTTCTGTAAGAAGAGAGTTACGTGAGAACAGGTGGGAAAGTGAAGCTTTTCTTGAAACAATGTCAATGAAAGGCACAAGCAAATTGGGAAGCCCATCTCTGGAAAAATCTCACTGACAAAAAAGCCAAACTGATAGGGAAAGCAGCATTGTGACTGACAAAAACCAGAAGGTGCCCTATGAAATTCAGAAGTACATAGAGATTTTGGTCAATTTGGATCTTATTTGAATCTGATATATGAGATATGAGAAATCAAGTAGCTGAGGTGGCAGCAGAACCTCAGCTACTTGTTTCTATGTTATATTTCATCAAAAATGGGTTATCCAAAGGTTTGGGATAAAATAATAAATACAGAGAACTGCAGACCTCTGAAAGCTTGGGGATCCTGGCATTTGACTGGCTTCTGTGTCTCTTCTGTGTCTCTTGTGGAAACCTTTATTTCAGTACGTTCCAGGGCTTGAGCTCTCAGGTTTGTACCAATCATTTATCAAAGGCCAGCCTACTACAAATACATTTGACTGGTTTTACCACCAAAAGCTGGCAGGTGCCAACAGTGGAAATGTAAAGTACATCTGGGCACTACTTGTGTCTGGCTCTCAGGCCGTGATCCATAAAGATTTCTTGTAAAGATTTTCAGAGCTGGACTATTTGGCCTCAAAGTCCTAGATTCTGGACCCTTGGGATTTTTGATGTATGGCCAAAAAGAGACATTATAACAGGAGCACATTAAATCTGATTTCACACCTTAGAAGAAGGAAGGGGTTTTGCTGAGGATAAACTTAGGTTTGTCTTATTCTGGGGTGCTTGAAATAGGAGATGAATACTTTTGGATACTTGGATGAAAACCTAATTAGTCATAAAAGCCAGTGAGGAAAAACTGAAGGTCAAAATTTTGGTAATTTTTTTTCACCCACATATGAGAGCATTATCTGTGGAAACATTCTGGAAGAGTGAAATTTTCCAACAAAACAAAAGAAACGGAATCTGCCCCAGTGAGCAGATTTGCTCAGGAACACAAGGTATTACTCAGATCCCCAGTGAATATAAACTTGGCATGGAAAGAAAAGCTCTTGAGATTGTTGAAATGGCACTACCATGTGATAGAAAGTTATCATTTACCCAAAGTTACTCCAAAGGAAAAACATAATGAGAATAGCTAAGAATGCATGATCTGAGATTCACACCAGACTGCAGTGCTGGCAAAGACTTTCTGAGTCATGAGTCCATGTTCTAGTTACTGCAAAATGCTCCACCACTTTACATAATGTAATTAAATTATAAGCTCCAATGTAAAACCAATTCACTTTTTTTCCCCCAAGGCTTCTCATTATGAATGGCTATTTCTAAACCTGCTGTAATGAGTAAAAGCCTTTTATTTTGCAAGCTGAATTTATCACTGGCCTTCTCATATCCATTTTTTTCTATGTCAATATTATCTTCCAGCCTAAATATGCCCCTTCTGCGCCATGCTAACCCTCACAGCAGAACTTCATATATAATAAGAGATAATTCTTCCTGCCTTTTTCCTGGATGTTAAAAGGTCATTTCCTGGTGTGAGATAGACTCTCCCTTATCTTGTCAATCCTGTAGCCATTCTCTTAATGTGCTGTTAATAAAAATTCTATATGTTTTAGTGGTTAATAATAATTTCAATTTTTTCTAAATACATGGTCTTATACCATGTATTTTTCTATTTTATCTCATTTCACCCCTTTCTCACACAATTTATTTTCTTTTTTCACTGTTGGAGTGGAGCTTTTTCCTCAGTGGAATCAGACCTATAGGTTGCATGGAGGTGGTAAATGGGCATCTGGAGCAGCTGTTATTATGAGATGGTTGTTGTTTTAGTCAGATGTGAAAACACTGTGGAACTGCTTTAGGTACCAGCAAAGTACATGTGTAACCTATTTATGAATGGAGAAATGTTTTCTGACTTAATTTCTGAGGCAGAGCATAAGGGACAAAGTGAGAAACAGGGAGCAAATAATAATGACACAAGTGACACTTAGAAAAGCTTGGTAAGGGGATTTCAGGGTTCAAATGTCAGGTGAAAGATGTTTGAAGCTGTGAAAAAATATTTATTTTAGGTCCCTGCAGGATGGGAGTAATTGGGGCTTTACTTTGCTTTAATTCTATTGCAAAGAAATAACTCTGTAACAGAGACCCTAGACTCAATTTTCCATTTTTCTTAGTGAAAAGTACTTGGGAGACCTTGAAGCTTGGCTAACCACATAATATAATTTGGTGTGTATGCCTTTGCCTGCTTCTAGGAAAGGTGATAACTGAAGGGATATGTAAGCTGAAAAAAACTGATAAAACTTGGAAGCTGGATTCAGCTGAATTCTTTGCAGTGTGTTTGCACTACCCATCTCCGGGCTCTGAGGAAAGCCATCTCTGAACATGGTGGCTCATGCCATTGTAGGGGTCAGTAGATCCAGCTGGGAACAGCAATGCTGTCACAAGTCATGTATTGAAGGCAAATCTTTTCTGCAGTGTTGAGTACAAGAGTGGTACTCAGGCAGTGAGACCTGAGCAAGCTGTCTGTTGCCAGAGCGGGGACTGCCAGAGAGCAGGTTCTGTTTATCTGCATTCACCCCCAGATCTTTACACTGCCAGAATGGCACAAGAACTTGGCCCCTGGAAAGAGATGACACATTGTTGGATTCTTTCTACTCCATGTATTTAAGGGTCTTAGTGTTACATATGATATAACAACTTCAGCTGCAATTCTTTGGGTCTCCCACTGATAGCCCTAAAATGATTTTGTCCACTCATTTGAAACCCAGAAGTAGAATTTAATGATAAACTATATAAGCAAAAAGAGTGAGCCTGAGAGGGAAACAGAAGTGGACTATGCTGTCAAACTTCTCATTGTGAAAGGGAAAATTATAAAAGTATAATTAAAAAACAATAAATCAGATCAAATTATATTGAAGGTAATATTTTGGGGTTAAAATAGTGTCATTATTTTAAGATGAATGCTTGCATTTATAATGGTGAAATGTAAATGCTGGACTTTGGCTGTTGTACATCTCTGTTCAACTTGCCTTTATTTTTGATTCCCCATGAACCAGTAAATGCGTTGTGGGCTTTCTTTCTTGTGAAAAAAAGTTCTGAATTCAAGCAAAAGGTAGCTGATAACTTCTCCCAAAACATCTTACAGAATCATGGTGCTGAAGAGATCCAGAGAAGAAGCATTAGGAAAAGCTGTTAGAGGAAGATTAAATCCTTGCCTCTCTGAAGCTGGCAGGAAATCCTGTTGACTTCTGTGAGGACAGATTTTTTCTTTAACAATTAAAATACAATTCCCCTCAAAAAACTCCCCTCAAAAACCTGTTCTTAAAATATTCCTTGGTATTTTCCCCCTCTGTGTATTTTCATACCTTCTGCATATCTCCTACATTTACTCTACAGTAACGACACGAGGTCAAATGAAGGCTTTTGGGAGGCCCAAAAGACAAAGGGCAGTTAGTCAGAAAAGTCTTGATCACACTGATGTGGGAGTCAGGAGTCTTTCCATCAACAGTCCTTGGTGAGCTAAAACTGTCTTCCCACTGGTAGAAAAAATTCCTTAAACAGCAAGTGTTAGTTACATATGTGATTAATCACCAGCCCTACTTCACCTGGGTCTTTGCTGAGGTTCAGCAAAATCAGAGTAAAGAAATTTGGTTCCAGTGTTTCCTTCAGTAAAGACATTTCTGTTACTGTATCAAGAAGAAACATTTTGGTATTCTGGGCCTCAGATCTTAGAAATTAGGCAATTCTTGGAAGAGGTTATTTTTCACCTCAGGTATATTTTTAATGAAATCATTATGGAACCTGAAGTTAATAAGAATATTTTCATAATTTTTAATCAACGAGGTTAAAAGTTTGCTTTTCAAAAGGAATACAGACAGAATTTGGCTTAAAGTGTATCTTATAGCATTCCTCAGGTATTATTTCATCTAGCATTTGGAAACTAATAAAACATTTTTTAACTGAAAAGTTGGGGGTTTTTTTCCAGAAATCAGCAAGAGATCTGAGAAAAAGGGCACTTGCAAACACATTGATTTGACTGCTGGAGAGTCTCTTTTTTAGCTCATTGCTGCCAGGAATAAGATGCTATTGTGTTGACTTGGAGTCACGGCAGGAGAACACAACAAAGACAGATGAAACATTGTGTCACACACATTGTCTGCAAAGGTTTTAGAAATTTAGGAGGGAGGTTCTTCTCTCTTCTGATTTTTACATAGCCTCTTGTTCACCTACTTCTGAATTTATTTGGTAAATGAATTGTTAGCTTGCCTCTTTGAAAAATTCTTTATTAACATATAGGTTTAGAAATGGAATTCAAAGTAACTTCTGGACTAATTGTATAAAGTTTAAATTGTAAAGCTGAAAGAAGTATCTGTAAGTACCTGATGTTTTTAAGGCAGTAAGAAGTACATGACTACTTTATTTTTAAAATCAGGCTGCTATTTCAGTATCTCAGACTAGACGTGTGATTCTTGGCCTTACTTGAAAAACATTATGACTCCAAATCTCTCAATTTCCACATGATAATAGATGTAATGATGGATACCTCCCTACTGTAATTGGTAAAACCCCCTAAGATATTCCTACTGTGTAACATCCAGGTGGTCTGGTCTTAAAAGTCCCCATGCTGCAGCTCTTTTGTGCTGCAGCTCAGCAGACACAGCAGAGGACGGTGGGGCTGCACTTCTGAGCTGCCTTGAACACTTCCAGGCATGGGACATCCACTTTTCTGGGCAACCTCTGCCACTGCTTCACCCCCCTCTGAGTAAAAACTTCTTCTTAACATCTAATCTAAATCTTTCCTCCTTTAGTTTAAACCATTTTCCCTTGTCCTATCACTATCTGCCTGTGTAAAAAGTTGCTCTCCCTCTTTTCTCATAATCCCCCTCTAAATACAGGAAGATCGGGAAGGCATAAAGGCAAATAATGAGAAAAATGTTTAAAAAAATGTGGTCTTCTGAACAGGGAGTTCACTTAAGTAATTTTTTTTTATTAAACATAATCATATAAATGAAAGCATATTTTCTCTTAAAATCTCAATATTTTTCCTAAACTCCCCATCAGCTAAAAGAAGAAATTTTCCCACACTAATTATATTTTTGGAAATAAGTTCTAAGATTTAGTTAAAAACAAAACTGAAAAGTTTTTTTAAAATTAAGAGAAATCTTGAATGGTAAAATTGAAATGTTTTATTTTGAAATTGTTAAACAATATGTACTGAAGAAAATTTAATTTTTTAATAACAAAACAAATACACAAGAAGTTTTCAAGCTGCTGAATTTGTATCTTTTTGTCCCTGAAAAATATGGGTTTGAAGACAAATTAGACTTATTTCTCAGCTGACTCACTTCTGGAGCAACAATATAGGATCATTAACTGGTGGGAGTTGTAGCCTGTTTCTATTTTTATTAGCTGACATGAAAAAATAGTATAATCCACTGAAGAAATTGGTCTTAGGTAGAAAAAGTCTTTACTGTCCTGAAAAGCTGTTTATAAATCCACAGTAACTGTATCATTCATTTTTTTCACAGTCAGAAAGCAAAGCATTGGGGAAAACAAAGGGCACAGAGTAAGTTTTACTGGTTCTTTTTAACACACAAGCTGTATCCCACTACAATTTGTAATTTATATAAGTGCTTACTACAGCAAGGTTTCTGAGGAACCAGATTGACTCCTAGTGTGCATAGAAAACTGCCTGAATACTGTTGTTCTTCTCCCAGGGCCCCAAGTTTCCTGGTAAGGTGTCAGTCAGTAATTTTAGCCATTTATAAATACAATTTATTTCAAGCTAATTGTTCAATTATAGAGATTACAAGAATAAGAAAATGAAAGCAATTGCACTTTCAGTGTTACACATATATAACAAAACAGCCTTATCCCCATTGGCACAGAAAGGTGTTTATTCCTAAACACAACAAATGGTCCACATGGCAGGCCCACGGTGATTCAGCGGTGGCAGATAATACCAACAGCAGGACTTGCTACCTGTAGAACATCATTCCCCACAGTGTTACAGGATTTTACCTGTAGAACATAATTCCCCACAGTGTTACAGGATTTTTAAGGCCCCCCAGCAGTTTTCTTATAACTTCTTACAGTATAACTTGAGGTCAGTTCTGAAGGTGCTGCAGATTTCTAACTTTTTTTTATTTTCAGCCGTTCTCGGGCAGCTGTTTTCTCTTTTTTTGCCTCCAAAATGCAACAAGAGCAGCCACATCCAGTCATCTGTTCTTGATGTCTGGAATCATAGCTGACAATTGCACACGCTCTGGTACTGGGTAAAACGGCTGCAGCTTAGTTTCGACGTTTTGAAGAGACTGGGAGATGAAGTAATGACAGGGAAAGAATTAAAGATCTGCCAAAATACTTGAAACAGCTGACATTTTAAAAACTGCCTTAGGCAAAGTTTCATTTCAGATGATGTAGTAGGAAGCACACTGGAAGTACTCTAATAATCAAAGCGTGCAACATTTTCATCGAGGAAAAATTCTCAGCATTAAAATCAATGTATGTAGTCAATATCTGATCCAAGTTTCTTAAATTATCTGCTGCTATGTTGAAAAGAAAAATGGATCTATGCTTGTATTTGAAATAAAATCTAACAGTTATATTATCCAGAAGCTAATTTTTAGTATCCAATGCTTCTAACCTTGCTATTCTTCACTGAGAAACAGCACAGTTAATGGAACTATCTGGAGATTTTCTATTTCCCTGCATCTTCCAGCAAGTTCTTTTACAAATTGCCTTTAAGTGCATAAGTATTTTACGTTAACATTACTGGTTAGAGTATGAAACTAAGGAGAACACTCATATTGAAACAAATAAACCCTCCCTGTCTTTACATTTCAAGAAAATATTTGTGCTAATATTTAGTTTTCATAAACAGTATTCGTTTCATAAATCCGAAGTCAAGTGATGGATCCACACAGCAAAATGCAGAACCTTGTAGAAACGCTCTCATGGCTCATGGATACATGAGGAACATTGCTGAAATATCTGGGTAAAAAGTGAATTCTTGGCAAGTGCCCTGGTCAAACTGAGGCACCCTAAACACGGTTTTCAAAGGGATCTTAAAACCTTCAAGTGTTCAGATACCACTTGATTTGACTAGTCACACCAAACTGTTGTTTGCTAATCATAGTGAACCTCTGCAGAGCAGCTGCATTTCTGCAGTGTTGTTATCCTCCAGCCTACTGACCTTCTGTGTATTGATCCAGAAGTCTCTGGAGTCGGTCTTGCTGTAGTTGCTTGCCTATGAAGCCAGACAGTGTCGGGGCAGTTTCTCAGATGTGTTATCTGTGCCTCTGAGTGCCCCTCACCTGGCTGGCCGCAGATCTCCGAGCCCTTGGTTATGCAAAGTGTCGGCAATTCACAGCCTCTTTTCTGGGGCTCAGCCTGCAGCTTCACACCGAGATACCTGAGCCAAAGGTACTCCTCAACACAGATCAGCAAGGCTAATACAGAGACTGCAGTATGAGTGAGCGTAAGCCAGTTTTATAAGTTACAGATTATAAAGACGTAAGTAATAAGATAGGTAAAATGAAAATAAACTTTTCTTACCATGATCACTTGGAGACAGTAGAACTTTAAAGTAGTGAACAGGAAAATACACATAAGTATATTTATAACTCATATTTGTGACTTCAATGGGAAAATACTGATAAAATAAAGGTGCAGGATAATGATGTCACATTTGGAACTCTGGGAATGAAAAACTTCAAATCTCTTTAAGAAGTAGGTGCAAGAAGAGTCTGGAATTTATATTCATGTGAACGAAAAGAAGTTGTGAAAAAGGTGTTCTAACTTCACTGGGTGATGATCAACCACAGAGAAAGATATCAATAGCAAAACTAAAGTATAGTAGGAGAGGAAATCCTAAATGATCAAAGAAAAGTTTGTCCTGGAGGTCAGAATGCATGAGTAAAAAATGTGAAATTATGAAGAGGGAGGATGAGATGAACCTTGTCATTGTGTGACAGAAACTGGTGATTCCTGGAAATTTGATGTTTGTGTTTTTGTAGGGGGAAAGAACTATAAGTGGCAAGGCAGAGGTATGACCCTCATTTTAGTGTTGAGTATGGCCGCCATCCATGCTAAAAAAAGATGATTTCAAATTGGGTGAACTGGGAAGAGGTTGCAGGAGATTGATCGCCAAGAAGTTGGGACCTCCAGGTAGATATCTGACCATTGTCTGTCCAGATGTAGTCTCTCCTCATGCCATGGAGGAGAGGCAGCTGCAGAGGACTCTCCATCTGCACTTACTGCTGCCTTGAGCCTTGGGGTCTGTGCTGGGTCTGCCGGCAGTCCCACGGTGATACACAGCCTCCGGGGTTGTCTGGAGGCTGCCCTGCCTGAAGGAACACGTGCAGGCTCACTGCTCACACAGGCAGCAGATTCCTGTCTCTGTAAACCCTCATTTGGGTTTTAAAAGGAAAAATGCGCCATGTTCCAGGGTGATGTGGCTTCACTGTGTGTATCTAATCTTTTTAAAATAATGTTTTCTTTTAAGCATATCGAATCCAAATGGTCAGGACTTCTGAGGAACTCGCGGTATAAACAGGCTAATTAGGCTGTTGTTGAAAATTTCCTTGCAGATTACAATTTGATAAAAAATGTTAACGGATGTACTTTGAGGTAATTTTCTGGTAATGACAAACAGAATGAGTATTTGGAGTGCTTTTGTTTGCTTTCTATAGCAGTCTTTATATCCAGGATTATTAAATTGAGATAAATAAAATTAGTCTCATTATGGGAATAAGAACTAGAGTTTTAATTAGCTCTGCTTAAACAGATTCTTTATATATATATATATATATGTATATATATATGTATATATATGTATATGTATGTAAACTTATCACACCATACAGTTATATCACTTGATGAAGCACACCAAGAAAAACCAAAAAGACAATCAGAATAATCACTTCTGGACAGTCAGGAGCTAAGTATAAAGAACTGTGATTTCATTTGGCTCTTGCTGTCCCCTCCTGTGTCTCTCTGTTTCTCTAGACAAATCAAGAAATCATCAAAGTCTTTGTTCTGGTTCCACTGCTGCTGAACCCTGGAGCTGGGGTTTCACATAGAGGCTTTGAGTTTGTTCTCAGTACTTATTCCAATAACCAGGAGATGTGTAAAATCAGCTTTCAAAAGGTTGGATTACATGAACACACATTTGACCAGAGGAAGACCGTGGAACAAAATACACAGACAGGGACTGTTTCACTGACATGTCCACTTATAAGGCCTCATCACCTCTAATTTCATTAGGGCTTATATACATTAGCAAAAATGGTCACATTTTTCAATGAAACCAAAAAAGTTAAATTGTTTAGGAACTGGTAAACAATTTATTTGAGGCTTTCACTGAGAACACAGGCTTTTTTTTCTTCTTGGACCATTCAAAAATATACTCGACTTATATTCACTTATGAATATATATGTGAAGCATGACTTTACAATGGATGAGGGATTTGTAATAGTAAAATTTATATGATCCTTCTGATTCACTTTGGTTAGCTTAATGCTTCTAATTTCCTATAAAATGTGTTTTAGCTGGCTTCACCTTTTTAGTTTTCATGTATTTTTATCTCAGGAGTAACTCTAAAAATATTCCTCTAGACACTTCTGCCATACAGTGTGTCTGGAAGGACAGATTCACCTATTCGCCTTCCTGAATCAGACTTTCCTGAAACAAACTTTCCTGCAGACAAGCCAGAAGAAACTGCAGAATACAATTAAAAAACCAAAAATGAGAAATGCAGAGACTCTGGATTTCACTTGATATGTCTCTTGCAGTCCTGTCAGACTGTGTTACAGCCTCTGGAAAGGGAAGACAAGAAGGGTGTGTAACAGATTTACCATCCCAAGGGCCCCATGATCTCAGCTCTACCTGCTGCTTTGGGGAACTCTTTACATTATTACCTAATACCGTATCGTTCTTTACAGTAGCTGAACCCAATAAAGACCCTTAAGCTGCCACGCTGCTGTGTCCTCTGACCCAGCTGCTACCTTAGTGCACCCTGACGTTCATCCCTGAGTGGGAAAATAATATATAGCTACCAATCCAAATAAGCCACTGGGAATGGACATGGTGTGATGCGAATTTGATGGGAAAGAAGAACAGCCAGGAGGATTTTGTTTCTCACCATCCTCATGAACTGAAGTGGCACAAGAATCTGACACATGTGGTGGCAGCTGTGTAGTCTGTGTCTCCCGTTCCCCACCCTTATTCAGCTCAGCATCCCTCTTTGTATCCATTGTGGGCATGGCATTAACATCCCATGTTGCACTATCGCCTTTCCATGCAGGAGAACACCAGGAAAGTGTTTCATACTCCTGCATCAGAGCAAAGGACGCCAGTTTATGGGAAAATATCTTTTTTTTTTTCTGTGTCTGAGAATGGGGTGTTACATATCAGGTCAGTGATATCTATCAGATGAGTGGGCAAGTTAAAATGGGAACTCCATGGGAAACGCCATTATTTCAAAACGTAGGTTTGAGTTCTAAGAAAATTCTTTTGATTTTGCCTGCAAAATAAAATTTTAATAAAATTCTCCCAGTTATTAGAAAAAAAAATTTGTGAAATTTATCTACTAATTTAATTTATTTCAGCATATATAAAACACAACCATGATGGAGATAATATTTAAATGAAAGTTTCAGGATTTCTGTTATAACATTGCTGTTCTTATAATGACAAATTTTAATTTTTTAATTACATGTGAAGCTGCCAGACCAGCAGAAAACTCTGTTTTATACGTAACCAACATTTTCCAATGAAAACTTCTTTCAAAACTAATGACAGCTGTGATCCCCACAGGTTTAAATCTTACATGCCCATCTCTGGGAGCAAAGTGCATAATGTTGAGTAAGGTACCACAACCCCAGCAACTGAAAATAACATTAGGCCCCCCTTTGTTAATAAAAAAAGTAAAAAAATCAGTGGAGACAAATTTAACTTCTGTGTATATAAAAGTTAGATTATTTTGCTAAGTCTTCACTGTAGCCAGGAATCTATCAATATTTTTTCCAAGTACTTTTCCTTTGAGTTCTATAGAATTGATGTAATTCCCCAGAGAGGTCTAGTTGCAGTTCATGGCTACAATGACATGACATTCCTGTAAATGTTTGTGCCTCATCCAGTCAAACTCCCCAGAAACGATGCTCTAGCAATGCAGGTGTCTGATCTGGCATTTGGAGTACTTTCCCTGAATATCTTCTTCCCTGTTCTTCCTTTGTCAGTTTTATGTGCTCCAGTTGTCATGGATAGGGAAGAATTGATAAATACTAGAAATATCTCTTTTCTTAAGTGGCAGAGTGGTTGGAAGGTGCAGAAAAGGAAAAACAGATCCCCGTAACAGCCACTCAGATGGATTTCTTCCCAAATTTCTCCTTCAGAAACCTTGGAGCTTTAACTCCGGTTCTCCATTCACCAAATGTTGTGGCAAGAGGCAGCCTTGCTCTAGCCAGGAATCAGTCAGAAATAGAAGATAATTATTTAACACACCCTTCTATGCTTAAATATTTAGATTATAATTCTTCTAGTGACCAAATAAAGCACAAAGTTAAGAATATATATATATTTTAATTTAGGGTTCAGTTAGTCTTTTAAGAAATTATGCTTTTATTTGAAAAGAACTGACAGAGAGAAGTCAACAATATCTTGAAAGGCTTAACAAAAACGAATAAAGCCATGTAATTCTGGTTGCCCCTCCTGCCCTTTTTTTTTTTTCTCAAAATATTTTTGCTAATTGGTCAGAGACCAATGAGTAATTACAATAAAGCCAAATCTTCACTACTGTAAGCACAGATGTTTGTAAGAAATGAGCTGTTTATTTAGAGTGGCTAAAATATGTGCAGGACTCATACACATAAAGTTTTTAAAACTGAAAAAATAGTGCAGCAGCTATTTTCTCACTCAGTTATATGGAAAAAACCCCAAAGAAATCCACAGCAGTCAGTGTATATTCACAGCAGTACAGGGCTCAGCATCAGCAAAGAGACCTAGGAACCTGGTCTTCACTATCTCTGAAGGTTTTCAGATTCATTTGAACCCGAAAATCAAAACTGAACTATAGGAATGTAGATCATAAAGCAGAAAACAAGTCTCCTTTCTAGTTTTGGTCTAAATTTCTGGGTAGACTAAAGCACTTTTTAAAAGCTGTACAGAGTATTTTTCAGCCTGTCTTCAAGCTGTCTTCATCTGTCACCAACTCCTTTAATTTCCAGATAGTTACAGTTGCTGTTAGTCTAATCTCTTTAAATAATCATATTTGTCTCAAAATTTCAAAATGCATTTAGTACTTTTCCTGTTGCCGAAGGCATCATTGATCACAAATACTGCAATAACACTTAATATCAGCTTTTTTACTGGGAGCTGTGCCAGATAGCAGAACATTGAGTCAAATCTACCAGCCCAGTCATCCATGCCTGTAATTTGTATTACAAGTAGAGGACACGAACAAAGAATTAACCAAAAGAATTTTTTTCACTCAAATCTACTATGACAATAAGAGTTTTTAACATCTGTTTGTAAGAACATTTCTGGGAGGGAAAAAGCACAGTAACAGAGTTGTGTATCAGATAATTTGTTAATTACACATGTCAGTTCTACAACAGCAAGTACTTAAAAGACTAACAATATCACATTCATGTTCACAAATCTCTTTTACTGCTTATTTTTGCACTGATGGGTTTTGAAGTAATTCTTGTGCATGCAAAGCTATTAATTTATACACTGTTCTGCTTGGATTCTCCAGTTATAACTCATAGATAGTGTCATACGCTTTTGGTGGATAAATATGAAACTCCAGCCTTTTTGGTTTGGATTATTAAAATCTGTGCACATTTTGGTTGACCTTGCCTATTTGACTTCTGCATTGTTAAACAGCCTCCGATTCTCCTGCAAGATTAGCCAGTTCCTTTCAGAGCAGAGTCTGATTGCTTCATCATTGCTGAGTGCTACAGGGAAAAAAGCTGCTTTATAAAAGAAATTGAAAATTGACATCTGTCTTCACCTGTCATTTTTATCTTTCTCTAAATAATGGTTGCAGTGTTGGTGACTATTTGTTCCAAGGGAGAGTGTTGGGAACAGCTCTGCAGTTGCTGTTCCCAACACTGGAGCAGTCTGTGGAGCAGCTCTCCTTGGCCACCCATTGCAGGAAGAGGAATCTAACTTTCATTTGTACTGGGAACAAGTGAACTTCTCAGACATTTACATGTAATAAAAGTATATAGTCTGAAAAGACCTCTCCCAAATATTTTGTACTCAAATATTTTGTGATATATTCTCCTATATATCTATATCTATCTATATCTATATCTAATCTATATCTATATCTATTTCTCTATATATAAATATGTATCATCTCTAGCAACCTTTTCCCTCTTCAATATGTTTTCTTCATTCTGTATCTCATTGATAGCTTTTATTTTTATATGAAATTGTCATCCTCAAATGACATGCTACCATGACTCCAGCGTTCTGGAGCTCCAGGGAAAGTACCAGAAAAACACCTTCAATAAAGGAACAAGTAACAACAAAAATGTGTACCTATTACATTTAATTCACATCTGGAAGCAAAATTGGAGTTTTGAGAAACATATGAGAAGCCCTGGAACTAGATCAAATGGAGAACAGAAAGCGATTCAGTTCTGGAAATAATGCTTTCACAGCTGATTTATGTGAGGGCAAGTCTTGAGGGATTCTTGGTTAAGACAATTTCAAGCATCTGGAAGATGCCCAAGGTCTGATTTCAGAAGTACATGCATAGAAAGTCTTCTAAAGTTCAAAACGGACAGGCTCCCATCTACCAAAAATGGTATCAGGCTATGGACTTTCTGTCACTTGCTAACTTGGGTTTCTGGAACATTATAGGTTTGGCTTTAAATGAAAAACTGTGTCTAAGTGTGCATAAGTGTGATGTGCATGTACCCATCCATTAAAAAAAAAATAGTCAAACACCCAGATGTATGTACACATGCTAAATACGTACGCTGCCAGCAAGCAAAACACTGCCGTAATTAAATGGAAACTTTTTCATTTCCTGAAGGCCAGGCTTGGTCCAAATAGCTATGGACACATACGAACTGCACTTCCATTTTTCACCTGGGAGACAATGTCCTGCACTGTTCCACTATATTATTTCCTATTAATTTACCATCTGGAATGTAGTTGCAATAGGGAGTGGATGAAGCGAAGCAAGATTAACCTTATCAAAGCATCCAACAGCAACGGTTTCTGATTTTATGCAGACACTTCTGTATTAACACTCACTCTCCTTTGCTCCCTGACATAGAACAATCCCAGCTCAGCAGTGATGACACTTCTGCTTCCCAAAAGCTTCTCTAAGCTCATGGTGCCAGATACTCCCTAGAAAATACACTTCTATGAGTTTCAGTGGTCTCTCTATTCATCACAACATTTTCAACATGTCACAATATTTTATCTGCCATAAATTCAAAGGAGTGTTTGCTGTGAAGCCCTGTCAAGCACACAGCCTCCAGGTTGCTTCTGACTCCCCAGAAATGATGCTCTAGCAATGCAGGTGTCTGATCTGGCATTTGGAGTACTTTCCCTGAATATCTTCTTCCCTGTTCTTCCTTTGTCAGTTTTATGTGCTCCAGTTGTCATGGATAGGGAAGAATTGATAAATACTAGAAATATCTCTTTTCTTAAGTGGCAGAGTGGTTGGAAGGTGCAGAAAAGGAAAAACAGATCCCCGTAACAGCCACTCAGATGGATTTCTTCCCAAATTTCTCCTTCAGAAACCTTGGAGCTTTAACTCCGGTTCTCCATTCACCAAATGTTGTGGCAAGAGGCAGCCTTGCTCTAGCCAGGAATCAGTCAGAAATAGAAGATAATTATTTAACACACCCTTCTATGCTTAAATATTTAGATTATAATTCTTCTAGTGACCAAATAAAGCACAAAGTTAAGAATATATATATATTTTAATTTAGGGTTCAGTTAGTCTTTTAAGAAATTATGCTTTTATTTGAAAAGAACTGACAGAGAGAAGTCAACAATATCTTGAAAGGCTTAACAAAAACGAATGTTCCATCCACCATCTGACTTTTATTAAACCACCCAGAGAACTGTCATATCAAATAAAATCCTCAACTCCTAGGTAAATGGAATCACTGGTTAAACTAGCCATCAGCTTCCTCCTCTTTGAGAATATATTTATCTAAGATTCTTTGACAAACATAAGTATATATAAATAAATAAATAATTTAATCAAACGATACATTGAAACAAGAAGGAAATGTTAGATCATCTAGTTTCATTTTCTGTGTGAAATAGATAAAACTGCATTCATTTCTCTTCTGCTCTCCTAATACGTTTGGCTGAAGCTTATCTTTCAAAAACACATCTAATCTTGATTTGAAGACACAAGAGATGGAGAATCTGTTATTTTCTTTGCTAATCTGTTGAGATGATTGATTGTCGTCAATACTGCAAATCTATGTCGAATTCTCAGTAGTGTGGCCTCAGCATTCAGGTTTGAGCTACGGTTGTGCCTTTCTTTCCTCTATAAAAGAAGTCTTCAGCACCCCATCATTTTTCTACTGAAGAAAAATGGAAACAAAAAGAAATCTTTCTTCTTATGAATGGGCAAGTCACCTAAAAAATGTCATCTACAGGTTGGTCACATAGCCTGTCTTCCACTCCTGCCTCCTAAATCACAGAGTGGAAATGACTGTGGGAAGGAAAAAAATGAGGGAGGGGTAAGGTAGCTGTAGTGTGTGCTTGTCAGGTCACCTTGGGGAAAGTGTGTGCTTCCCTCCACTTCAGCACTATCCTACTTCCATTCCTGCTGCCACCACTTTTGGGATATCATCTAAGAACTACAGAAAAAATTCTCACTGTAAGAAAAGTATAAATCTATTTAATGAGTTCCTCTAGATAGAAAGGCATGTTTTGTCGTTAGATAGTGGAAAAGACAGGAGAGACAGCAGTTTGCCTCAAATTGTCAGAATTTAACCTCTCTAACACATGAAAATTAGTTCTTGTATTTTTAGGGCTGTGAAGTGAATTTAATCCATTTTCAAGAGATGAAGTTGTGTAGTTAATGAAGCAATACTGTATTGCTATATTTGAAATTTTTTTCTACATCTGAGTTGGGAGATCTATAAAAAAGAAAAGAATGTTTTCAGAGTATGTTTACTTCCTTGGTCTTTGGAGCATTATTTCTCATTAATCTTGAGACTACAACATTGATTTTCCACACATTTTCATGGTTAAACTCACCTATTCTGGTGACCTTCTTGATAATTTGGCAATAAACAGTCACTGTAAGAGCTGAAAGGCAGCTTACAGACTGAACTGTGAGTGGCATATAGATAGGTACCTGAAAAGCTTGTTGGAGAACTTAATGAAACACAGGCAGAGCAGATGGGACAAACATCATGAGGTTCCTAGTCTGGGCTAGCTTGCAATTGCCTGTTCCAAATGGTATTGTTTTAAGCAGCAGTAATATTCTGTAGCACAGATCCCCAGAAAATACTCCCTCTTCAGCTGAGTAGAATCAAAATATATACTCCGCTGAGGAAACAAGGAATGTTTTTTATTGTGATTAATTAATAAGCTGATTAATTAATAACCCACATGACTTATTTCTAAAGTCTCAAACCCCTTGTGGGAGAGTGTTTCATATGCTCAGCAAAACAAAGACAACATCTGTCCCTGACGGGATACTCATACGAGGCAGTTCTTCAGCAATTAAGGAAAAATATAAACATGAAGAGAACAGAAAAAAATCCTTCTGACATCAAAAGCATACTTCCATGACTTTTCTCTCTACAGCAGTAGAACCTCAGTATTGAGATGAGTACTTTTTTTTCCAGCATCAAATGAACAGTTCACAGACACCAGACCACACTGATTGCTCTAGTGCTTGCTCCTGGATCTTTCATGTACCATGAGTACAGGATCAAGAACTCTGAATATGTACTGAATCGAAATGTGTTCAAAAAGTGTTTATATGATAAAATTCACTAAGTCCACAAGTCACATTAAAGCCAGGGAGGCGGGTTCTATCCTGGATGTTGAAAGGGGAATCAAGAACAAAGGAAGGAGATTCTTGGTGCAGAGTAGGGAAGCTGGAGTTCTTGGCAAATATTTTGGTAAAGAGGGAGTTCAGAAAACAATGTGGTGATGACAGGAGATAGATGCATAGACAAAAGCACGCAATGAAGAGAAACAAGAGATACTGATGAGAAAGAATGTTGGATTGACTGCACCCAGATGGTTTTTGTTTGGCTGGATGATCTACTCAGCTTTAAATGTTTCATTCTGGTTTCACCACACATCCACATTTTACACCCTTACACTAGGGAACCCTTTTGAGACTTCTGACTGTTTATAGATTACTTGGGTGAACAAGACTACTGAGGACAAGGAAAAAGTGTTTTATGGCCATATACAGCTTTGCGGAGTCTGTGGAAGAATATTTCCACTGAAGCATTTAGCTCTTCTTGCCGTACCTACATCCTTAACCCTAGAATGGAACTTGCTTATTTCATTAATTCTAGTCATTCTTTAGCAGTGCAGTGGCTTCACAGTTTCCATAGCTTTGTTCAGAGATTTTCCCTTGTGTGATGCAGCTTTCAAAAAACCTCATGTTATTACCAGCCTGATTTGAACTTGGAGAATACTTAAACTTTGGATGAAATCAGAGGTTCACATTAATTTAAGCATGCTCTTTTGGTTTATTCCATGTTTACTGTGAATACAGAACCCTGTTTCGTTTACTTCTTTCACAATTCAGTTACACTCTCTGTGCTTTTTCTATAATTATTATTGGCCCCCATTGTTAAAGAACTTTATTTAATCTGCTATTATTTGACAGTTATGTAGTCTTTTGTATTTCTGCCTGCTTGATCTTTCCTTTTTTTTGTGAGGTTGTTTGTTCACGCACTCACAAATCTTCATCTGCTCTCGGAAAAACTGACACGAATGGTCCATAAGCAACACTGAACATGCAGATCAAAACCTCTCTTATAATTGATATCTCAGAGTTGCTTCACAAGCAGAACTTTCCCTCACTTCTTTAAATGTGGGTGAGGGTTCCCTACCTGCTGCCAGTCACAGCCTCAGTCTCCACCCCTGTACACACACCCAGTTCTACCTTTCCAGAATGTTCCCCAGTTAATTGTCTGTCATGTTGGCTCCTCCCTGACTCCCCCCAAGTTAACACCCCTGGTTTTACCCCATTGGACTTTGTACCCTTGTTCCTCCCCTGCACCTTTATCCTATTAGTCCAAGTTGTAAACCCCTCCCTCACTTTCCTCCCTTAAAAACCTCAGACACCCCTAAAGTTCCTCAGAGTTCTCGGCGTTCTCCCCCCACTCTTGCCACGCTGCAATAAACGCTGTCGTTGGTAAGAGAGAGAGCTCTCCTTCTCTTCCTCTCTTCGCCTCCGGGGTCGCCTTGCCTCACCACCGCACACCACCTGCAGCCTGAGCATCCCGGACGACGGGTCTCGGGAGATCGATTAGCCGGTCTCACCCCGCTGCCTGCGACAACCTGCGCGGAGGCGGCTGGCCGCGCGCTGCCGAGGGGCAGACGTCACAGGGCAGTGTTCGCAGACACTGTCGCCGAGCCCGGCCGGGATCGGACCGGACGCCGCTTTAGCGGCCGCGCTGTCCGAGGGTCCGCGGCGACACCTAAACTGCAAATTTATTTGCTTTCTGAAAAGAAGGATGTTTTCTTCTCTCTCACACGGATTCATATTAAGTATGCCTTAAGGTCGTATTATGATCATATGGTTTAGTAAGAAAATACTGTTTTTCTGTGCAACCAAGCTGAAAATTCAGGTGACTTTGCACGATTACATGGTGATAGTTCACCCATGAAGTCTGAGTGTTTTCTGAAAACCTTGGCACGGCTTTAATTTAACGAATCAATTACACACAGATTTTTAGAGAAATGAAATTATACCAGAGCATCATTGGGTTTTAAAATTCCTAGCAATTTCCTTGGGTTTTAAAATTAAACCAAAGACTTCTGATTTTTTTTTTGCTGTGTCAAGAGTTAAAGAGATAAGAAATACGAAATAGGTTCCTATCCTCTATTGTCCTGTCCTATCCTTGCCCTTGCTCTGGCCTTCAATTTCTAAGTCCTATAGATGATACATGGTGTGATATAGTATGGCAAGCTAGCAAATGTATGATATTAAATTTCTTTTATAGCTGTGAAATGCTTGTAGTGCTTCTGGCACATCTAAAAAGCAGGTGCATCGCTGATATATTTACACTGTACCTGGAAATAATTTTAGACAAAATGTTTTGAAGTGTAGAGATGAAGACTTATGTATGACTCACACGAATTAGGGGCTGATATCTGTCAAAGATATGAAAATATCATTTTATTTATATTCAAACAGCCACATAAAGGTATACGCCTTCAGTATTCCTAACTTTTTCCATAAATAAGTTATTCTGTATGACTCAAAAAATCCAAATGAAATTTCCAGAAAGAACACTGCAGGCAAGTAAAAGCCTGTGCAGCACGGAAAGGTGAAAAATGCCATTATAAGTGAAAAAGCCTGAAGCAAATATTTATGCTTATTTCCAGGCATCCATAGCTTTATTCTGTTTCCAACTTCTGCATTAAGAGTGAAATGAAATGCATACAATATGCTTTGGGCTATAAGATCTGAGAAAAGTTACAAAGCTTGTAGTTGAAATATTGGAACCAGCTTACCAATTATTTAATAGCATTTTAGATTAGGTACTTTGTCCTGCCATTATCCCTAGCTACAGTTTGGTCTCTTGGAGGGGAGGAACTGTATGTCATTGTCCATTCAAGCACTAATGAGGGCAAAGTTAAGCTAAGCCTATCTTGTATAGTGAAATTCGGGTGGGATTGATTCTGGAAATCAGACGACATGCAAGTTCTTCATTATCTCAAATATGACTTTTATAAATGGCTATTTAATTTTTAAGAAATTGTTTCTCTTCTTTCAGTTTATCCTTTTGGATTTTATCGCTCTTGGACTTATACCAGCAACTTAACTTCTGTTTTCCAACAACATGGTCAATCCTCCTTATTCTCTCTCCAAGTTTCAGTTCTTAGAATTACCCTGCTTTATAGAAATAAATTTGCTTGGGGCTTGGGAACAGGACAAAGATGTCTCACAAATAATGCAATGGCCTCAAATGCTAACCTCTTGACAGTTTCTTGCTTTCTTTTCTGTTTGCTTGTTTTTTTTCTGCTGGTGAAAATCTTAAAAAACTGTTAGTTTTTCGAGGAACATTTATTGAAGCTTATAAAGTTTTGTGAGTTCAGAAAACACATTTCGGGCAAATCCTTTAGGAGTGTCTAGGCATCCTGTTGTATAAATTTGCAGCAATAATTCAACTGCAGGTGTTGCCAACTGCAATTTGTAGAAACACACCTAAGTTTTCAGGTCAGGAAGTACAAGCTGTTTCAAAGGACACTCTGTGCTGAAGTTGGAAAACCTCTGGGAATCCTGGGAGCTAAGCTGTGTGACTGAAACACTCACTTTACAGAAACTGCAAACCTGCATGTGTGTCCATGCTGATTAACCCTATGCTTGTCTCCTCACCATTGAAAGATATCACCACAACGTTGTAATTCCCAGTTTTCCTTCTATGCCCCAGTGAACATGCTGAGTTTTACCACCCTGGCTGCAAACTGTCTGCAAAACATTCTTTACAACTGCAGCCATCACTAGGCAGAGATAATCACTAGGGAGTAAGGCAGGGTATGTACTGCAGAAGCCTATATGGGAAGAATCCCCTTGGTCCAGCAGTGAGAGGCAAATATCATCCCTGATGTTGATACCACCTTTGACAAAATCTTCATCTGTAGAGAATTAAAAGGGACTGAGAGCAGGATATGGTCTGCCCTAAAGTAGATACCAATGGCTTGAATCTGACTAAACATCCGATTGCTAAAACCAGATGTGGTAAAGGATAATTTTCTTTGGAAAGAGACAGCACCAAGATGTGATACGAGCACTCTAATTAGTATTGACACATGAGGCTAATGCAGATACACAAATCCTTCTCAAATGAATAAACAATTTCAAAGTTCAGCTGGAAAGAGGCTAGGACATAAGTAACCACAACTGGGATTTGCGGTCATATCCCTCACTGGGCTACTGGAGCTGCTGGGATTTAGTCACAAGACAAATATGACAGTCTACAGAAAACAGACCTAGTGAAAAAGTAAAATAAAAGGAGGTATTACTCATCAGTGTGGGATACACCCAATTCTGTGAAGCAGCTAGTCAAAAAATATTGCCTTCTAGGACTCCAATGTGCAGACTCTAGAATGGGATTAGAGTTCATTTAATTTGTCAAATGAAAGTTTTATTATTTTCTGGACTGCTTTATTCTGTGAAAAGATAAAAATCCTGCATCAGTCATTTTGTAACAGAAGGAAAAAAGTAGGTTTTCGTTCAATTCCAACTTGCTATGAAGCTTCACTCAAAACTTCCTTTACCAAAATGTTTCATCTGAATGTGGAAAGGTAGTCACTTACTCAGAAACCAGGAGAAAAGTTGGATTAATACAGAACAAATCAAACCCTAGTACCTTTTTCTCTAATTAGGTCAGCCTGGGGAAGTTTTATGTCTCTCTGTTATTGTACCACCTGTTAGTCTCAGTGTCAGAAGCACTCCTCCATGGTAAGGGAATCAGTTAGCGGAAGAAATCTGGGAGTGAGTAGAAGGTTTATCCCTTAGTTTGTGACTCCTTTCCTTAGCCTTTGTGACTTGATTGTGTACCAGGGTCCTCATGTGTCAGCAGGATTCATTCTCTTCTGCTTGTTCCACATCTGCCATGGGGATAAGAGGGAACAGGAGATGTTGGCTGATCTCTCATAGTGTCTCCCCTGGACCTTATTCAGGAGTTATGAATACAGTTCACCAGTTCAAGGCTCTGTTAATATAAGCAACAACTTCTGATGTAAGATTTTGCAAGGTGAGGCACAGCTGATTCTTTTGGTTAAATGTAAATGATGTGCTGGTATACTTTGGGACATTTGTCCCAAAGTATAGGAAGTTATAGGAATTTTTTAAGCATATTACTTTTTAAAGTCTTAAGCAGAAATGGAAAACACCTCTAGGTCATCTAGTCCCTTTCTTTGCCAAAGGGGAATTGTTCCCTCCTATGATTTCTAGGATTTGGAATAGATTTTCAGGGTTTCCTCCTGGTATCCTCTTTTGAAAGGTAACCCAGGACCATAGCCATATATATCAGACTGTAAACTAAAGTTGGATGCTTTTAAGCTATTCAGACTGCTGATCCTTCTGGAAATTTTGGATTATTCTATTTTTGGCCTTATTTCCATCGTAGCTGGAAGAGATAAATATTTATTAATATATTGAAAAGTAGTGTGTGTCTTAAATAAAAAATGTGAACTGTTTACTTCAGCAGTATTTGTTAATGCTGTGAAATGAATGCTGTTCTGCATTCTGCCACCTTTCAGTGTAGCCTTTCTGATCTGGGCTGAAAAAAGTGCATCTGAACCAGATCAGCGGTTCAAAGAAGTGCTGCTCTTTAATGTAGACCCCTTTAACTTGCTCATCTCCTCCAGTTTAGACTTCTTTCACTTGCTCACCTCTTCTTTTTCTCAGCCAACCATAAAAGAAAAAAACCCTAAAAGAGATGAAGTGAGAGGCAAGAGAGTCATCCAAGTAGAAGTCTAATTGAAATAGTGATTTTTATTTTTTTTAAATTGGATTTATATTTCTTTGAATTTCTTTTTGCTGAAACCAGAGTCAATGAGTTGTTGACTTGCATTGGACTTATTTAATGAAAAACATCAATGGTAGAGTGCAATGTTAAGTCAATGTAATATTGTTGCGGGTTGGGTTTGGTAACTGGGCGGAACCACCAATTAAGTGTAGTGGTTTAACTTTAGATTTTAGTACATACTTACTTTTTTGTGAGATAAGAATTAGGAGAAAGCAAAAGCAGGCACAACTTACAGACTATTAATGAGTTTATTAACAGATTTAAAAGACCGAAGAAAAAAACCTGCTGTGGTGTAGTACATTTCTTCTATGAATCTCACAGTTCTTTTTACACTGCAAGCCATAGATCATCACATGGGGTTATTAAGGATAAATTATGTTGCCCTAAACATGAAGGTTTTTTTTGCCCCCAGTCTCTTAAAAGCTTTTTTCTCTCTCCTTGCTTCTAAGCAGCCCGGCATGGGCACTTTTACAGCCTTCACGGGCCACACATGAATGTCCATCCCCCCATGTACTCTAAATGGTTTAAAGAAATGCACAGTTCGATATTACAGTTC
>VZTI01005702.1:667857-900632 GCA_013397865.1 Struthidea cinerea | reverse complement strand
AGACCCCGTCCTGGCCTGGCGGGGCCTGGAGGCTGAGGCCACCCCCCCACTTTTTCGGCAGACCAGCTAGAAAGGAAGGCTAAATCCCGCCTTCCCACGCGGTTTAAATATGGAAATTTAGAGAAGCGTTATTGGTTTAAAAGGTTGCCTGTCAATTCAGGGTCAACCCACTACAAATATAAAATACTTCATATTGATACATCCATTTGTAGTTTCTTTAGTCACTTACAGGGACTCAAATAAAAGCAAGTGTTAACCCCAGAAGTGTTCACCCTTGGAGTGAAATCAGAGTCATGAAGTCATAGAGAGGCTGAAATAAATGAATTAAAACACTGTAATAGCTTCCATTTGTGGTGGTATAATACAATTACTTACAGAAACTTAACTGCCTTGAGAAATGGAGGCAGGGAAAACTGCACTTTATGACAAGAGTGACATGTCATTGTACAAAGGTCTTAGCTCTGCCCCAACAAACATTCTGCTGATGCTAATAATGTTGAAGTAATTGATAAAATGAGAATAAGGGCTAAAAAAGGGTCCAGGATGTGAAGACATACCATGGAAAACTGGTTTTACCTAAGTACTTTGGAACACAGGTTTCTCTGCTTGCGAAATGGGCAGCCTACATTTCTTCTGATCCTCCCCTCTTCTATTGGGAATATTTTTCTTTCAAACTTTTCCTTGAATTCTTTTATGTTAGGAAGCTTGGCTGCCTCTACTAATTTATAGAGGATTTATCTAAGCATAAAGGAATGCTTAAACTTCTTTGGGAGTATCTGTATATTCATTTGGAAACAAAGTTTTCTTTGTACTTTAGTTCTTATTGTATATTGACTCTTTTCATTATTTCTATATTACCAATTTAAAAATAATCTCTTACGTACTAAAGATGAGTTTTCAGTTCATTCCATAGTATGATTAAATGACAGCTGTCCTTATTATCCACTTATTCAGTTTGTGTCACATCAGTTTGTCTATAAAATTACCATGGATCTCATTGAAGGCCATGCTAAAAACAAGATATACAGCATCCACTGCTGTTCCCATTGTCTGTGGAGCTAGCCATTGAATCACAGAAAGCAATTAGGTTGCTTGCTGCCTGTTCCCAGTCACCTTCTTCTTAATCATGCATCTGAAAATGACTTTGAGGAGGATTTGCCACATAATTTTCCCAGGACCCTGAGACAGTGAAGCCTGTATTTTCCCAAATTCTCCTACCCTTCCTCAATACTAGTGTCACAATTTCCTTTCTCCAGTAATGTGAAACTCCCCTGATCACCATGACCTTTCAGCAATGATAAGAGCGAACCTTTGAAGTGGCAATTAGCCAGTTGCTGCAGCATCCTTGAGCGTGTCTTCCTCTTCTGTGGGTACTACTTCTCTCTAACAGATTCTGCTAATAGCCTTGGAGAACTGGGATGCCAGAGGGCAAGTCAACCAGTGGAAACAGGCTTTTTCAATGCCTTTTGTCACTAGGTCCTGTGTCCCAATGACCAGATTTTCCCTAACCTTCCTTCTACTGCTGGTGTACCTACAGAAGATCTTCCTTGCCTTTCACCTCCCTGCCTAGCTTTAACTCCAGCTGAATTTTGACCTTCCTGATTCCCTTCTTGCACACTTGGGAAATGCTTCTACATTTCTCCTGGGTCTTTCCTTTTGTGTATGAGCTCCATCAGGAATTGCCCATTCATCCACTCTGGACTTCTGCCATAATTGCTCAAGTTTCTCTGCTTTGAGATGTGCACTCAACTGGTAGCTGTCCTCTCCTTCTTGAAGCGAGACAAGTATCAACTGGTCTGGATCACCTTTGATTACATTAGTTTTTTAACATTGTGGGTTATGCAAACACAGATTTTAGAGGAAGAAACCTTATTTTAAATGACAAAGTTGAGAAGCTTGGGATATGTTCAAGCCACGCAAATACAGAAGCAAGATGGGTTTCAGAAAACTGTAGTGAAATAGCAATTTTAAAAATCCTGGTTTGATGTATAAGATGTAGCGCAAACAATGCTCTGTGGTTATTGCATTATCTTTTGTCTAGAAATAAATCTGAATCACAAAGTTCAGTGTAGGGCAGACTGTGAACTAACTTTCAACTATTTTAAAAATAGAAGGAATTTGCCAACAATAGTTCAGCGTTTTATGGACAGCATTTGCCAATGTTAAGATGGCTGGCAATGATCAGCATACTATAAGTGCATGGAAATGGAGCCACCAGGTAAAATATGTCTGTTTCAGATGTTTCTTCCAAAAACTGTCATCTCAGATGAAAAAGTAATAGAAATGAGAGATTCAGAAGACTGAGGATTCAGTCATGCTGTATCTATTTCCTTGGCAATACGTGTTTGCCTGCTAGAGCTCTTGCTAGTGTCTACTTCAATTCCACATATACAGCAAGTTATATATGGAACAAATGCTAAGAAATCAAAAGCCTCTTTTCTAAATATTATCTAATGACACTTCATCTGGAACTTGAAAAAACCTGCAGTCATGAAGAGAAAGAAAATAGAACAGAGATAAATCTAATGAAATAAATATGCACAGAGGGAAAAAGAGAGAAAATAATCCAACCAAACAGCCCCGAGTGTTGGACTCTTTTCATGAAACATATCTGAAGCTCACATGATTTGGATGAGTACCATTATACTGGGTAGCAGTGGATGGAGCCAGATGGTCCCTCAAAGAAAGAGAACCACAAAGAATCCTGCCAAGCTGCTGATGTATTAAACACTCACTCTGTTTTAACCAGAGGCCCTTACTCTTGCAGTCACAAAATGGAGGGTGTTGAAATGCAAGCTTTGAAAATTTTTATATTTGTGGGTTTTTTCAGGATTTTTTTTTTTACACTAGCAGTAAGGCCCTGGTTCCACAGGCTCTCCTGCTGGCAGCAAAGCTGGTCTAAGCTGTTCCTACCTACCTCCCCTTCCCCCAAGCTTACTCCTGTCTCTGTATCATCTCCTCATTTGTGCCACCAGAGATATTTATGGTCTCACGTGGAAAACATGATTTGCTAACTGTTCACACGTGTATCGGTCAACTCATTCTGAGCAAAACTATCTTAAACTCCCCTCCCCAAGGCTATTTTTGCCCTGGAGTCGTTTAATCAGTTCCTTGGTTTGGTTCATCTCACAGTCCCACAAGCAGCCGTACAGTAAAACTGAAGGTGATGGCGTGGAAGCAAGCAGGAATGTCTCTGGGCAAGGGCAGGGAGAACTGTTTACACCAGAAGAGCTGCCAAGGGAAGCATCCAGTGAACCACAGTGTCAGCCACGTGGGTTTCCATTAGGACTGAATCTGTAGTTTGCCATATACAAAGTGAGAAGTAGTTCCTACAAAGGAAAGCTTATAAGGTAAGAAGTCAAGACAGAGAAAAGGCTCAAGTGTCTCACTTCTCCATTGAGGGCTGAGAGGTGAATCCCAAATGCTGAGAGCTACTGTAGCTAAACATCACAGCCATTTATTTTGTAGCTTTAGTGAATGCAACACAGATTTCTGGGTTAGAACTACTCTCCTGCATAGAACTACTATGCACCTTGCTCAGCACAAGGAGAAGGAAACTTCCTGCAGCTAACTAGAATAAGAAAATAATCTGTTCTTGGAAGGAGTTAACGATACATTCTTATTATTTAAATTACTTGCTTTATTCAGCAAGATATTCCAGAAACTGCAGATGTTGTGATCTTTGTTATCCAAAGACCAGTCAGAAATGTCAGAGGAGGCAACATTCCTGATCATAAAACACCCAGATATGTTTATAACAAATTGTAAATACAGTTTTTATGAGTCCTACCTAGCCTCAATCTTTTCTCTGAGGGTCTGTCTTGGAAAATACATGGCATTTGCTGCTGAGAGTCATGCTTTTCAGAAAAAAAATTCCTAGAAGTATCTGTTGCTATAATGCAAGGAGTATTTGTAAAAATTTTGTCTTTCTTACTTTCCCTAGCAGAGATTGTGAGATGAACTCCTTCAGGAAGCAAAAAGCCTTTGAACCTGTCCCAGACCTGCTTGGACCTGAACTTCTTTAACACAAACACACAAAGGTATGTGCAATTACAGAAGGAACAGAAACAACCCTCAGACCAATTGCAGGAATACCAAGGAAGCCACACAGGCTTCCAACAAATAAACAGCCAAAATACTGATATGAAAAATGCCACGAAAGATGTCTCTGGGGATGGGTATTGCGAAAACCAGTGTGAGTCAAAGTAGTCACGGTACAAATGACAGGAAATTGGGGTAACTGGTGTGATGGGAAAGTCCACAAAAATAGAGCAGATTTAATCTGCTTGTTGCCTGAGAAATGAGACTTGACAGAACTAGAGCCTCTTTCTGCTCTTGTGTTCACACATGGGAGTCTGAAAAAGTAAAAAAATGTTTCCCTGAACCTGTAGGTTCCTGTGCTCAAGACGGTCATAACCAAAGTTTACAGATAAGCCACTCTGACTGTTCTACTAAGCCCAAATAATAGATTTATTTCTCAGTAAAAACGCCAATTTTTTTACTATGTTTGCTTTTGCTACAACAAATTTTCAAACCTGTAGTACTCAAAAATAATTTAAGAGAATTTGATTTGTGCTCCTAGAAACCAACAGGAATCATTTTTTTGTTCCCTAAAGGCTCTAAATTTGCTGGCTGAACCAAAAAAATTGGAGGAGAAGTTGGAATTCATTTCAGATCAGTTGGAAATGTAAACAGCCCCCCCCCCACCTTAACACACAGAAAAGCATATAAAAAATCCCCCCTTTTTATGATAAAAGAAAGTAAAATTATTTGAGTTAAAAAATTTGTTTGACCAATGCCAGCTGCTTTAATATGATCTGGTTTGGGTTTTCTTCTGAAAAAAGTGACTGGTAATTTTTATCACAAGAATGGCATTATCAATAAAACAGAGGAGTGGCCGCTGCTGTGATATAAAACTCGGCAGACTTGCGGCCCAGAGTCCTGTATTGACACAGTATCTGTTGACCTGGAGACACCAGCACAGGAGGGTTTATAGTGTCTTTTCAATATGTGGTCAACACCATTTCTGACTGTTGTCTTCTGCAGAGGCAGTGTTAATATCCACACTGTGTATTTTTTACACTCTGAAGACATTTGTTCAGACAAGCACATGCTGTTGTTGCGACACATAAGGGTGCCTGGCACTTTCTCTTCTTTCTCTGTCCTTGGTAGCTTAATGGAGCAGATTCTTCAGCTGCCAGTGGAGGAGAACCAAACCCTATGAGCTCTTCAAGGAGCAGAGAGATTTTGGGGTGCAACATGCTCCGTGGTTACCTGCACTGCTGACACCGTGGAGTGAAGCTAAACCAGCCAGTTCCTCTGATGCGTTTCATCTTTTATGCTGATTCATTCTTCTTTTTTTTTCCTGATGTAAGGTCTATGAATTTGCACAGAGCTCTGGCCTCATGGCCATTAACAATGTGGTCTCATGATCATCATTAGTGTCCCTTGAAGAGTGGTGGAATTCTCTTAACCTGTTCACACCACGTACTAATATCAGCCTGGGACACAGGAAGGTCTGGGGTCACTGCATGAAACAGCACTGACTTAGTTGCATTTATTTATTATTTTTTTTATGCCTGAAAGTGGGATGGTACATGATTCAAGGTTGGCTAATCTCTTTGACCACTCGTGGGAATACCCTTTTTTTTGAGAAACTTCTGCAGTGAACACTATATCTTCTAGACACTATATCATAAATTTAAGATGCTATGTGAGTCTTTTCCTTATCTAGTTTACTTGAAAGCCATCTTGCCACTGAAACAAAATACGTAAAATCACGGAACAGAAGAGCTATGGGGTTTAGTAGCTGCTCTGGAATAGACATCATCACTAGGTATAAACTTTTTCTTCAAAGTTGTGCTTGAGCTGCTAAAAAGTTGTCTCCAATATCAGTGTCCTTTGAGTATGTACAATTTGATTTACTCAAAGTTGTTTAAACTCTTGTTCTTTTTACTATGAATATGCTATTTATGGAGATTTTATAAGAAAAGCAAATGATAATTTGGAAAAGGCATTTGAAATAACAACATTGAGTATTGTCATTAAAAGATGGACCATATTTCTCATTAAGTAGCCTGTCAAATTCAGCAAGCTCATGCTTCTATAAAAAACTGACCAAAAAAATTAGACTCTCTTAATTAAAAAGCAGTTTGCATTTGTCCTCTTCTGTTATAAAAGTAAGTATGCATATATGCATGCACACGTATGTACACATATACACACATCCACATGCATGTACGTATATCTTAAAAAATCCATCCAAAAATTCTGGCTGAGGTACTGCAAAATGATTTTCAGATGTTATTTATTAGACTTGCATTCCCTGGAACCCCTTATAGCCAGAGAATTCACATTTATCTTTTCCTCCATAGGAGTCTGTTTGCAGAAGCTTTGTAATTCCAGTGGAGAGCCTACAAAGTGCAAAAAATAAATCACTCTTTAGCATCTTTTCTAGAGGGATGAAGACTTGGTGTCTCAGATGAAGTCAGGAAAGGAAAGCTATGGAAGAAACAGTGATGGGGAAATGAGTAGCACAGGAACAGACAGGCATACTTGCTTTATTAGCTACAATAAATGTTATTAGCAACCCTGAGCTGGTTACTGCCAGCTTTTCCTTTGGATTGCTATTGTTGAACAAAAGCCAGCACACATGAATGCACTGTCCTGTCTCCGCTGGTCCGAGAGGCTGACTTTTGGTCGCTTTCTGCTCAAAGTTTATCACCATCTCTGGAGAACTTCTCTGCTTATCTCTGAATTTTGTTGTAGTAATTAATGATAGAATCACAGAATAGTTTGGGTTGGAAGGGATCTTTAAAAGTCATCTGCTTTGCCCCTCCCTGCAATGAGCAGGGACATCTCCAACTAGATGAGCTTGTTCAGGGCCTTGTCCAGCCTGACCCTGCATGTTTCCAGGGATGGAGAATCTACCAACTCGCTGGACAACTTCTTGAGTGTTTCACCACCTTCATTGTAAAAAAAAAAATTCCTTACATCTAGTCTGAATATACCTTATTTTGGTTTATAACCACTTATTGTTGTCCTGTTGCAAAAGAAATTTGTCCCCATCTTTCTCATGAGCCCCCTATAAGTGCTGAAATACAGTAAGATGTCTCAATAAGGTCTCCCTGGAGCCTTTTCTTCTCCAAGCCAAGCAATCCCAACTATCTCAGCCCGTCTTCATGGGAGATGTGTTCCCTGCCTCTGATCATTTTTCTGATCTGCCTTTGGAGCAGGCTTCTGTCTTTCCTGTACTGAGGAATCCTGATCTGGACACATTACAGGTGAGGTCTCACCATAGAAGACTAGAGGATCATTATATGTGTGGTCTGCTCAGACCATCCTCTTCAGAAACACTCTGATTCTCCCTCCCTATACACCCCCCAACTCTCCCAATTAATTCTTCAAAACATGTTGAATCACATTTCTGCAGGCTGTTTTTTCTCATGTACCACAAAACTGAGGTTAGGCAGAACATACAAACTCTGGGCCCTTAAATGTGCATAAGCAACATGAAGCTATTATTGAACTTAACTCCTAAAAAGTGGTGTGTACATTGCTGTACATTGATACATGTACATGATCCCCACTCAGCCTTCTGTCCAGAAGCCTGAACAGTCTTATCTCTCTCAGCCTTTCCTCACTGGAGAGGTGCTCCAGTCTCTGCATCATCTTCATGGCCCTTCATTGGGCTCTTTCCACTATGTCCATATCTCTTTTACTAGGTATCCCAGCACTGGACACAGCAGCATGGCCTCACCGATGTCAAATAGAGGGCCAGGATCTCCTCCCTCCACCAGCTGGCAGTGCTGTGCCTAATGCAGCCCAGGACACCATTTGCCTTCTTTGCTGGTTCACATTCAACAATTAGCATAAGAAATGAAGCAGTGATTTACAGTAATCTCTAGCATTTTTAACTGCAGCTATTATAAAAGTTTTTAAATCCCTAATGTTTTTATTGGATAGAAAGTTCAA
Source organism: Struthidea cinerea (assembly GCA_013397865.1). NCBI lineage: Eukaryota > Metazoa > Chordata > Aves > Passeriformes > Corcoracidae > Struthidea > Struthidea cinerea. Next base: position 892,658 of record VZTI01005702.1, on the reverse strand, counting down.
CAAGACAATTCAGTTGAATCTGTGTAAAAGTAAACTGTCCTCCCTAGTGTCTCTTTTTTGGCTTCATTTAATTTTTTACTATTTGCTCTGATGGTTTAGCAATTGCAGCTGCCTAACATGAAAGTGGAAAATTGGTCAATGGAAGTCACGGAGAAATTCCTTAGAAAAGACATATTGCTGCAACTCTTGAAATAACTGATCTAACCTTCAAATGTCTACTGAATTGTCACATTTTGCTCTCCCTTGAACATAATTTTGAAGGGTAAATGGCATTTTCTGCTTTTCAGTAATACAGTAACTCACAACATTTGGAGCATGAGTGCCAATTAATTAGATTAAAATCTTACGAACCAAATCACTTTTTGGGGGAGCACAAAGGCTGTAGTGCCATTGAAGGCAGAGCACTGAATATCTTAAAGTTATCATATATTAGGAAGTAGGAGACGAAAATAAATCTCATTAGAAAATTAAACTCCCATCAGTGGTGCACACTTGTATGTGGGATTCCCTTAGCATATATATATATGGTATCAATTCACAGATATGACTCAAAAGACTTGCATTTATTTTACAGGTGCATGATTATAAACATCTGACTGTTCCCAAATCCTCATCTTGTCAAAGCTTGGAAGGATTACTTGTAAAAGGTGATAACTGTGGACTTTTCAGAGAAGTCACAAGATCCCCTCCCAAGGACTAATTCTATACCAAAGCAAATATGAAAGTAGGTGAGTGGAAATTGATGGTCTGTAAAACTGCATTCTCTGGCCACTTAGTGCCTCAAGAGGAATTTTTTGCCTTATAGAATTTGCTGCTTCAAACTACGTAAAAGGAAGAAAACATTACTAGTACCACACCATGGGGTTTTTTTTTGTTTGGTTCAGTTTTTTTTCTGAAATGGGAACAGTGTGGGTAAGAAACAACTCCGGGGAATGAAAATGTCCATTACTAGCAGCGGACTAATGCTGACTTATCTTTTCAATGGTCTAAAAATCAACACTGGGAAACACTTATGAAATGGTCTTTTCTTGTTTACTGTTCTTTGACTTGACTATGTTTTTACTTAGCTATTTACATTCCCTCAAATTTTCCTTAATTATATCAGGTTGCAAAGCATAATAAGAAAAACTGAAAGTAAATAAGAAGTGCTATTACTCAAAGGACTAGTAATGTTTCTTTAGATGTTTGTGTTTGGAAGGCACTGAATTAGATCCTTACCAGGCAGTAGATTTTAATAACACAGATAAGATAAAATAATACGGTTTATTCCTGCTTACCTGGATCCTTTTGTTGTATTTATCCTGTGTGAGAATAAGCTGGCATTATATGTTGATACTTAGCTCTGTTTACTTACAGTGGCTTTTGAAATCTTCTCTTGAACCCTCTTTGGTGCTCAGAGGATAACCTTTGGTCATGGGAAATTCCAAAAGGCAAGAAATGGATGTGAGGGAATCAACTAAGCAGAGAAACCATAGCTCATTTAGTTTCCCTTCCTACATTGGGGAAGAAACATTGTAGGTTACATTGCATCAGCCAAATCTGAGTTCAAGACCTCATCCAGAGTGTTGAAACTCCTTGGCAAAGTTGAGTAACATCTGCAAATACTTGGGTGGACACTATGTATGGCTACGATACACTCATCACACATTGCAAACTGCGTTCAAAATTATAATTTTGTAAATATTTCATGTGGACATGGTGCATCTGTAAAGAAGAAATTTGTAATGCTTGTGAGAACTTGCTGGGCTGTATACTTGCACACATACATATATTGATGTATGTGTGCAAGTATATATATTTCTATTACATATGTGTGTTTGTCTGTGTGTGCATAAACTGCTTTATTATATCTTCAAAACACCATCTTAGATCTCAGTCATGATCTCACTACACTCAGTAAGAATTATGCCAACTGAATAATAAAGGCGTAGCAAAACAATTGCAAAAAACTACCATCAGGTTTTACTTTTAATACCTCATGGTTCTAAAGCTAAGTTTGTTAAAAGATTTAGCAGTGTTTAAACATATCTGTAGTTAGTTTAGTTAGCCATTACATATTTATATTAAAAACATATGTAAAAAATACAAAGAAACAAAGCAGAAAACTCACCACAAAAATCTTTGATTTACAAAGATACCTTCCACAGGGTTTAAAGGTTGATTCTCTTAATCTCTCACAAAGCCATTAAGTTAAGACAACTCTTATCTGTCCTTTATAATTTTCTGTATTAGATACAAAGTCAAAAATGACTCCTTTTTTGGGAAGTGTGTACAAAACTGTCACTCCTAGTATTGCCCTAAAGGGTGCAGTGCTTTGCTATACAAATAGGAAGTTTACAAGTGGTTCAGCTCTCTTCATGCTAACAGACCAGATCTATAAAGCAGTTAGCCATGCACATACAGTTTTAAATGTTTGATTTCCCTTACTGAGTTTTCAGCAGACTAGGAATTATCTACACGTTATCAGATCCAACCCTATGTACTTGACAACACAGGTACTTGTGAGGGGTGAGATCAGGAAGCAACAGCTTTGGGAAGGAAATGGGACATCAACAGTAATTTTATGTAGTTTCAAGAAATGATTGGAACCTGGAATTTTTCACCCTTGAGAAATTGTGATATTTCAGTATTAGTATTTACAGAAAACTAAGGAAAACAAGACAGCACCTATCAACATGATTTATGAAACATGAATTTTTCAAAAGCTTTCTGACACTTTGCTTGAAAAGTTTTTCTTGAAACAATCAATTTTCTAAATTGCTACATATTATTGGAGATTATTTTAACACTGAATGTTATCTGCCTGAATTAGCATATTGTCCTAGGTGACTTAAAATTTATGTGCCTTATCTTTTTAGAGTTCTTTGACAAGCTCCTTGGATAGAAAACCTTTTCATAATATGCTGCAGTCATAGTTTTTTTCTGTCTGTTATTCAGGAGGATCACAGCAAGTCATGAAAGATGTATTATGAATATATGACTCTTGCCTTGGGGTGGAAAAGATATGATCCACCAATATATCTTCTTAAGATTTATATCTGGCATAAATAAATGTTACATTGTTCCAAAAGTAGAAAAAAAAAAAAGAAAAAAAAGAAAAAGGGACTTAAAAATAAATAAATTATATTTGAGTCAATACTACTCCTAAAACTTTTGCCATTTTATATATTTTTCCACCACATCATGTAGGTGGAAAATAATTTGGTTTTCTAATCAGTCTGGTTGAATAGATTTACTCATGAAAATTCTGTGCAAAACCTGAGAGTTCTGAGTAGCGAACTGAATTGTGAAATTAAGAGAGTTGTCTAGTTTTTGTATATGTATTGCTGCAGATACATTCCTTAACGCTGGTTTCAAGTGTGGGATTACATCCCACCTGAAGAAGGCCCATTACATGCATGATATGGAAAGAAAATGAGTGTATACTAGTGAGGGGAAAATTATTGGGGGAATAGAATACATGCACTGGGCCATTGAAAGAAATATATACTACTGTTTACATCTGCAAAGTTTGCTCCTCAAGTTTTTTTTTTTTTTAAATCCCTATGTGAGGGGATAAAATTTATCACTCAGTGTAGTGTTATCATTTTTTTTAACCAGCACTGATTGCAGCTAAATATGCACAACTGACTATTAGTAAATACTTGTATGTTTATATATATATGCACAAAACTAGTCCATGTAGATTGCTAAAACAGATCTAGTTCTACTATTTTCTAATAATTTCTTTTCAAAATCCAAGTATAATCATTTCCGAACTACAGCTCGTTGGGACTTCTGCAATCATTCAGATTTTTAACAAAAATCACTTAGACCCAAAATATGTTTTATGAATATACCAGATTTGGTGAGACTGTCAACAGAAGGGCTCTTCAGCTGTCCATTAGATTTTCTGCTTCATATGATACTCCCTAGGAATGGAACTTTTGGGAGCAAAAATGTCTTTGAAGACAGAAAAAGAAATTTCCGTCTCAATCTGGACTTGATCAATCTATCTATATGAGACATAGCATAGAAACCTCTGCTTTCTTAGAGAAACAGGACTCCTCTTTCTCTTTTTCTTTTCCTATCCTTATCTAACAACTTTTGAGCTCGTGGCCAAAGAAGTAGAGCTATCAGAGATATTAAATTCTGCCAAGAGAGCCTTTACTAATCACCCCAATGGCAGAAGTAAGCTTCATGTGTACTAGACACCTGGGAATGTACATTAATTTCCAAAACATGGCTTCCTAGGAAACCAGGACTGCTCCCAGGGCTCTCAGAGGTACTTGCAGTTTGTAAACATGTTAGCATTTATCTTGCATGACAGGAATCTACAGGATAAACTGTTTTGCCCAGGGAGGTTTCTTTGTTGCTTTGGTTTTTGTTTTGTTTTTTTTTTCAATCAAGAAACACATGCACATCACCACACAAATCTGTACAGAAGCGTGCTCCAAGGGATCAAACCCTGCCATTAGCTAAAATCAGCCCAAGGAGGCCAGGAGGCCCATAAGGAAGTGTCTCTGCCTCTTTGAAGAATAAATATGCTGAGGCCTGGGAACTCTCCAAACAGCTGCTCCTCTCTGTGAACAGTATTGGGAGCGTCATCTACAGAAATAGGTTCTCAGTGTGTGCAGATACCTCATCTCTAGAACACAAACTGGCCTAATGGCACCTGGCCTAAACTTTACCCTTCACCCCCACAGGTTTAAATTCTGCATGCATTTGGCTGATGTGAACTCGCAGCAATTAAATGATTTGTGTGTGTCCAGCTTGGCCCCCTTTTGAAACTCCAGGGTGTCAGAAGCTGACTGAACCTTCCATGAGGCTGGGGGACATGAAAGCATCAAAGTCAGGAATCATCTGGCTCTTCACCAGCTGTGCACTATCAGCCAAAGGCAGCAAGCAAAGCAGGGAGGCCTGAAGCTGCTGTTTGACTGCACAGAAGAGCACCATACGAAGAAAGGTGTCCAGTCATCCTCTGTTCAAAAAAATTAGCTGATACTGACAGAAATTGTGCTGTGCTGCACCTCACACAGGATGACCGTGTGGTGACTCACAAAGTCCATTGCGTGGGTCCACAGGAGATGAAAAACATCCCACACAACATGCATTCATCTTACACAATGAAAAAGAGGTCACAATAATTAATACCCTCAATCACTCCCAGAGTAAAAAAACAACAGAAAGAAAAAAATTTAATTTCCTTGAAATGTTTTACTCAGTACTTTCTTTGTAGGTTCCACTTTTAAAATAATTTCATTTAAGGGTAGGCCTACTTTGATTTGAGTGATTGATAACTGCATTTAAAATGTTATTGGAACATTTTATATGAAACCTTCGTGGGCCAGAAATGTAGATCCATCTCTTATCAATCAGTTCATAGGGCTGTTTTATTTCACTGCATTTTCTCCATCCCTCAGATCCAGAAGATTTTTAACTAATCACACAAAGTGGCCTGCATTTAACGGGGCTTCTCTCCCTTCTGCCTCACAGCTGTTGGTCTTCAGCACCCTTAAGAGAATGAGTTTTGTTTGTCTGAAAGAAGGATTTAATCCATGGTTTCCAAATCCCTGGTGTCTTTCCTGACCACCAAGCTACAGGCTGTGCAGGGGCTTAATGGCTGCCACCACTTGTTTGAAATTGGAGCTTATGTCTAACTCTTTGACTGTAACATTGGTTGAAGGGCTGACATCCACTGGTGAGTGCTTATGGCTTGATGAGCAATGGCATGTTGGATGGGCTTTGATAAATCGTCTCTTTCATCTCACGTCTGTGAGGCAAAGTGAGAAAAACATCTTTTTTTGTTGTTGTTGTTGAAATTTAAGTGTTTCATCTCATTTGTCACAGAGACTGCCAGGTACGGCATAACTGCTCAAGTGAGGTTGTGGTAACTTGCTTGTCTGTCCCACCCTTAGTTTCCTTTGGATAATAAGCATGAGGTCCCATGATACTTGCTGATGGCCACCTCAAATTTCTCACCATGTTAAGTTCTTGGCCTCAGGGTGAAGGCTCCTTGGTCAGTACTGAAGATACACTAAGACTGAAATATGTGTGAAAGTTAGGTGCTCTTGTGGATCTATTCTTTGGTTTAAGAGTTTATTCTCTTATTTATCTGTCATGATCCTGGAAAATGGCCTTGGAAAAGGTGATAACTCTCACTAATTCAATCAGTCTTCTTCCCAGTCTTGAGAAATTGATTACTGTCACAGTCTATGCAATTCTACTTTCTGGTAGCTAAGGACTTAAAATATTTAATGTTTGCTGAGCACTACATGTGAAGAGGAGAGTGTGAAGAGGAGGGTGAGTTTGTTGTATTCAAAATAATACAAACATTGATTTGTAAACGTTATGCTAAGCAAAGCAGCAAATATGTTTCCTCACAGTTTCCTGTCATAGAAATGATACTGTTTTTATACAGTACTCAGCATCCACAGCTTCTGTCCTAATAATGCAGATGCTGATGATTATTGATTTCCACAAAACCTCAAACATCAGTTGTTTCAATGAAGGACTTCCCACAGAGTAATAATGAATCCTGTGTCTGCTATTAGATAAATTAAATGAATAATTTTCAGCACTGGTAAACAGAATGTCTTAAAGGTGAGAAAATGAGCATAATTTGAGTCTGAAGGAAAAATAACATCTCTCTAAATGTCAGGTGGCCTTATGCAAAGCACTCTACCACATCCTTCCTTTGCTCATGAATCTATCACCACAAAAGACACAGCCTCTCATCATACCCGTACAAGTATGGCAATGGGGAGAATCAGTTTTTCAGCAGTTCTGGACAGGCAAAGGTGATGCCTGAAGTAGTACCTTTTAACCTTTAGAGAGCCAATGCAGGTCCAAGACTGCTTATTCTATGCACTATTTGAAAGAGTTGCCATGTAGTAGATGATCTCCTGAATTCTGCACTAGTTGTCAGATATGCCTACAATTTAGCTCTGTCAGAATTGCTGTCCTAGTAGTCTAAGTGAGAGATCACCGTGGCATGAATGGCAGAAATTGTAAGATCTGCTCATTAAAGAAAATTAGCTTAATCTTTAGGATGTGTGAAAACATGGAAAAAACCCAAACAAATAAGGCCATGCCTGTATTTTCCTTTCCAAATACCATCTGTGGGTACAGCACAACCTCAAAGACCTGTTTCCATGCTTCCCTCTAAAGTGACCAGCCAGTTTTGCTTATCTTTATTAGCTACTTTTCATAGCTAATTGCACTCATTTACTTTTCCAGAATGAGTAACAGTTTTATGTTTACTCTTTCCTCTTTCTAACATTCTTGTGTCTACAGAAGACGGCTAGATCAGATACTGTAGAGCAGCTGTTTTCATCAGGGTTTTCTTTGTTTGTCAGCAGAGCTTAAATCTTTTTCCAGTGAAGCTGTAGATAGTAGCATATTGAATTTCTCCTCCTTGAGAATTGCTTTGCTAACTTTGCCTTTCCATAAAAAGTCCACGGACTTGTGGTGCTTTATCGACCACAGACTGAAAGCTGCTGTTTTAGAAATGCTGTCTTAGCTTGCAAGGTCTCTTAATGACCCACAGACAGAGATCTCACTGGAATTGTCTCCAGTCCCTTTCTCAAGTTGCTGATGATCAGTGTCTCTTTTCTTGGAGCCATTCACGAAGCTGCTCCTTGTTACTCTTTTTGCACTCCACCTGGAAGAAAAAAAAAATCCCTGTGAATTGGATGCGAAGATCTGTTTTGTCTGGACATTTATTTCCTTAGGTCTTAAACTAAGTTTGTTAGATATGTGTAGACAGGAGTGGGTCTGGGAATATGCTGCAATGGCTGAAGAGCATTTTCTACTTGGTGTTTAGCTTGGCCAAAGGCCTGCTGAACACTGCCAGTCCCATGAGTCGGTTCTTACAATTGCTCATCCCTAAATATTCCTGCTGCTGTTATAAGATAATTCCAGATTTTCAGCTGCAGACCTGGCATGCTGATTGCTTGGCTCATACTAACTGTAAGTGGCCAGATTTTCTTTTCTGAGGAAGAGCTTAACAGAGGATGGCATTTGTTCTGGCAAAATAGAGAGAGCTGGAAGTCTGAAATGTCTAATCTTTTTAATGGAATTAATAGACACCTGTGTATTTCAGTTAGCTGGTCAGCCAGTCACAGGGTGCTCCTGGATTTAGCGCAGGAAGTAATCTCAGACAAAACACAACTCTAACATTTGCTGGCTTTCTGGCGTTCCCTACTAGAAATACGCTCAAATAAAATGAGGTGAGGAGGTGAGGCAGGTGAGGAGGTGAGGCAGGTGAGAAGCATCCATGAGCAGAAATGCTGCCAACCTCAAGCTGCACTGAAGGCATGTGTTCATCCATGTTAAAGGTTAAATTAGGGTCTGCAAAAAAGTTGGCACCTGCTTATTAAAGCACAGGGTACTGGCTGCTGTGTCTCATATTAGAAAGACAATATGACTATGCATAAGCTAGAATCACTTATTTCAGTGTTATAAGTACAGTAGGTTAGCTTCTGACCAGCATTTATGATGATTATACACATGAGTATAGATTAATAAGCAATAGGCTTTCTCCATCACCAAATGCAGCTTTTAATTTTGCTGTGCTCACTAAAAATTCAGTTGTTGAGCAGCCTTTTCCGCACAGTTTTTTTCTATTTTAGCTTTCAGATCATCACTAGCTAGAATAGAAATGTACTATTTATATAATGGCTTTACAGTTCTAACATCATATTTCCTCTGGAGACTGAGACCTAATGCCCTCAGATTTTTTGTGATACTTGAAGCTCTTCTATTACAAATATGTTTGGATGAAAAAATATTAGTAAAGGAAAAAGTATTACTGCAATCAAGTGATGAAAGGAGACCCCAAATATACCCATAGCACTCATCTATTACTCAGACCTCTACTGTCCAAAAGCAGACACATCTTATTTTCCTAATAAGACCAAGAACGGGACACTGAGCGCTACATAAAATGCTGTTGCAAGTAGGAGCTCTGAGGAGCTTAGAGCATAAAGAAGACAGATTCCACAATTCAAACACAGGCCTCTGTGTTTTAAAACTTACAAATTCATAATCTCACAGTGTTTGTTACATGATGCAATGTTGTGTGAACTGTGTGCTTATAGGGCACAATGCCGTCCTAGATAGAAAAAAGTGTTTATCCCAGAAACAGCCGAGTTGATAATTCGATCTACTCCTTAGATATCTAAGTTTCCCTGTCTGACCTATTTTGGCTGAAATATGTATATGTATGCCAGGCAGCACATGCCAAGTGGCTGAGACATCTAGATCTCTATTTCCTACTGCACACTGATGATTTGTGCTAGTTTATTTAGTTCTGACTTGTCCTGAGCAAGATAGAAGTGCAATGTGAGGATAAATCAGCTTCAAGGAAGGAACAAGGAGTTCAAGGCATCACACCATATATGCACGTCATAAAATGAATTTGCAGTATGCAAAACTAATCTAGGGCCTCACTGCGAGTGCACAGGTTATGAGCATAGCCTGTAGAAATATGGAAAGTAGAACAAATGCATCCTACATGTGTGGAAAACACAGCCTGTGAGTTGTAGACACTGTTTTAGGATATTCATTGACTGACTTGGACTTTTGGCTGCCGAATTAAATAAAATAATAAGCAGAGAATACAGAGTTTTTCTAGTCCCAAATTATACATCCATTCTGTCTTTGTGTCAAAAAATAGATCATTTGAAGGTAATTCTATTGTCTGTGCCTGGTACTATCTACCTTTTACAAACGTAACTGCCTTAGGACTGACTTCACAGCACCAGCCTGACAGAGTTCAAGAAACGTTTGGACAACACTGTCAGGCACATGGTGCGACTCTTGGGGATGGTTCTGTACAGGGCCAGGAATTGGACTCAGTGATCCTTGTGGGTCCCTTCCAACTCAGCATATTCTGTGATTCTTTAAGGAGAGAAAGTAGTTGCAGTCTTACCTTATTAGGCAGTGTGATGTTTTTTGCACAGCTGGCTGGCTTTCCTGGCTCTGTTCAGGAATGAAAAGAACCTAATAGTTCATTTTGTTCCAGCTCTTAGCTTAGCTCTTAGGAAAAGTTTCATGCTCTTTTTATCTGTTTTATGGCTAGCTGATTATAGGAAGGAGGATTAGTAGTCTGTTTCCCAAACATATCCTGGGATTTTTACTCCATAACTACCCATGGAGCTTTACCATCTCTCCCGTGTATTCTCACACTCCAGTTTTAAACCTGTGAATCTATGAACCTGAATACTTCCAGCTCATGTGGCCTCTTCAAGTCCTGGGAACATGTACAGCCAAATTGCTCTCTCAATTCACTGCCTCGGTACTGTGTAGCCATTAACAACAGGGCTGTAGGTCTGCTAGTGCTAGATGGCAATCCCATAAATCCCTTCCAGCCCTCTGAGCTGGCATTTTTCGTTGTCCTACTTGGCCTTTTGCTAACCTCTGGCTAGTTAAATAGTTGTGGTGGCTTGCAACCAGCTGCCAGCCCAACACCCAGCCAGTAGTTTGCTCTTGTATTTGGATAGAGGAGAGGATTGGAAGGACAGGACCTACAAAGCTTGTGAATTGAGATGAAGACAGGAAAATAAATTACCAATTACTGTCATGGGCAAGAGAGATTCAGCTTGGGGAAATGAACTTAATTTATTGCCAATTAATATAAATATTTAGTTGCTGATTTGGGTATGGAAAATAAATAAAAAAAGACACAAACATTAGAACACTTAGGCGAAATACACTCCTCCTTTCCCAGGCTCAGCTTCCCTTCAGACATCACTCCTCCCTGCCTTGCTGTCACCACAGGCTGAATTCAATAATGCCTTCAGCCAGACAAAAAGCGCTGCAGGATGCAAGTTGCAGTCTCGATGGGGAGGTTTCTCTTCAACACTCCTTCCTTCTGTCTCATTTCTGCTGGGACTCTTATGGGCTGCCATTCTTCAGGGATGTCCACTCTGCCATGGAGCATCTCATCCTCCTGCTGGCTCTGTTGTATCACTTTGATTCTGTTCTCCTCTTCCTGTTTACTGCTTCTCTTCATCTCCCCTCCTCCTGTCTTTCTCATATTTTGCTCTTTCTTAAATGTGTTTTCCCTGGGACACAACAAGCTTGTCTGATGGGCTCTGTTTTGTCCTGTGGTGGGTCTCTTAGAGCTGCCTGAGTCCAGCGTGGGGCATCCCCTGGTCTCTTTTCACAAAGGCAACGCTGCAGGCCCTCCTCTACCAAAACCTCAACACTGGCCCCCAGTACACAAGGCACAAGATGCCTTCTAGACACCCAGATATCTATAGAAGCATTCAAGCTTTTTCATGTGAAAGTATGGAAGGAATATTCTGACAGAGAAGGTTTTAGTCATAGCGTGAGGGACATGCACCAGTTTAACACCTTTATGCCCAGGTGTGGTGCTCAAAAGGGATCAAGCATCGTCAGCATCTTGTGCCTCTCAGGGCAATCTGGTCATCAGCCTGTCCTGTGGAAGTGGAGGCAGTTCTGTTTTCCACAGCACCTCCACGAAGGTTTTGTCCTCTGAGATGTCCCAGAAACCAGCATGGTCTCTGCAACTCTCCAAGTATCCCACAGTATGTATTTGTTAATTTGCACAGAGGAAATTGAAATACAGGTATGTGTAAAATACAGATATATACATATTTTCCTATAAAGATAGCATTCCATACGAAATCTGAAAAACAGTGTGCCGTAGTGACCCAGGGTATAGTCACAAACTGGGGCATTGGGAAGAGATATGAGATAAAGCTATTGTATCTTTTGCATTATTTTTCATATTTAACGGTTAGATAAACATTTTAGACTAAATATTCAATACAAATCAAACTCAGTAACAACGTAACCTCATTTTAAAGATGTAGTGAATTTCTGACATTTGGAGTAAACATTACAGAATTCAAACACAGACTTGATGTCTCCATTTAAAGAACTGCTCTTCCAAACCCATTTGTTTTCAATCATCCCTCACTGACATTTACAATTAATAGCAGAGATGATTTTTTTTTAATACTTGGTTTTATAGGCAATATTGCTTTTACTCTCTGGAACCTTGTGCACAGATTTGTTAAGTACGTTTTGTAATATATAATTTGCCAGTATTCTGTCAAGGACAAATGATTTATTAATGATAAGTTATTTTTTGAAATAAAATAAATTGCTGGTGTTGTGTCAAACTGTAAAAATGTCTAGGTTTTGTTTATCTGAGAATGAAGTTTTAACAACCTATTTGATTTCTACACTCACTGAAATCCAGTCTACACTTTAATGTCAATTTTTTGCATTATTCTGTTTTCAGTACCAAATATTTGTTTTCTTCCTGAGAGAAATTCTAACCTCACTCTTTCCATCTGGACAACTAGCAGAAGTGTAAGCTACATGTGGAAGGCTATGAGAAAAAAGGAATGTCTCTACTTCAGCCCATGTAAATCATCACTGGCCAGAAGGTGGCCAAAGGAGATTTACAATCTCTTAGTGAAAGTCTGCAGCTAAATGAAGTCTTATCTCTGTTTCTAATGAGGCTTTCAATTCTATAAAGAATCGGGATGAATCCTCATGTATTTATTTTTCATGTCTCTGAGTGAATGAACAAGCACCCTCAGGGAACGTTGTTACAACCGTCTCAACTTCTTCAAAATACATCCATCAACCAAGATTCTGGGACCCCAGAGTCTGAATTCAATTCAGTCTGGAAGACAAGTTAATATATTAAAAAACTCAAGTTTTTGGTATGGTTTTGCAAAATTTAGGGTAAAATCACGAATGAAGACAGATTTTTTTTTTTTACTCATTATATGTTACCACCAACTATACACATTTTGTTAGGGTCAGTGGGAAGCAGAGGAGTAGAAACCAAAATGAGGCTTGTGTACTTCAGTGGAGTGAGTGACTGACATGTCCATGGGAATTGAGACTGGGCAGAGTTGAAAATAATCAGGCTGTACAGAAATGCATCTCCACAGGGACAGATAGCTTGAATTATCCCTGTATAATTTGGAGCTGATGAACAATCAGTTGGTCTTTATTTCACAAAAGGCACATAATACACCTTCAAGTTTTTACGCTCTCTACTCTTCCATTATTGCATGGTTCACATTGCAGAGATGTGAGTTTATGGTTAGGATTACCTCTGCAATGGATCAGGGGGAATGGATCCTGACCAAACTACTCATGTGCAAACCAGGTAATAATCTCCAGGGAAAGCCAAGACTGTCTGGCTGGGATCTGAACTGGTTTACTCAGGGATAGCAGGGTGCTGGTGTTAGGGTTACAGATAGGAGGGGCAGTTTCCTCTCTGCAAAGGTAAGTTCAGCAATAAAGCTTAGAATTTTAGCCCATCATTAGCAGATATCTTTAATGATCATCTTTGTAGGTATAGTCATACATTTGTACAGGTTTTGAAGAGGTGTTGCAAAAACACTTACTGAAGGTATAGCTTTGCTTTTGCTATTATCTTCAATTTCTGACTATTTTTTTTAACTCCACCCATTGTCTTGTTACAAGCTGCTTTGTTTTGTTAGGAAGAAAGGGTTTAATTCACAGAGTGCATTGTGGGTAGTTCATCTACGGTTAATATAGGATCATTAGTATTTCATTTGTGTGCATGGAAACCGTGTAATTGTGGAAAGTTAAAATACAAACACAGACAATTGTGTCACACAAACATTTTAACTGCAGGAAAGTATTTTAACAGGACACAGATCCTACATGCTGTTAAAATGAATCCAGCAGCCTTAGAATCAGTAGAAAATACCGTCATTAACAAGCACATTTCTGGCAGAATAATTCAGTCAAGCAGTTGATTAAATGCAGTATTCATGGGATAATATTTCTTTACTTTAAATTGAGCAACTCACCATAAATTGCAGGACTGTAAAACAATTTTATGATCTTATGAATGCTTCATGTGTCATAAGCTTTATGTGTCATCAAAAGAAAAAACATTTTCAGACAATGATGATTATTCAACTACTTGTCTCAGCTCTATTCAGATCAAGTGTAGAGATGCCACTTATTTACTAAAAGCTTACAAATTGTTGTTAGAATAAAAGGTTTGTGGGTACTGCTGGTTGCCAAGTCTCAGCACCATTCAAAGCCCTAAGAACTACCTGAGAGTGCTCACAGTCTCAAGCAAATGTGTTCAGAGAAATTTAACTGCTGATGAAAGAGGATTAGCCCAATCCTGTTAGTTTGTTTTTGAAACAGGCCAAGAGCTCATAGCACGGCAGACACTAGGGTAGGGATAAAGCATGTTGATCAGACTCCATCTAAGAGGCTATTCATATATTTTTCATAACCAGGATAAATCTATAGACAAGAAGAGTGAAATTAAGAGGTAATGCCAAGAGTAGGGCAAAACAACTTACTAAAAGCAGGTATTATTATGAAAGAGGAACAGGAAAAGAAGCAATAGTTAGGGACAATGTAGTTCTGCTCCTACTAAAGGTATCCGATTTTTAGCACAAGTTCTGTTATAGAAACAGAAAGCAAAACAGAGCATTCCAAACTAAATAACACATGAAAGAAAATAATGTCATTATACTGCCATTCAGGAGGAAAATACTCTAGAAAAGTCTCTGTAACAAAGAGAAAGATGTCCCTCAGAGGTGCAATAAAACTAAGTGTACAGCACTTGTAAGAGACCAAAACACTAAAGAACTTTGCAAGAAGAAAAAAATTGGGAAGTGAAATGTCTGAAAGCCACAAAGCCACAGCTGGCAATGACAGCTATAAAAAGAGACGAAATAGTAGAGGTGACACAAGAAGGAATCTTTCTAGGAACTATATCTTCATCTGAAAGGCTGGACAAGCCATACTTTAGGACACAAACAGGAGGTTAAATAATCAGAATTTGAATTGTTGAATTGCTGCAACTCCTATGAAGGATTAAAGTCTTTCTGTACGCAGGAACCGTGCTTACCACAGAAAAAAATACTGAAGACAGCAAAATTACGTAGGTGACTTTTTATAGCTTCCATGAAGAGATGAATGTTAACTTAAAGTGCCAAGCACCTCTAATACAACAGGCCTGACTGTCACTTTTCCCCCCCTCTATATTTTAGGGCTTAATTGCATCATGTGATATTATTTCATCATGTATATACAGGGGGAAGCATTTGCCTTTGGATCTGCCTTTCTCAGGTGGTGGTTGCTCCTCTTCTGTAATGCCATAGCAGACAAGGCAAAGGACATCAACTTTTCCCCAGAGCAACATGTCCGTTATATAGTGTTCTTACTTCTGCCTCGCACAAACTTATTTTATTCCCTGCTTTAGCTCCACAAAATAATACAAAATTGCAAAGCTTCTGTAGAAAGTAAGTTTAAAAGATTTTCAGTCGAGCTTTTTGTTTTACAGTCTACAAAAATGGCCAGTTTCTGCATGAACTTTTGGTGTCTCAATATCTAATTTTAATGTTGGTGTCTTTTGCTTTATTTTAGTCATCCTTGATCATGACTAAATTTTCAATTTTAGGAAAATCTGAGAGGTAAGGTTTCATATGGATAACATCTGAGGTAAAATTGGAAAATTAATTCAAGATCTTATTCTCTCAGATGAATGTTTGGATCTCCACTTGCAATAAGTTGAATAGCTGAAGGATATATTTAATTCTGAACATATTTTAGAAATAATTTTATTTGAATTTCTTTTGCTAGCAAAATAAACAAATGCAGCCCTCCATCTGCATGCAATACCTAAGGGATTTATCATAGCAGAAAGTTTTTAATGGAAGTCCATCTTGAGAACATTATATAGAAAAAAATGTCTAGATCAGACCAGCAGTGCTCATCAAGAAGCCGAACAGAGTTTTGCAAATGCTCCCTTGTCTGCCTGGGTGTGTATGTCCTCTGACAGACACCCCAGATGTCCACGTGTGATTCTCAGAGGTTGCAACAGATTCCCTGCTGGACAAGAATCATCTGGACACACCCGGTAATTTTCAATGCATATCCCTCCAGACAATATGTGTCATTAACGGTCTTCCCACCTAAATAAGCTATTCTGTCCTTCACTCAGGCTTTTCTTTTTCTACTCAGTGCTGTTTGTATAATGAGAAGGACCACAGTGAACCACATCTCCCTGCTTCATTGATCTCAGTTTGGGAGAGGCTCAGATTAAGTGGAAAAAACCCACAGATGACAATGTGAGTTTTCCTGTAAATTTCAAATTATCCTTTGATTTATTTTTAAAAAAAACCCCTAAATTAATAGAAAATGAAATGGCCTAAAAAGAGGAAGTTTCTTTTCTATATGACTGCTGCTCAATTCTAGTTATGAATTTCATAGTAAACACACATCCTGTCTTTGCTCTCAGATTCAGCCTCAAAATTTAGACCTATGTACAAGCTATTTTGTACTCTCTCTAGTTACACTTGCTCTGTTGTATTTGGGGACGTTATGTTGTTGAACCTTGAAGCCACAATTCAGGTTGTCTAGCCACCTTTGTAAGATGAGGAGTGATTGTTCCACAGCTTATCACCACAGTGAGAAATAAAGTCACTCAATCTAATGTTCTGTCTTCTTTTTAGAACTACAAGAAAACCTGTGGGGAGGTGCTGATATTTCTCTGGTGACCAGGAATAGCACACAAGAAAATGGAATGAAACTGCATTGGGGGAAGTTCAGATTAAATATAAGGAAAAGATTCTGCAATGTGAGGGTGGTCAGTCGCTGCAACAGCCTCTCCAGGGAAGTGGCCATGGTACCAATCCTGTCAGAGTTCAGGGTATATCTGGATGATGCTCTTAGTCACATGGTATAGTTCTAGGTAATCCTGTGAGTGGCAGGGAGTTGGACTTGAGGATTCCTATGGGTCCCTTCCAACTTGGGATATTCTATGATTCTACGCTTCTTGTAATTTCTAGATTTCTGAAGATTCTTAGACAACAAATGGAATATAGAAGGCAGCATGCCCGATGGGGAAGAAAAAATCAAACCAAATTATATAGTTCCTTCTCACCATGATGGTTTCTTGGATCCTGTTCTTCGATACCTAACTCTCTTCAAGTGCTGTGCAAAACTTGGGTCTGAGTAAAGGTCAGATCTGGTTAACCACAAAGCAAACACCAGCTTCTGAGGAGCATACAGAAATGGCAAACTTATAAGTTTGATTTTTATAAAAGTCAATGGCTACTGGAAAACTTAATCATTTCCAAATTTCCTTGGTCACTCCAGCTGACTTTGCTTCTGGACATGAAGTAACTTCAGGCGCCAGGGCCAGAAGAATCCCATGTCCCTGCCAGCTGGGCAGGCACTTTTGGACTGGCTTCCTGAGTTCATGTGCCCAGTGTCTGCCTAAACTGCACTTCAGGAATTTCATTCTGGTTTTGTCTGCATTGTCACCATTTCAAGACAGAGAGACAAGAGATGTCTTTTGGGTCTGGCCCTGCAAGTCACACAGGTAGATTGTG
The DNA here is from genome assembly GCA_013397865.1 of Struthidea cinerea. Taxonomy (NCBI): domain Eukaryota; kingdom Metazoa; phylum Chordata; class Aves; order Passeriformes; family Corcoracidae; genus Struthidea; species Struthidea cinerea. The sequence goes on along the minus strand of VZTI01005702.1, from coordinate 875,292 downwards.
GCAGAGGGGAGAAAACCACTCTTACTCATGCCTGAAACTCTGAATCACCTACGCTACGTGGTTTGTTTCTGTACTAACACTTAACAAGATCTCTTTGGAGAAAAAGCAGGATAAACCTGCTGCTTTGTTGTGGAGTGACCCTGTTCCTTCTTAAGAAAATGAGTAAAACATTATCATGGAGAGGAGAAAATAGACCTCTCTGCTTGAGGGCCTTCAATGGCAATGAGCAACAGGATTGAAAACAACAACATGATGCAACATTCCCTGAGCTTGTCCTAACAAATTAGCTCCAAACCCTAAAATAGCCAAGTTACTATGTTTGTTTGCTGCTGGACCATAAGGATGCTGTTGAAAAGTTATTGATCTTTTAAACAGTTTCTTTGTTGTGTTCTTCATTCTTCATGTTCTGGGACAGCATGGGCAATATTTCATCAAGTGCTTTTCTTGCAATATTTTCTTCTTCTTCTTCTTCTTCTTGAAATTATTTTCCTTTGGTGTTACGGATTTTTCTTCCCCAAAAGTAACCCAATCCAGGAAGTGATCTGTCTGCACTGTTTTAACCTGTTTGCCACAGGTAAATACTGATACAGTCATACAGCAAATGAAACTTGACTATTATCTTCTCTCCATGAGAAAGTTTCTCAGGGAGAAACAGGATCAATCAACAAATATGCATCTGAAAAGAACAAACCTAAAGGGGAGGAAGTAGGTACCTGGTATAATCTTCACCCAAGATCTAACATTAAAAGACAAGTTGTTCCATTTTCAAGTTGCATAGGCACATTTCTGTTTAATTCTAGTCATAACGAAAGTGGAATCTTGCTTAGTTAAGCAGAAACATACACATATAAACATCCACAGAGACTGGTGGTTATTTTGCTTATAAGAGATAATCTCCTTAAATCTCCCTCTTCTCCAAATTCCGCCTTTCTCTTTTTCCTCTTGTGTAAAGCATTTTATTCCTGCCAGAAATAAATTTGACTATGTCCAAATTTATATGAGTCAGAGCTTGGAAAATACACCAGTAGTTTTTCTGTGTCTCTTGAACAGTGTACATGTGTTACAAAGTATTTAATAGGGTAGTGTAATTTGTTTAATTTCACTTTTATTCCAGTTAAAAAACCGTCACAACAGCCATTTTATGCATAGATAGAAGTTCAGTTTTCCATCAGCCCAAAGCTAATAATTTTTTTCTTGAAAATTCAAAAAATAAAATTCCTATCTTCTACTGACAAACAATAGTATCATCCCTTTGGCAAATCATGCCACAGAGATTTCCAGTATTTTGTGTAGCATAGAAAATAAACATGTTCACATGTAAAAACAACTGTTTTGCTTATTTGATTTAATATTTTTTTTAAAGTACAATAAAATGGTGCTGATATGTGAGCTTGGTAAATTAAATTGACAATGCAGATTAATGTCTCCTTCTAGTCATTGTATCACATATATTGTAGCTCTGGCATTTTATTATGTCTTAAAACATGCCCTTTGATGAAAACATCAAGACTTTGCTAAGAGAAAGATAAGCAATATATAATTTACTTTACATCCTTTCTTTTTTCATGGCCACAAGCATTAAACGAGGTTTATATACTCCACAGAAAACTCTGAATTGTGTTTTGATGGACCTATTCTATTACTTACAGTGTCAAATTTCATTTCTAATTAAACTCTCCTATCAATCTGTGAGTTTTGATTTATACTCATTTATGCTGTATTCAGAGACAGCATTTAAAGAAAGAAGACTTCTTTCCAAATGTCTCCAATTAAAAATAAGACAACTCTGTCCCCCCAAAATTAATTAAAAAGTTCACATTGACTTTGACCTCTTGTTGGCTGAAACCTGAAAACACATACAACGTCATAGCCAAGTAGTTACGCCTGTGTGGATCATCATCCTTAAAACTGAAAGGGGCCTACTGAAGTAGAAACTACAACATCAAGGAGAAAGCAACACTTTGTGGCTTCCATCATAGAATATTGGTCCAGAAAATAGTAGAATAGTATCAATGGCTCAAATAAAACTACTGAGTGCCATATCACTTCAAAGAGACACTGAAAAATTGTTTGACAAGGGGATGAAAAGAAGCAGCTGAACAAATAAAGTGTCATTTTTCTGTAATGCAAGATTTTGAATAATTAACATCAAAGTGAGCTGAATGGCATTAATTTTTCCCAAGGAAGAAGTGTGCCTGATTAGGCTGCGGATTTTCTTTGACAGCTTTATTTTCACTACCATAGAAATAAAGTAGAAAATCAGTCTGGAAAGGATTGAGAAAAATGATCAAATCTAGTCACTCCTGTAACCATAGACAGAGAAAAAAATATCCATTCACATATGTATTTAGTTTTATATTGAACTATTTATATTTCTTGTCTAGAAAGATGTTGCTGTACCTGTTCATTAGGAAACATTTTACTCAAAGTTCTTCCATGAAAGAAGTAGGGGTATTTAAATGAAATTTGCAAGTTCCTATCTCCAGCCAAAAAAGGTGGCCAGTTCATACCCATGTGATGGTGTGTTAGCATTGCCCAGCAGCTCCAACACTGCCTGTCCATTTTGGTGTTTACTCCCCAGTGAGTCTGCAGGAAGAACCTATTAGCTTTTCTTATTTATCTAAGCAAAGCAGGCCAAGCTCATTTACCCTCCTTACATAAACCAGGAAAGAAACAAGGTATGAGTGATTATCACAAAGTTCTTCTCCCCTTCTGTTCTGATTTGAAACAATTCTGCCTGAAAGAGTCTGATGACAGGTCTGAAAGTGCAGCTTGGTCCACTGTTCAAAGCAGCAAGGGTGTTTCCTTCCTCCATTAGAGGTGCAGAATCTCATGCAGATCCCAGTCAGATTCAAAGAATATCAGGAAAAAAAAATCAGATTAAGTCAAGTTATTCTGACATTAAAAGGGAGATGAATCCACAATGCAAATTAAAGTAGTCGCCTGGCTCTGTTGATGGGAAATGGGAAATTTAATTTTTTCAAACAGTAAACATCAGGAAAAAATCTTCATTGCCAAACATAGAATTTGTGAAAAACATGACTTCTAAATTTAAACAGAAATTGGACTGTTGAGACTCAACATCTGTTTAACTTTGGCAAAATAAAATATTGGATAGATGCATTTTACATTTTATTCCTGTATTTTTGGAAGAATTAGAAATACTTTTGAGACTTCACAGCCAAGGTTGTTTTCATAGCCCGAGCTTCTAGTTAGGAAGACACACATGTTTTGAAAGCACATAAAAAATATCCTGAAAAATGACAATGGCATTCACAAAATCTAAAACTGAAAACAACAAGCTATTGTTAAACCTAAGTCCAAAATTCTGCTGAATTCCTTACCAATCAACTGGCATGATCAAGCTTTTTCCCAAGAAGTCTCATTCATGGCCAATCAGATTCTGAATTCATCTTTCTGACCAGGCATTACTCTAAACAGATGAAGTAATTTTCTTTAGATTTTATGAGAGAAGATATGTTCATCAAGGGAGAGCACAGTAATGACTGTTAAAATCAGTTTACTCGGATTTATTGCAATGCCCTGTACAAGCCTTGGGATAGGTCATTTATACATGTAACCACACACTAGTGAAGTTTTTGTATTCCTGCTAGTTCTAATAAGGGAGTTTCAATCAAGCACAGTTTGACAGACATTTCTTTATAGAAAAAGGATTCCTGGAGAAAATATGTAAATTATGTTTGCACAATAACCATAGGTCTGTAAGTAGCACGTCTCTCTTACATTTGGGTTAAAAATGTAGAGAAGAAAAATCATTGTGGGCACAATTAGCACAAATCACAGTTCTGACTGCTTTGTTTTGAAGTGGGTCATTATTCTCACAAATACATGCATCCCTGCTGCATAATTTAAAATTATATGTGATTTCTTTCTATGTAATTTAAAAATATCTCTTTGCACTATTGTTCCGGTCTCCTCTTTTTCATGGAAAGAAGAAAAGGGATATAAGGTTTTTTCAAACTGGAGCATCTGTGAAAGGTATTCACATCGTTGGCATCTAAAATTTTCACTTCCTAGTGAAGAACCAGTCTTGAACTTCCAGTATTAAAGTTCAAGTGTGAAAAACTTGAACGGATAGTCTACTATGTGAGAAAAAGGAGATGGTGAAATTTGGAGGGAAATCAGAAATCTTTCAAGTTCATAATAATTTTTTTCCTTCCTCTTCTTCCACCCACCTGAAAACCAACTAATATAGCAAAAATTTTAATGGGAAAATTGTTATCTGTTATACTGAAAGAAATGTGGATGTTTAATGCTGTCATAGCTTCCTTCGTTTGCTTAAGTCTTCCTAGAGCCACACACAAATGACTGACAGAAAAAGGCTGTAACTGAAGGAGCTGGGATGCCCTCCCACTGCATATAAACTGGTGATGCTTTCATGATCCAGACCTGAAGCAATAACCAAAACCTAGATTTGGCAATATATTTTTCATTCCATTTCCAAAGTTGCTCAGAAAAACAGGTGACTTCTACAAATACTTAAAGTGTGATTGAGAGGTGAAATTATCCCCAGTGTAACATTCAGTTGTTCTTTGAAGTATGTTGATAGACCTCACATGCCCAGACACAGAAGATATTTTCCAACATTCATGTCTGATCAAGTCAGAGCTGTTAATCTACTGAACTATTTATTTTACTTAATTCACTTTCATTTGGATGTGCCAGATAGTCTCCACCTAGATAGCAGAAATCCTAGTGTCACAAAAAATTGAAATTCAAAGGCATGTGAGGAAGAAATATTTTACACACAATTGCTGTTTAAAATACATACTTAGTGATTATTTGGTCTTCAGTGAAACCACGACCATCTGTATGCTTAAAAACTCTAACCCATGCTTAGAAACTCTAACAATTCCTAGGCACAATGACAAACAGAGGAATCATTTTATTAGTGCAAAATATTGCAGACTATAAAGATAAGTAATGGACAGAAGCAAATATTCACTTATCTATTTCTTCTTGAAATTATATTAATTACATTAATTCTTAACACGCCCTTGAGCTCCATTAATTGTATCAACAAAATAGTGCCTTAACCAGAATGACAATATTTACTAACAAATATACTGCTTATGCTCCAAACAAAAATTTAACAGCTGGCACTTCAGAATATTGAGTTTTTAAATGCAGGAAACCAGGCTCATGGCTTCATCCACTACTTTTCTCACAGCCTACTTTTTTCATCTATTCTCTTCTCCTTCTTTGGGTTTTCATACTCTTAGGGAAATGGTTAACAGATGTAGACTGTGGAGAAGCCAATAGCATGTGTTGTTTGCTGCTTTCCTATGTATAATCCCTTGGTGCTTTGTCTGTGGCTGATCAAAAGTGATGGAAAACATGGTAGGAGAATTTTATGACATGCAGACGAGTCATAAAGGCCAAAAACAGCCTTTGAAGTCTCCAGAACTTAAAAATGTGAACAGTGTCACTTTGCCAACCTCAAGCTGGAATCAAAAGCATTCAACAGGTGCTCACCATGTTGAAGGACTGCAGGTCAGTTATTTACTTTACCCTCCTTCTGTAAATAAAAATGTTTAAAGTTGGCAGACTTCATTAATCTGGATAGTGAATGAGTAGTAAAATTCAGCATTGAGGTCTCAACTCTCCTTTTAATGATTAAATTGATATAAAGCAAGCTAGTGAATTTGGCTTACACAATTTGGTGAAAAGTGTGTTTATTTCTTATATTTTGTGAACAGCTATTGGTACAGCTTAGCTCTCTTCATTAACAGCTTCTGCCTTTAGAGAAAAGGGGAGAAGCAAAATTTTCAGAGCCTATAATTGTTGTTCCCACATTTCATCCCCTTTTCTCCTTGCAGGCAGCAACAGAGATGTTGAGTTGTCAAACAGCGATGATCAGTGCTGTGAGGTTCCCAGACAGATATTTCCAGTTTCCAGATTTTGGATTATTCTGCTGGAGTTGTTCACTTCAAGGAAAAATCACCTAATTGAGGCTATTCTACACCTCGCATTTTGAAGACCAAGTTTTAAGGTTTTGAGCAATAGATTCAGCTACTTGTAGAAAGTAAGGGTTGGAAGGAGATTTACATTATTCTGTCATCTATTCCCCACTGTGCCACACATACCCAGGGGGCCAGATTGGCTGTTCTGTTATTTCTGACAGATGTCTGGAAAATGCTACAGTGTCACTTGAATAATCTGCTCTAGTTCATTCATTCATTCATTCATTCATTCTCTAATTGCTAGATCACTACTATTAATGTTCATTCCAAATTCCTTTGCTTCATTTTTTCTGACCTTTTGTATTTTTAGATATGTCTTTATTTTAAGCCTCATTTCTGTCTCCCTTCTGATTTTTTTTAATTGAATTTATCCTCATTGCTTTTTTAGATCTTATCTCAAAGTCTGTATTTTCTAGATTGCTGATGATTTGTGTCAGTTCTTTTAAGGGATTTTGTACCCCAAGCAAGGAAATGTACACCATTTGAGACCTTAATGTCACTTACTCATGTGGAAAGACTTCATATTTTACACATGTGAAGCATTTGCCTGTTCACAAACTCAGGAGGAGTTGTCTATAATTATGCAACTTATTATCCTATCCATTGCAGAACTTTGCTTTTGATTGTTTGGAGTTAAATACTAGCTTTTTCACAACACATATTTCACTTGACAAGGTAATTTTGAATTCTGTCTCTCAGTGTGCTTAAATATGTGATTCCAATGTGTATGAAGGCTTTGGTGTGACCTAATTGCAGCTTTCCAGTACCTGAAGGGAGTCTACAGGAAAGAGGTAGAGAGAATTTTTTCAAGGGCATGTAGTGACTGGACAAGGGGAAAGTGGCTCCCACCAAAAGAGGGTAGATTTGGATTAGATATTAGGAAGAAATTCTTTACTGTGAGGATAGTGAGGCACTGGAACAGGCTGCCCAGAGAAGTTGTGGATACCTCATCCCTGGACGTGTTCAAGGCCAGGTTGGATGGGGCTCCGAGCAACCTGGTCTAGTGAAAGGTGCCCCTGCCCATGTCAGGGGGTTTGAAACTGGGTGATCTGTAATGTCCCTTCCAACCCAAACCATTCTATGATAATCCACAAATGTGCTGTGTATACTCCAACATCATTAATGGAAATACTAATACTACCAAAGTTTGGAAGAGACATATTCTTCCCTTGCCAGCTTTTGTGGATGTCAGCTAAGACAGTTGTCCCCTTCTGCATATTACCTGCCCACAAAGTTTGTTAAATTTTTGTAAGAATAAATTAAGTTATTCTTGACAAGTTCATCTTGGTAGCTATATAATTCCTTGTTCTCTTTTGCTGTTTTTCTGAAATTTGGTGTTAAAGCAGCTGGCCTGTTAGTCCTTTATTTCTTCATTTCTCACTTTTTAATTAAAAGCGTTGTCATCCTCTTTGGGCACAAAGATAAATGCTAGCAACTTGGGGTTTATGTGGGGCATTTTTTAAAGTCTGCTTTTATGAACTACAGTGGGCCCAGCCAACTCCTAACTTTCTTAGATATGCCTTGATATTTCTTCGCCCAGGTTTAGTTACCTGTTTGCCAGTGCTGCTAAAGGTGTTTGCTGCCTGACAGATCCCTACAAATGACTTAGTGAGGACTGACAGGTGAAGGCATAAAACACTTGACCAGTCTCAGTATCGCCTGATATCCGCACTGAGTAGCAGACTGACTCTTTTATTTTCAGTTTTTTTTATTTTTAATAAGGGTATTATTACCTTTTGTGTCCTCTGTTGATCACATCCCATTTCTTGACTTACCTTTCTGACCAAGTCCAAGTTATTATATTGCACCAATATTTTGTGGCACCAGACACCCATCCTGTTAGAACTTTTACCATTTCCCCTATCCTTCTTACCTTGAGATAAGTTCTCTGAATGAGGATGAATTTCCACATACCTCGTGGAGATTACACAGATGTTTCAAATTCACTGTCTTGGAGACAGTATCTGTGTTATAGTAACACATCCTGCTCAGAGCACTTTCAGACTATAAATTATACATATCTTTGATCAGCAAAAATTACTGTAGAGCTTGTTAGAGATTACTGGTGTCTTGTATAGTAAGATGTTCTTGAAAGGTTGGGAAATAGATTTGGCATAAAATGAAACTGATGAAACAGGGGAGGATTTTGTTGATTTGCTTGTTTGGTATGATATTATTTGCCAAGCATCTCAATTCTACATGTAGAGAGGATTATGTGAATCTGTTAAATGTTAAGTAAATATTTAATTGCACATACACACATACTCCATGTGACGGTCTAATTTAATAGTTTTTGATTTCCTAAATCATCTACATCCACTTTCAAAGGTGTCAATTTGAAGTCTTTAGGAAGTCCTTTTTTGAAGTACAAAATATTTGCTAAGTCTTTCGACTAATGATTTTTGATTCCTACAAAATTATTTTTTCCTTTATAAGCAGTTTTTTCCCCACCAAATCATTGACATCTGCACAAGACTTTTAAATTAATTTTCATTAATTTTATTTATTTTCATACTTTTTATGCTGTTAGTTTCCATTCTATAAAGCTTGAATAAGGAAAAAAACCCCTCTGTATTTATCATAAGCAATTATGTTTCTTTTTACTATAATTCTCTTTTTGTTTAGCAACCTAATAGCATGTTTGCTACTTAATTAAGCAGTAAAAGTTTGAAATTATTATCAGTTCATTCTCTGTGAGCTAGTGAAGCCTTTGAGCTTCAGCCATTGAAATCACAAATCCATTTGGTCATACCTGGGCCTTTATTCTTAATGTTGTGTGCCCAACAAGGTTTTTAGTCTCATCAAGTTGTCATCCCCCCTCATTCAGTCAGATGCAAGTATGGAGCATCATTAGCTGAGGGAAATTAATCTGGCACAGTGTGCATCCATTCAGCAAGAAAGGGTGGTGATGGGTAGGTCCATCAATCAGAGGGCAAAAGTCATTATAACATGAGGAAACACAAAAGGAATTTGATGTCTTCTGCAGCAGACAGAAGACTAGGAGGACAAGCATGATAACAGATTTTCAGTAGATCAAAATCTGTAGTTTTTACAAACTTATACCACTGGAAAACGCTGCACTTTAGTCTGAGCTAGCAGGAGCTCATGTTCATTTAGTTACAGGAGTATTTAAGTCTCATTCATTCTATCCTGTCACTCATTCATAGAATTTAGGCGTTTGTTTTGTGTTTTGCCGGGTACTTGACCACAAAGTATTCAGACACAGGCTGCTTTGAACACCAGCCTCCTTTTCGGCAGCTCCAGCCTTAATGATAACACTGCTAAACATAAGCATGAAAATGACCACAGCTGGTAGCAGAATCACTTTCTTGGCTGCTAGTTAAAGCTGGACATGTTTATCTCATACCTTGAAATGTCTTGCCTTTCCAAAACATTCATCTTTCTTGGACCTGTCAACATGTTTAACAGTGGGATGTTATAAAACTCTGATCTAGAAATACGTCACACTAAGAGACAGAACTGGATCTGAAAGGGGAAGGAGAATCACACTTGGGAGGGGGTGACAAAGCATGGCTCTGGCAGTACTGTGAGTGCTGTGTAGAGCTGTATCTAGAGAGAGAACTGAGGCTGGGTGAAGAGAGGGAGAAAGGGAAATGTGGATAAAGTGAGAAAGGAACAGAGGAGGGAAATGTACAAAAGAATTATTCCATGAACTTCAACTGAATTACGTCAGGGCTGGATTAGACCCATCTTGCAGTGAACTCATTAAATAATGGAAATGCTTTGTTAAAATCAAAGCTCTCCAAAGGTTACTACAGACATCAGTTTTCCATGTCACAGTTCTGGAGGTTTGTAACTTCTCTTTACTTCCAGAAACAACACAAAGAGTCTGCATCACTTAAAGTCTGTTTACATAGCCTTTACTCCTTATGAACTGTCATTTGCATTGTTTTTTCTCTCTAGACTCTCGTTTGTGTGAAGCATTCTTTACTCTGTGGTGTGTGTAGGAATAACAGAAAGATGACAAGCAGCTTTCTTTGAATTAATTCTGAGGCCTTTCAACTCACTTTATAGCACTTTTTAGAAAACTTTCACTTCAACAAAAACTCTTATTTTTAGACTAAAATAGAGAGACCTTTTCTGTAACTAGAACTGAATTGGGGTGTTGAACACTGCCAACTTTCCAAAATCTAAAGACAATTCAGGTACATTTCTTGTTGGCTTGTCCAGCTCGTGTAATTCTTCTCAGAACACTTTTAAAGAATTTTCCTAGGAATATGTTCTACTGTGCTATAAATCTTTAAGGTTATAAAAAGCCATGCACAGATTATGGAAGTAAGATCGTGCAAACTATGGAGAACAAATTTGTGTAGGCAAGCCAGAGAACAGAACTGGGTGTATGTAGTTTTCCAGATTTTGCATTTTCATTATTCTATATAGTGCTGAAGGATGTGTAACAATGTCCTGTAATGTGCACTAGTTTCCAAAGATGCCTTTGTGCTCTGAAATTATGCAGCAGGATAAATGACCATTTCTTATCTTTTCCCAGATTCTCCTTCCTGAATGTTGCTCTGTTTCACTGTGAATTTATTTCATGATTCTGCTGAAATGCTGCATTTTTTGGGGAAAATCTATTTGTTGAGCATTATTAATGTCATGGTTATACGTTTCCCACAGGGGCAATTAAATGTATCAGAAAGACATGTTGGAGACTACAGTCTGGTCTTTGACCTGTGTAATATTGCTCAAGCAAAGAGATGGCAGCAATGGATTACTTGATTACTTGTAGACTTTAGGAAACCAGATGAAGTCACTTTAAAATATTCTTGCTGCAAAAATGAAAGAAGTGATGAAAGGAGTATCAATTTTTAGTGGGAACTGATAGGGTGTATTAGCAAGTGGAACTGAACTCAAAGGATTGGACAAATCAATTTTTGCCACAAGACTTGGTCTCTGGCGATTTAAAGCAATGTTCCTATATGATTAAGAAACCCAATGGCCTCTGATGGGCTGCTGCGTCGCTGCCACGGCTGCCTGGTGGCCTGGCAGGAGGCAAGGCGGTGTCCTGGTCGGCGACCAAAGGGACACAGTCCTCGTGGCTGGTCGGAGCGCTCTGCTCAGAGGCACACAAAAGGAGCAGGCTGCAGCTTGGATGCTGCCTAGCAACGGGACGCCAGCGAAGGAGGCAGAGGGACCTCTCCGGTGCCCACAAATCCAGCTTTATTGATAACAAAGTAACAAGGAGCAAAGCTGAAGGGGAAGCACCAGAAAAGGCGGGGGGAGGAACTAAACAAGCCTTTTTATGGTGCTCTAAAAGAGGGAGGAACTAAGGGAAACAGTCCAATAGGGAGATGATGGGAATGACAGGTAACCAATAGGGAAAGGAACAGGGGAGAACTTTCTGGAACTTATACATAGGCAATTAAACTGATAAATATACATAAACAGATGAACCAATAAGGACTAAAGAACAAGAGAAGGGTCTAGAAAGAGGAGCGGAGATGTGACAGTGGCAATCACCCAGAAGAGGATGGCCTTAGGTCTGATGGTCATCTGATGAGCTGGCCTCAGACCTGCCCTCGGGGTTGGAGTCAGGAGCAGGAAAATTGATCCATTTAATGACATCCAGCCCCGAGGTGGGCTGGGTCACCGCAACAGGCTGCTATGCTGAAACTGAAGAAGCAAAAAGTAATTTTTTAAATCCTAAACCAGGAAATTTAACTTACTAAGCATAGTATCAGAATTTTTTCTGACAAAGGTGACAAAACCAGACCAGTTTACATGCACTTGCAGACACCTGAAGACTCTGATCCTGGTACAGAAAAGCTCCTATCAAAAAATAATACTTGCACAGGGAATTAGATCTCTTGGACAAAATTATTTGTCATTGTTTGACATCAAAAGGAGTCTCAGTTGCAAGCATCCTTGCAATGATGTCTTCAACTTGATGAAGTGAGTTTCAACAAATCGCTTTTCTGTTCATTTGTCATATCCCAGCTGGTCATGGCCCTACATTACCAGTCCAGGTCATACATTATTACTTCCTGTAGTTTATCTAAACTACCTAAAAACATCTCCTAAATACTCTAACTATCCAAGAAACAGTCATGCTTCTATTGACTGTTTATAATTAACTATCTATGCACTGTTTGATCAATTATGTAGCAGGAATTGTCTGGGAATCTTTGTGACACTATAACCGAGATGTTTATCAGTACATTAAAGCATAAGGCCTGGAGTAACACAGCAGGACCTACTGCGTAATGTCTTGATTTGCCCAACGTTTCTACCTGGAGAACTACTGTGTCAGTCAGTCAAACATTTCTGAAGGTGATGCAGACTTCAATCAGTCACCTATTTTTAGGCTGATCTATTGTCTGAGACCAGGCCCTTATCTCTTCTAGGCAGATAACCAGCTGGGGAGTTTCTGGACCACCCAAGGAGTTACTGGCTTGAGTGCACTGGATATATACACAGATAAAATCCTAATGCTCAGCCAGACCAGGGTTGCAACTAAAGAAAACCCTTGAATTTCATGCTTATAAATCACTGGCAAGTTTAGTTCCATACCTTTTGACATTTGCGTGAAGTGGGAAATGAATGCTGTGAAGGCTGAACTGAATGTAGTTTTGTGGTTGTGCTTGTGAGGAAGCTACTGAGTAAAAGGAACAACAGCAGGTATCAGAATGTTTATAATGGGGGACGGGGTCCTTGCAACCCTGAAATAAATCAAAAAGCGCTGAAAGGTTTAAAGGCATGGACTTGACTGCGGAGTAATACAGAGGAAGCCAATAGGAGCCTGGGCACTTAGTGGATCTAGCGACTCTGGTGGGTTATGTCTGAGACCTAGTAATTACCAGGTTTAACTGAAGTGAGAAACCGAGAACAGACTACTTTGCATCAGCAGCAAAACTCGTGACCTCAAGCTGTCTGACTCAAAGCCAGGGGAAAACTCCCATGGACTCAGTGACTTTTTAGGCGTTCTTGTTTTGTTATATAAACAACGAGAGCCTGGTGCTGAGTCCTCGCACACTCCACTGCTGAAAATATTGAGTGAAGTCCAGCAGTCTGCTTCCATTCCAGTTACAGAAAATGACCTTAATGTTCTTTCTCTGTTTTTGTTCCTATTAATCTTCTGCCTGTGCCTGAAGTGCTAGGGGGAATCATCTAAATTTGTTAGTGTGGTCTAGAAGGAACAGCAAGTGAGAAAAGATGGATTGATATCCTGGCCACCGGTACAAATGGGAAAGGGCTCTCAGTAGCTCATGACTGGGCTGAGAGATATTAAAACAAAACTTGGCCTTGTTAGAAACTTCTGGTGAGCACATGACAACACTTTTAAAATCATACAGAACTTCAAGAAACTAAATATGTTTGCCTTCAGAGATAGGCTTCTGTCAGGCTTCCCTGTGCTCCAAACTCAGCAGCTTGACAAATGCAAATAATATTCACGTGGGGTAGAGGGTCCTCTGAGTCACAGGCATGTGGATGAGCCATGTGCTTTTGGTTACTAGCTAACGATTTCTGCTATTCAGTTGGCCCATTTTCATTAACAAAAGTTGAAGCTTGAATCCTCTGCCATAGAGGACCAAACATCTACATATGTTTCAGCTTCTCAAGGACAGCAAGAGAATAAAAAATGCAGTGAAAAATCCTATCCAGTAGACATTATTCAATAGGCCTTCTGGCTTCCAGAGTCATATGCTATGCTTTCACTACATCAGAAGTTGAACTGCTTTTAGCACTCTTTGGCAGCGTGTTTGCACAATCAAGGGCAAGATTTTTGGCCCATTTTATTACTTTAACAATGGCAATTAGCAGAAAAAAAATAGTACTCTAATTTGCGTTTGTCTACATCAGGAGTTCAAACTGGAGTCAGAGTCAATCAACACAGAAGCAGCCATTACAGACTTAGAGAGACTCCCTTCCAGCATGAGGTTTAGGAGTTCTATTTCTAGCACTTAGCTGTGATGTAAGTTCTGATCTAGCAAAAGACTGAGGTGCTTGCTTGAAGGTCTGTGACAAATATTGCACCCAGCCGGACCCCAATCTATGTGACTGTAGCACTGAATGTCCCTGGTTCTTGTGCTGACTCTGTGCAAGGGGGGTGAATTTCAGAATGAATGAAAACATGAACAAAAAGTGGATCAAAACTGGAGGAATGTGCTGCTTGTTAAAAAAAAGCACTGCAATTTCTTCAATTCTTTTTAAACTTGAAAGAGCAACCTTTTCAAATTAAGAATCAAAGCAACTTCTCTTTCTTAATTTCATCTTGATACCCACTCCACAGATTTGTTACATCTGCAGGTAATTTATCTGTGATTGAAACACTGAAAGGGCTCTTCCTTTCAGGAATTCTCACCAGACCTATGAACTCAGTAATTATGTTTAATACTTTCTTGACAAATTTGGCAGCTTATTCCACCTTTTGAGTATATTCAGCGCTCCAGGAGGCCTTGATTTGCATGGGAAAAGTGGAGTTGGGGAAATTTTATTAACTCATTAAAAAAAGCTCTAAGGAACGCTTGCAAACTTTGAAGGGGTCTCCTGTTAATTTTTGGCTTTCTCTTTTCAACCATTTAATTTCCTGCTTAGTTTCCAATAAGTGACATCCATTTTAGTTAATTTAAATATTAATATTTATTTATTTTTAAACAATGAAGACAGGGAACTCAAATAAATGTACACAATACTTTAAATATTAAAAGCTTTAAAGCAAGACTGACAATTTTATTGATCTTCTGTACAAGAGCCCACGTTACAAAATGAAGATTGTTCTGGAGATATATTGTTTCTATACACATAGACAAAGAGATCAAATACACTATTTTTTATCCTTTATAAGAATATCCAGGGAATAAAGGTTCTGATACTTGGGTCCAAGCTGTGCTCATTGACTTTTTTGTTCTGGTGATGTTCAGTACCTATACTGCATTTGAGTATCCTTTGTGCTGTCTCCATCTTAGAGATTTAATGCTTATGTGAAACTGGATCCGAACTAAAATTTCATACTGAAAGATCCTTGCTCTATCGACTGCCCCTTTTGCCAGTGGGAGTAGAGGTTACATATGTACTAATTTAGCTGTTTGTCTTTTATCCAGGTGTGTTTCATGCTATTCTTACACCACGAATGCTGCTCCTGACATTGAGAATAAGCTGTATTTTGCTAAGCTGAATAAAGGCACCCTGACATTAAGGTTCACTTACCAAAACAAAACTTGTGACCCTTATTCTGCCTCACATCCTAATGCAGAGGTTAGCAGAGCACAAAGTGAGGAGAGTGAGGTGAGGTGAGGTTGGTTTACTTTGAGCTGTTGAGATGACTGAGGGTAAGAAGAGGTCAGATCATTGTAGTAGGCATCAGCATCTGTTAGAAGAGGGATTATTGCTGAAAGCCCTGTGAGGTGCCTCATTTCTTTGTGCTTTATTTATCAGCTTCCCCTCCCCTCCTCAACCTGCAACTAGGTCTACAAGACTAATGGAAATGGGAAAAGAAGGCATGAGCATATAAAATGAGTAAATATTTCCTAAGACAAAGAGCAGAGGTTTTCTGCAGTATGATCTACAAAAATGCTGCAGAAAACCTGTGAAGTGGCTCTCTAGTTATAACTGCCAGTGACAATGAGCTGCTGTGGATGCAAAGCAGCTCTTGAATGCTGCCAGCACCCATCTGTGGGTGAGCAGAAACATTACTTAGAAGTGATGTTGTTCTCTTTGGCTTGAAATTCCCCTTACTTATTTTTTTTCAGTGTTTTTACCATGTGTTTCAGAGTGATGAGAAGCAAAGAAGCCTACATTTTCAGTCTGTGATGTTTCCTAACTCCAGCTGGCTCAGGGCTGTTGTGTATGTGAGTAGTGGCAAGACATGAATCACAGCAGCTGTCCTGCACCACTCATTGATATAAGAAGATGTGGGAGGGAGCTAAGATAGACAAGAACAGGGGACCATTGCTTATCCATCCAACATGAAGTCTTCTGGCTCAACAAATATTGAAATTCAAATGCTGGATGGGTAACTCAGTAACTGCACATTTTATACATATGAAGTGTTTTTAAAGATGTAGTGAAAATTTTAGAGATTCTGTGGAAATATCGCATATTTAACTGTTCAGTAAAAATCAGAATCAGGGAGAAAAAATGTTGTGTGGAAAAACAGGGGCAAAAGTTGGAAATCTGGTATCTGCTCTGTGAACTCTGACTTGTTGAGGTAAGATGCTGGGACAGGGGAGAATGCCACCTCTCTGAGGTGCTGCACAGACTCCTGTGGTCATGGGTTCAAGTTGTCTTGTTCTTTTCTCCAGGACCCACAATAGTGTGTGACTCAGTGCTCTGAGTACAACGTGGGCAGCCAGGATAGTACAACAAACTGTTAAGAGTTAGGTCTGCTAATTTCACAAAGATCCCAGATTATAATGGAGATTATGTCTTTTAGAGGTATTCACACAAAATCCGAGGATGTAAAATTAGGAAATGGGCTAAATTTTGTATCTGAATTTGTAGATCATAATTCTTTAAAAGGAGAGAAGCTTGGTGCATTGGATTTTAACAAAGCAGTCTATGGAAAATACCAATTCTTGACACTGATAGTTGAAAATCACTCTCCACCTATAAAAAAGGACTATGAAATTTATATACATGGATATGGCTTGTGTCTCTTCTTTAAAGATTTTTAGAATTAATCATATTTTTTTTTAACTTCTTTGCATCTGCCTGCCCATATTTCAGGCTTTTTTTCACACTTTGGAACAGAATGGAGTACACTGCCTTCTGTATTTGTGTGTGTTGGCTGAGAAGTGTGAATGTAATTTTTCTTATCCCATTGAGACAGGATGAGTTGAACCAGAACTTCCTCAGGATTTGCTTATATCATTGTTCATGTAGGATGGCTGATAATAGAAGTTCCTTTCCAGAAGGGCCAAACAGGAAAAAAAACCTCTCTGCAATTATGCAATGCTCACATGGGAAAACCAAAGCCCCTCTGTTTTTGTTGCTTCTCAAAGCAAGGAAAGATCCGTCCACTAAGGGGAGATAGAAGTCTCTAAAATTTGCATTATTAATGTGAATATTGTTTAAATTTAAAAAAGAACTTAAAACCAAAGATTTCTCAGTAAAAATGAAGTATTTTTCAGAGAAGTGTACATGCTTTTAGAGAAAACTATTTTTCTGCCAAAATAAAAAAAGCCCGACCTAATAAAAATTACCCCAGCTAATGACTGTTCCTTTTTTATTGGGAGCCTTTTTCCTGGCACCCTTTTACCACCCTTGGAGTTCTTATTTAGAGATGGGACTATTGCAGTTACACACGATTTATTACTTAAAACAACAAACAAGTCATCAGTCTCAACGGCGTGAGATTTAGTAACAAGTCGTTATAATGAAGAATAGTCACGAGTTTCAAAGTTACATGGCAACTTACAACTTTCTAATTCAATAAGCAATTAAAACGACACTTTGTTTTGACTTTATGACCAATCACCTGTAGTACTTTTACTGCAATGCAGCTGTGTTTTAGCCAATAATTTGTCAGGTCATGTACACACATATACTTCTATTATAACATCTAAATTCTTAAATAAAATTATAAAATCACATTACTATACTCAAAGCCCTCCACCATAACACCCAATACATATTCTTATAACTATAGAAACATAGGTTTGTAATTCTCTTGCTTAAGGTTTATATATCTCTGTCATTACACCAGCCCTAGTTTCTTCCAGGGTTGTAAATCAAACCCACCATTAACTGCAGAAGTTTTTACTCCTCTTTTCTCACACTTTTTGTTTAACCATCTTTCTAACTGAGGACAAAGCATTAAAAAACACAACATGAAACACCTTTTCTTACAGATAGGAGTAGGCATGGACAAGGCAAACGGTTGGCTGCTGACAGCAAATCGTCAATGAAAACAAAAAAATCCAGTTATTCTGTCCACCCTACAGAGCCTGGGAAGTTTTGCTCTGTGCTGCAGCTGAAGGACTGGAAGGATTCCATGGGAATAGACAAATAGTTTCATTATCAACTGTATCTCTTCCGCTTCTCACAGGATGCCTTTGCCTTAGTTAAAGCAGCAAGAACTAGGCTATCCTTTTGGGGTGAAATTCCCTTTTTATTTTTCAGTTCTGAGGTGCTTAAATTGTCTTTGTGTCTTCATTCAGATCCCTCCCGGACACAGAACAATGATCAGGGGGATGGTGGCACGAAACTCTCCCATAATATGTGGCCATTCCTATAATCTGGTGCCAGACTAGAACATCAAGGAATTTCTCTTCAGAAGATGAAGCAGGAGCAAGGTTTCTACAGACATTCAGATTTTCATGCCAAAAAAAGTGTTTCTTGGAATTATTTTCATCTTTCGCGGGCAATAACAGTATGCAGAGGATGGGTAGAGAAAACATCTGTAATTAAAAGATAAACCCAAACCTTTATGGGTGGCTGTCGTTCCTGCTGCCTCTCTGGAAAGGGGTGATGCAGGTGCTCATGGGTGAGCTGAGTCAGTGCAGTGGTGGGGAGGAAGATGAGAGGCTAGAAGGAAAAGTGGAAGGGAGAAAGGGCTTGGGGATTTGAAATCCTCTGAGCTGGGAAGAAGGCAGTTTAAAGGACATCTACTGGGAGGTTCTTAGGCTGGATAAACATCTCTCTGTGGTCAAGTATGTCCCATATTTTCTCCCATTACAATATCGTTGAAAGCTGAGGTGGAACATAGGAACCATTTTGTGCTGGATGCATGCTCCAGGGAAATTTCTGCATGATAGTGAAGCCTGTGCAGCTACAACATGAAATGCTCTTTATGCCTGGAAGTGGATAGTAACCACGTATTTTATAACGTTCCCATTGTTGTAGAGTCAGAAAGACACAGCTGCACTGCTTCCCTTTTAGACCTCCCCAAAAGGAAGGAAAAGCCTGTTCATTTCACCGTGACGGGTACACAGTGATACATTCCCATTGGTTCCAATAGCTGCAGTATCTAATATCTTTCCCACGGAACTGGAAAATGCTAATCTAAGCAAAATTGCAACCCACCACTTGTTGAGAACATCTGTGAAATTAAGACAGTAAGTAAAAATTGTGGAAGGAGACTGAAATGCAAGAGCAACAAAAGGGTTTGCAAGAGGATTAGAAGCAGATACAACAAGTAATTTTTCCCTTCTCTGTACTGGATCCATTGCTTGAATAGAGTGAATTTAATCATTAAACCTGGCTTTCACTTTTACAAACACTTCAGAGTATTTCTGAAAGACTGTTCTCTGAAAGCACTGAAGTATAGCATTCAGAGAAGATGTGTAATAGTATTTTTAAATGTGGAAATATATGTTTGTGATGAGAAAAATGAGGGAACTCTATCACTGATGGATTTAATTTAACTGCTTTTAGCTTTGAATACACACAAAGCTAAAATTCCATCTGCTGTTGAAGTCTCAGTCACCCACTGAAGTCAACAGGAGTTAAAGGTGAAGTTAAGGTCTCTCTGAGCAAAATAATAAAATTATATATTAAAATGTATATGTCACTATACTATATATATATTATATATAGCAAAATATTAAAGATTAAATATTAAAGTCTGCAGGACTGAATGAAAAGAGTTATTACATGTGTTTGTTTCCCAGGAAAGACAATGAGAATTAACGTGCTGGGCAGGTTCTAGATGTTTGTCTGCTAAGGTTTGTGTTGGGCTCTCTGCCCCTCCACCTCCACTGATCTTAGCAGAACAGAAATTCAGTATTTCCTGGAGTAAGGATGTTTTATTACCCCATATTAACATATGTCTTTAAAAATGGTGGGAAAGCTGAAAGAATTTTCAGCTGAATCAAATCTGAGTAATATCTCATGCTATGTAGACTATAGGGGAGTTGAACTTGAGCCTGCTGGAGTCAGTGGACAGGCTCCAGCTGAATTAAATGGGCTTTGGGTCAGATCCAGAAAGGCAGTAGGGAATTGCAATCAGACAGCTTAAATTTATCATAAGTTTGTCTTGGAAATTTTACTTAGAAAAGGCTGTCTCTTCTGGACACAGAAAGACTCCTGAACTGCTATCTAGTAATAGGTGCTCTCATTTTTCCAAATGTATGTAGCTTTTGCACTCAGTGTGATCTAGGACCTGCACTAATCCTAAATGTATGGAATTTGGTTAATAACAGCAACATCTCCAGTGGTGTAACATTTACTTTACAGACTTTAAATGGCACTTTGACACACAGAGTGAAATTTGGACTGGTGAGAGTTTTAACTAAATGATAAAATAACAGACTTAATTTCGTGCATGCTTACTGAAAATGAGAACAGAGCAGGAGCTCAGAGAAAGATAATTACTAACCACTTTTGAATATTTTCAGGCTATCTCTAGTGATGCTATTGGTAGTGATGCTATTGTTTTGAGAACAACGTATGGCTTTCCTCATGATGTGGAAGTGTGAAAAAGTCTTGTGCTTTTAAAATATATTATTCTAGGTTTATAGCTAATTTTCCTCTCATGTTTAACTTAAACATTGTAATACACTGCAAAACAAATGTAGGGAGAATATTCCCAGTTTTCTTTGTAATTTTACTCAGTGTTTTTCTGAAGGAGGCATGCACTAAAGGTAAATTCTTTCTCTCGGTTCTAATCAGACTGTCTTTTTAAAGACATTAACTACAGTAGAATCTTTCACAAATATGAAAAATCATTTTACTGAATAAAGGAGTAAAGTTTTGGAACAATAAAAATAACAATTATAATAAAGCAATCTTGCCTCAATTAAATTTTGAATGTATGCAAGCAAAAGGGAAGGAAGTAAGAAAAGACAACATTCATTACTTTTATCATAGTTCAAGATACTAATTTTTTCCCTATTTAATTTCATCAAAAAAAGAAAAGATGTTCTGTCTGGTTTCAATACTTATTGTGACTCATAAAATAACCTAATATTAGGTAACTTTTTCCTTAGACTGTGTAATAAGAAAATAAGAATGGGAAAAGAGTAGGATGGAATAAAGACAGTAACACTAAGTCCAGGTTTAACAGGGTAATGGTTATGGACATTATAAAAATATATCAATGATTTATTTTGCCCCAGAATATTGTACATTTATGTAATTTTTATTAACCATAAAGGTATTTTATACTATTTCACATCACACATAACATTTTAAAATAGTTTTCCAGGAGTCTGTATCTGTACCCCACTACACAACACTCAGACGGAAGGGTGCTGTAAATAGTTCTTGACGGGTGTGTAAGATATGTGGCTGGTGAGACAGGACCTGCATTGCTGATGGAGCAGATGACCTCTGATGATGGACTTCCCTGTGAAGGGAGTCGGAGCTTTTGGCTCCTTCGCCTTGCCAGTGTATTATCCATGGCAGCAATGCTAGCTTTGAAGACAGGAGGAGTTTCACGTGGTTGGTCCGCAGGATATGTGCTGAGACCACAAAAAGGTGGGAAATAGATTTCTGCTTACACTCACTAAAGCACAGCTTTCAGTTGGCAGCGCTTGTGAAACTGAATGCTTGGCATCTCAATTTTGGTGTCCCTTGCGGGACAGAATTTAGTTCACAGATGCAGTACAGGAGCTTTGATGTTTAACTGGTGGGATGTTTTCCGATGTAGGTCATGGATTTCTGCTAAGTCTCACCTGTGCACCTTTTCACAATGAATCTATTTAAATCTGTTTGCTTATGGATTTTGTTTTTAATGGTGTGTTTTGCCTTTTTATTTTTTTGTGTTCAGTAAAGCTTTTCCTGCAGTTAAAGCATTCGTACCATCTCCCTCCCCTTAGACTCTTTGTTGTCCAATAAATGGTGAGTTCATGCTGCAGTCTTTACTTCACTAAGGGTGTTTATAGTCTCCTTAAGGTATACCAGACTGTCTATGCATAAATTTCATACTTTTGTGGTCTTTATCTCTGTCAAATCTGGTTGAACTGGACCAATCTATTCCAAAATTATTTGTGAGGTTCATAGATACAGAAAGAGATTATGGAATCCTACATTTTTTTTACTTAGGAAAACAGGTTGAAGAAGTTATTTTCTAAGCATTTTCAACATGATGAAAAGGCAAGTAAGATTTTGAGAGGCTTCTATCAAAGTTTGCATTTCTTCATGTAGTTTATAAGAGGCACCCATAGATGCATACAGGTCATCTTGGAGATGTTTATGACAGATTAAAGAAATCCAAAACATTGCAACCACATGTCATTACGAGTTTTTTGGTTTCCTTCCTGTTTTCCTTTCCTCCAAATTGTATGTATTTTAAAATCAACAAAAAACCTCGCTGTGTCCAGAGGGAGAATTAGCTGCGAGTGAGCGCTTTGGGACAGCAAGGCTACTCTTACTTTGGATGCTTTTCCATTGGCAGCATGGGAACACAAATATATGTGGGGACCATGAAACAAACTCACAGATTTTTAACTTCACCCTTTGTTTCTTTGTGCCCTGCTTTTTTTTAGATGAAACAGACTGGAAAGCTGTTTTGTACTGTGGATTGTTTTCTCCACGGTAAGCTTTGGGAGACATTCTATGTCATTTCCTTGGGTGCTGCCACTTACGATGATGCCTGCTTTGAAGTGTCATGACTCCTAAATCCAGCAGCTGCAGCTTTCCTTTTCTTCTGGAATACAGAAACTAATTTCTCTTCCCAAAGAGCTTTTATTGGTTCTTCTGTCTCACACAAGGAAAAAATGATTTCTCAGATCACTTTCATTTTCACCACCTATGACATTTTCAGCCTCGGGGCCGTATTAGGGACATTATTTTTCTCTTCTGATTGTTGAGGATGCTGTGGGGCCATCTTTCTAAAAGCTGCATGAGTCCTGCTAGAGAGGCAAACCTTTATTGCTAGTCCCTTAAAACCAATAAGACAAAAAGGGAAGCTAAGCAAAGATTTTAACTGCAGACATATTCACTGGATCCAAATGAAGGCCAGCTAATGAAAAGGGCTCCTGTTCTTCTACAGTCCCAAGTATTTTGCCTTGTCACTGCCCCCTCCCCTCTTTCTAGATAATACTGTGTCAGATTGGTTGAGCTTGTGTCTTTACCACAAGGTGCATCAGAAGATTGATTGCAAGGTGTTTACATGTGAGCCAGAGGTAAAACCAGATTTTGGAAATTATACAGTTATTTCAGGAACTAGAACGCCCAGTCTTAAGTATAAAACACTGTGCCACCACATTTCTGAATTGTGAAGGCTTGTGCACTGATTTATCCACAGTTTAGATGAAAATCCTTGATCCAGATGGCTGCAGGGTATGCGTACACCATAGTGAGCTTACTGTGACAATGGCCAGCACATTTTAAAACACTACAGTAACCCTTCTTCACATACCTAAGTAAGGTCTTTAATCCTTTTTTACCTCCCCAAGAGTCTTGTGTAGGCTGACAGCATCACAGCTCCTTGCTTATTTACAAAATATGCAGATCACAGTCCGTGCTAATTACAGGCTTAGCAAAATTATGAAACAGATGGAGGAAAGCCTTTAACTCTTTATTCTAGCATATCTTGTCAATATAGGTGTGCTCTGCAGAATTTTCATGTCCAAACAAACATGCCGAAATATGGACTCTTTGCCACTTTTCTTTTGGAATATTTCAGTACCTCAAAACTCCTTTCAAGGAAGTTGTTCCTGGTATTGCAGTGAATAGAAATATTTGTCATAGTTTCATACCAGCACTTCTGATTCAATTGTTTATATTGGCAGCCTCAGTGATGACTTTGTAGCCGAGCTGGTGATCTTGAGCAGGCTTTTTCTGCTTGCTGGTTTGGGCATTGCACTCAGAGCCAGGGCAGCCACTGCAGGTGACACTGCAGGTGTGCACCGTGGACCCCTGGGCGCTGTGACAGGGGAAACAGTCTGATCTGTCAGGGGAAGATTCCTGATTCTGCTTGTTATGCAATAAGAGCACTGTGGCATTGGAGGGAAGAGGAACTCTCAGTGGAGGGAATCTGTGCAGCATGCAGTTGGAAAAACTTCCCTGGAGTCTGTGTGGTGCTGCACGAATGGGGAGTTCCCAACATGTGGACGGATGGAAGATTTATTCACTATCGACAGTACTCTTGTTACTCATCTTATGAAAACTGCTATTTCATTAAGCCATTCGTTGTTGGGCCTTTCTTGTTGAGGTCCAGAAAGGATCCTACACCATCTCTCTCTCCCTCCTCATTCCTCCACCACATGCAGAGGTCTCTTTTGTCACATGTATTTGAAGCCTCTCCATTATACTGCAAATTCATGATGATGTTACAAAAAAAAAGGGAGTAAAAATTGAAGACTTCTTTGTTTCTTGTATTTTGACAATTTTCTAATTTCCAGACTCTCAGAATTGGTTAGCTTTCCTAGAAACCCTTCTTTCCTTTTATGGGGAACTGATTCAATAATTGAATGCAGTCTGATGTTTTGTTTTCTGTCTCCCTGTCTCATATTCCCGCAGTGTCTGTTCTCTAAGTTTTCCTTTCATTAGTTGAACTATATGGCAAAAACTTCCTGAACTGTTTGACCTTAATCCAGCAATGTGCTTTAATGTTAAGAATGCAAGTAAGCCCAGCAAAATGAATGGAGCTATTAATGAATTTAATCATATTTCCAGGTGAAAGCTGGTATGAATTATCCTATTGCTGTTGTCCCAAGCTACTTGACTGTGCAAGCAAAGCACTGTAATGAGCCAGCCCTTCAATGTAAAATTTTATTCACAAAATAGTCTAAGTATAAACTAAAAGGAGTGCCAAAAAAGACTTTTGAAGACAAGATCAATAAAGCGAAAGAATGACCCAGGAGGAATGCTGGGGTTCATTTCTGATATCCATACAACTGAGAAGCTTAAGGTATTAATGAAATGATCTGAAAAGACATCTATATCCAAAACCAGGTTTTTACATATACTCCACCATGTTCCACATAAAATATTCTATTTATCAAGCTATGTAACACATTTATCATGAAATATACTGTTTTAAGATGTATGCAGCTAAAGGTTTAACGTAGAATCATAGATTGGCTTGGGTTGGAAGAGACATTAAAGATCATCTAGTTCCAAACATCCTGCCACGAGCAGGGACATCTTCTATTATACCAGGTTGCTTAAAGCCCCATCCAACCTGGCCTTGATCCTTCCAGGGATGAGGCATCCACAACTTCTCTGAGTAACTTATTCCAGTGCCTCGCCACCCTCACAGTAAAGAATTTCCCTCTAATATCTCATCCAAACCTACTTTCTGTCAGGTTAAAGCCATTCCCCTCTTGTTCTGTCACTACATGTCCTTGGAAAAAGCCCCTCTCTACCTTTATGGTATGCTCATGGTGTGCTGGGTGAAGAACTGGATGAAGGGCACGCAGGGCTCAGAGGGCTGTACTGAATGAGGCTACACCTGTCTGCTGATGGGTCACCAACAGCATTTTTTCAGAGGTCAATTCTAGGGTCAGTTTTGTTCAATATTTATAGCAACAATCTGGATGCAGGAGTTGAATGCATCATTAACAAGCTTGCTGGTGATACCAAACTGGGAGGTGCTGTTGACTCTCTAGAGAGACAAGAGACTTTGCAGAGGGATCAAGATAGTTGGGAGCATTGGGAAATCATTAATGGGATGAAATTTAACAAGAACAAATCCTGTATTCTGCACCTGGGATGGAGAGATGCCAGGCAAAAGTATAAACTGGAAGACAAAAAGCTGGAGATCAGCCCTGCAGACAGGGATCTGGAGATGCTGGTGGATAGCAGGCTCAGTATGAGTCAGTTGTGAATTTTATTGCATGTTATTACTAGTTATTATCTTGTGTAAGCTGCCATCTGGGGTCTTTACATGAAGAACTAATGAATTTGAAAACCATAACACATGAGGTGGGTTAATGAAAACAGAGCTTTTACAAATCTCTCCTACAGACCATGTCTTGAGTATATGATTAGATTGTCACAACTACACAAAATTCCATATCAATTTTGTTGAGTAGTGGTTTTGTTAATGACTGTGACCAATGTCTCTGACTAAAATGGCAAATTACATATTTTAGAGATGTGAACTGCTACGTTAATCACCTTTCAGTCAAAATGTCTAGAATTAAAAAGTTTTTAGTAATAGTGAAGAATAATTAGGTATTATCTCCTTTGTCTCTTATATCTAAAGATATTTTGCAGGTCTTATTAACAGCTGAAGAAAACTCTTGCTAATACAAACATTTTTATGCTATGAGGTAGTTTTGTTCTGCAGAATTTTTTTGACTGAGGCTGATTCTAATAAAGCTGATTTTCGAGAAACAGGCAGTGTCAGGCAGCAGTAAAAATAAATAATGTACTGTTTGATTCAAATTCTATCTGGATGCAGACTGTTCCCAAATTCTTGTCATAAGTAACACCATCCAAAAGTACTGGTCCTTGCTTCTAGTCATATTCCAAGTGCTTTGGATGGTGTTGGAGTGAACATTGGTGACTCATTTCAACATAGAGTCATCAGCTGGACCTGCAATTTAGACTTCAGGAAAGCATCTCACAGATGCCAAAGCTACATGTTTATTTGATTTATTTATGTTTGAGGAGAGAAGACTTCTTTGGAACCCCAGAGGAATTGTCTTCTCCGTTTTCTCCCCTACATCCTTGTGGCCCTTGTGGTCCTTCTGGCCAAGAGGAATGGGACACACCTTTGTGAGCTGCCAAACACATATTGGTCTGGAGCTGGACTCCCTACTGTCCACAGCTTATCATGAGAAATACAGAAATATGACCCAACAGACAGAAGCACCTGTCTTGGGGTGACTTTATAATGTGTATCCCCTATAGCTACCCTATGCCCACCAATCTTTTCTGGGTCTTTAAACTGAGCCTGAGAAGGACAGAAAACAAAAAACTTTTCAAAGCAGTTGTTTCAAGGACACGGAGATGCGCTCCTCTGTTTCTGCGGTACCCTTGGTTTTTTTTCTTTCCCTCAGTCAACTTTTTTTTTTGGGGGCTTTTCTTTTTCCGGCGAGAGACGGAGAGTTGAACCTTGTTTTCCTAGGATTTTGGGGTTTTTTTGCTCTTTTCTTCTCTTCTGGACTGTTTCAACAACATCTGAACACTTCAGGAGAATTTTCCTGGAGGCCCGGGGGGGGTGGGCCCTCACTGACCCAACTCCGAAGAGGAGAGAGACCGCACCTACAGAAGAACTCTGACATCTTCCCAGGTTTTCTGTCCACAGAGAGAGAGATCTCATTATTTAGCATCATTATTCCCCTCCTGTGTGTTTGTTAAATAAATAGCTTTTATCTCTTTCACTTTCCTTCAAGGAAAATTTTTTTTTTCCTGAACCTGCGGGGGTGAGGGGTGGTTGCAACCTGACTTCTGTCAGAGGATATTCTCCTCCAAATTTGTCCAAACTAGGACAGCACCTTTGTGAAATCTCCATATAAAATACAGAAAAGTGCCTTCCACAAATGGAAATTATTTTCCTTTTTTAGATTGTGAACTCTATTCGGTCCATGAACCTGTGGTGTGTTCCTTTCTGCAGGGTATCAGTGGCATCTTTTTAATCAATGTGAGGGTCATATGTAAGTGTACACCTGGATGGGAGCAATGGTGATGCTGGAGGTCTGCATATTTTATGTATGCTTCCTTATATAAGGCTGATGCAATAAGATTATCATGTCTTCAGTTTCTTCATAATTTTTTTATGAATGTTGGTGCAATGCATTTGAAAAGCTGTTATTTTGTGTCACATTCTGACAATCCATCCATGAAGGGATGAGATTCCATATCCAGCATAACAAGACACCTAGGCTCTCTCAATTTTCTTTCAAATTGCTGTGAATTACAATTTTGTGTGTAGGACAGCCACTTAGCACCCACACAGACTTAGCTGCTCTGGCCTGAAAACAATTTTCAGTAGAAATAATACTTCTAATGAGAAGAGATAGGAGGCTTGTAAGGAGCAGTGGATTCATTGATAACTAAGTATATTTTGGGATCAGTTTAGAGTGGGAAGGATACTGGTACAGGCTTTGATCTCGACTGCATGTGCTGTCAGGCACGCATATTTCCCTCTTGCCCACTGAGAACCTGATTGAGATTTGTCAAAGTTCACACTTCTGTTCATGAATACAGGAGCTGTAACCTTGGTAAGGCAGTAGTAAACTATGTCCTCTGACTGACTTGTCCTCAGCATAGTGCAAAAGAATGTAAATAACTGTTTTTTCACTGAGGCAAGTGGCGGCAGACTTGCAGTCTCTTCAAAATGTTAATTTTTTGAATTGTTCTTTTTAGTACAGAGCCAAAAACTTACGTGACACTGCAAAAATGACAGATGGCCCGACATAATTTTGCAAGTGCAAAAAAAGTACGACACAGTGCCTTACTCAAAAATTGCTTCTTAATTAAGACGTGCAGCAAGATTATTGTTTAGTTAAATTCCTGGTGTCCTAACAAGCTGTGTCTATTAGACATATGTCTCATATCTAAATTAACTTGAATGCAGATGGAAATTTGGAAACATGGAATTTCTTAGAATACTGTTTGTCAGTTCAAATTATTATACTGATGTCATTCAGGGCAGACTCAAATACAGAGTATTAAAGTCTCTAAGGAACAGAAGTCTGGCATTTTCTAGCTAAGACAGTTCTAATCATACCTTCATCAATCATCTAAAATTTATTTCTAATGAGACTTTTGAAAATGAAATAAAAAATATTGCAGCATACTTAAAAAATTATTTAATAATTTATGGATGCATTAAGAGCTTGAGCACAAAAGAGCTTGAGCACAAGATAATGACCACGTGGGCTGAAGAAAGAAACAAACAACAGGGATGTGAAGGGGAAGTGTGCACAACAGGAAGGTCTGCAGGCTCATGGTTGGGATGCAATTTACATTTCACATCATTTTGAGAGGTTAATCTGCAGCAATCTCTTCACTGGCTGCGGGTTGTAGCCAGTGAAGTTGGCTTCTAACTACAATGAGAAGTTTCATATGCTGAAGAGTAAACTAGAAACACTTTATGACTCTCATGGGTGTTAAGGAACTTTTTTTTTTTACATTTGCCCTCTTAGAAGCATTTATACACTATATATCCTCATAGCTTCTCTTATGCTTTCCTTATCATAGCTGCTGCAGTTAAGGTACAAGATTTAAACCTTAACATTAAAGTTTACTAACAATCACTCATTAATTACTTTCAGTACAGTGAAAAATAAATGCTTCTTCTCCTTTAGGCTCAATAGGAAATATGAAAGTTTTGTTACAGGGTGTTTGTTTTGAGTTTGAGTTTTTCTGGAAGATGTCAATGAAAAATCTGCTCTTCTGTTCTGTGCCAAATTGATGCAAATTGCCTCCAGTGGCAATAGAATATAACTAATAATTTATACTAATCAAATAGTTTGTTTTAGCTAGCTCATAACTGTGCTGTGACACACCGAAATTTATTGACTGCTTACCTTGTAGCACATTTCTCCTTTCTTCTGCTCATTACTGCTTATTAAGCATCTGTTTCCATCATTGGTGGAAGTGCCACTTCTTTAAATTTAACTTTACAAGTAAATGTAAATCTTCCTATTTTTAGTAATCAATCTGTTTCCATTTGTCTTTCTTTTCTTGTGGGTTTTTTTTTCACCTTTTAACCTTTTATCCTTTTCCATTTTCCTTTTTCCTTTTCCTTTTCTTTTTCTCTTCTCCTGTAAATTTGCATAGTCTGTAAACATACAGGCTTAAAAGAAAGTCTTTTGCTTATTAAAAAAAGAAAGAAAATACTGGTTTCTTTATAAATTTTCACACTCGCTTTATTGTATTTCTTGAAATTCCTCTGCACTCACTGTGCTTGTAGAGAAACTGAAATAAGAATAGATGTTGTTGATCTGAGTGTAACAATTACTGTAGAAGTATAAGCTGCTTTCCAACAACTGATCCTTTTAAGCCTTCTATAACAATGAAACTTTTTAAAATGTTATGTGATAAAGATATTCCCAGGAAGTTTGCAGGGTCTGTCTGTGTCACCATAAGCTTAAAAGACAATCTACGAAGCATAGGAACTTACAGACAACACCGTCTTTTGTGTGATCTGCTGGAGGAACTGGAAGAGGCTTAAAGTTTGTTATTGTTGTGTACAGCTCAAACAAATAGCAATAGTACAGAATCAGTAATTTCTTAAGCCTGAAAAAATAAAGCTGACAAGCTCCAGCCATGTCTAAATTAGGTACTTTTATTGAATATTGCAAGTCCCCTGTGGGAAAGTTGGCAGCATTTCTAAGGTTTGGGAGAAAATTAGCAGGGAAGAATTGAAACATTAGCCTGATTGAAAGATGTTCTGGAAATTTTCCAGGAAGTAAAACATAGCAACATTTAAAACACTCAAGCATAATACTTCCTAAATTATTTACTGATAGATGAAATTTCTCTAGAGGCTTCTTTGATGAAATAGAGCAGTTGTGAGGGCTTGTTCACTTCATCTTAAGTGAGGCAGGTGAGAGATTGCTTACAGCTCTGTGAGGAGGTGTCGAGAAATGTAGCTCAATGCTCAAGTACAAAAAGACAAAGCTCAGAGCACAAAGTTCTAATGTTCGTCTTATGGCTGTGGGTCACATAATTGTGCTTATTGAAGTAAAACTCCAATTGCTTATCAGAAAGAGCTCTGGTGCATAGATTTTATACCTTTTGGGTCTTAGTGTCATACTCTGATATCTAAAAAACTCCTTAAAATATCAGATCAAAACCACATCTATGTAGTCCTTCAAAGTTCAGAATAGCTTTTCCTTCTCAGTGTGAATATCTTATGCTTTCGATGTAAAAACTTCTTGTTATCAGCAACATCTCTTTCATTTGCATCTACTTCTAAATTTTTCTTTTCAAACAGAGGCTTCTTGGGGTACTGAGGTCTACACTTAAGAATGGAATACTGAAGTGGTGCCACTCTGATAATTTAAACTTTTATAGCTGGGAGGAAGCTTTCTGGTTTGTTCTATCTAGCGAGGATAATTTTCATTTTTTTATTTATTTAATAATTTTCAATCAACATGTAGTTATAGTGTTTTTGTTATTATTGACAAGGCATATTTCCCAGTCTGGCCTTATTGTCTTTTCTGATGTGCTTGTCAGACAATTCATTTTCTAACATATAAACCTGAAAAATTCTCCAGAAGGGATAAATATGATTCTATTTTGGAGGGGACTGTTCTTTTTGCATATGTAAATTCAGGACCATACTACAGGGTAATAATTTTGCCCCATGCTTAATTATGCCAAATGGTTTGCCTTCTGGGAGATACCATGAATGTGAAGTTTCACCCATTTCATCCACGGAAATAAACTATTACTCTCTTATTTTAATCCTCCAAAATCTTAATAACTTAATGGCTTTCTTTGAAACTGAGGAGAATATTAGTAGAAAGGAGGCAGCTGCTGTGCTTGCGGGTGTAACCACGCTCTCAAGTGCACATTTTCCTTCCAGCTGTGGGGTTTGGCTGGCTGGTGCTCTGTCCAGAGAATCTCTACGTAAGGCAAACACCGTCTGCACTTTATCACGGGGTCGACGTGTCCGTCTCATTTCCTCACTTACTGTGGCTGGAGGGAAAGTGGACCTAAGCTGCAACCCAACCAGTGGTGGATGTTCTTAGCCACTGTGGATTCCTCATGCATTTAAGACATAATATTGCCACATATGCCAAGCAACAGTTGCTTAATTCTACAGGAAATGACAGAAAAATTATACTATATAATTTTCTTGGTAATAAGTACATAAGCATTGCTAAAGTTGATCAGACTAACTGTTCAACTAGTCTTCTAACTTGTTCCAGGGAGTGGCCAAGACAAGGGGTTTCAGGTGCTGGGTGGTTTTACTGTGCAATTAAGGGGAAACAGTTTTTTCTATCTCGAGTCAGAGTAGAGGTAACCTTATTCAGTGTATCATAAAACCTGATCTAAATGTTAAATTCCAATCTAAGGTAAATATTTATGCTCTTACATTAGTCAGTAGAAAAAATGTAGATCCAGGATGTTTTTCTTTCCATATGTTATGCACACTTGCTTCAGAATGACACAAGTCATAATCTGGAAAATTTATCTCAGTTGCTTACAGAGTGATCCTAATTGTTAGTTAGTCCACATACTTACTTTAAGATAGCTAGAGTTAAGTGAAATTAACATTAAGTGAGATAATTCTTAGTCAATTATTCTAATCTAGTAATTGGATTAGCACTGAAATTCTGAGTCTAAGACTACAAGTACTTAATAAAGGAGAAGATTACAGGACAAACAATGAAAGCTTGTTAGGAGATATTCACAGGGCTATTAAAAAGCTATAGTATTGCTGAGGTGGTAAATCCAGCCAGGTATTTTATATTGCATGGAAAGACCAAAAAAATTAAAAGAAAAAAACATCTAAATGAAGGAAATATAATGTTATTTACCAATATATTTCAACAAAAGAAAGAGTCTTCTTTCCGTATTTTATAGTGAAATGAAAATTAAAATATTTTTCTTGCTCACTTTCATCAGAGTCCCTAGTTAGAGTGAAACACAGGAATAGATCTCTGACTTGTTAATATATTCTTTCCTATTTTCTGCCTGTATTCCTTAGGAAATTCTACTGCTTGAAGATATGCTTTGGCTCAATTCCGATGAATGAATATATGCTAAAAAACTGTATGTGTGTTTCAGAATGGGAAAAGCAGGTTAGGTATAGATACAGATTTTAAATTCACAGTTAATTTGACCTTTCAGCCAAACAGCGTAGTGGCAGCAACAGGAAGTTTCTCAAGTAACCAGATATATCCCTGTAGCTCTTGTCCTGAAATTGAAAAGGACAATATGGAGAGAATTGCTTCTTCTGACACTGGCTCAGACTTCTGTCTCAAGGCTGAATTAAGCATTAAGTAGACTATAACAAACTATATAAATATAGAACCATCAAATTATTTCAGTAATTTGTAAGGGAAATTTAAAGATCACCTAGTTCAAGCCCTCTACCTTGCGCAGGGACATCTTTCACTAGATCTGGTTGCTCAAATCTCCACTGAAACTTGGACTGTTCGGGGTATGGGGCACCCACAACTTCTCTAGCCAGGCTTCAAAACCTGTAAGCGAGGCAAAGATACCAAGGCACCTGCATGGGTGAACTAGGAGGGATGTTTCAGATAGGTATTTCTCTATTTAATAAAAATTTAAATAAAAAGTTTCACCTGCTCATTTGACCTAATCTTCTATGTTCTTCTTTACCTAATGCTGTAGCACAGGGAGCTTTCCAAAATATATGTCAGTTTCAAGGAAAGCGCATAAGAGATTTCTAATTCATGTCTTCATTCTTACTACATCACAGACTAAGAAAAGGTGGACTTCATCACTATGAATAAGTAGAGTGAAAAAAAGACATGTCCAGCCTGACAGCACTGAGCTCTCTAGACAACTTTCAATTATCCTACTACAGAAAAACCTCAAGACCACTTTTTTATTATATTCCTATACTCAGACTGCAAAACTAGACATTGAACTGCTTATTCCACTCTTGTTCCTGAGTCTTGTGTCTTTTGGTAAGAGACACAGGGAAGAGAAGATTTTACTCACAGCACATCTCTCTAAATTAGCATTTATGTCCCTGAAGAGGTCTGGAAACCCAGAGTGTGCTGGGCTGTCAGTAATTTCCAGCTTGGCAAGATCAGATTTTTTTGTCCATTTTTATGTGCCTATTAGACTGGGCTAAATGCTTCATTTCTGCCACATCTACAAGTCACCATATGGTCAGCATATGGAGTCATCTCCACGGGAAACTCAGGATCGCTTTGTACCACTTGTATCTCTTCTTGGAGGAGAAAGAGAGAAGATTCACAATATAATAATATCTTTTATCCCTCTGTACTTTCCAAGAGGTCATGAGATGAGTTTGGAACTGTGAGCTCCTAGTCTGAGTGACAATTCAAAAGAAAAATGTTAGGAAAAAACCTCTTAACTTTATTCCAACATGAACAGACACACACCCTCCTACTGATCTCCCATTCTCACAGCCATCTGCAAGTTAGGATTTTATGAGGTATTAAATAATGAAAAAAAACCTAAAATTAAGAAATATATCTGACACAAACACACTCTTCCAGAAATGAGGGGATAACTTTTGATAATGAAAAATAGAGTTGCAATGTCGACACAGACAAAAGCAGTTTGGAGGAAATATATTCACATCTTAGCTTACTTTGAAAAGGAATGTTTTTCTGTCTTTGGTGTTACTGCTTTCAGGAAAGAGAAAAACAGAGGAGACTTATCAGACTATGGGTCTGTTGGGACAAAAAGAAAATCAGACTTGGCTTGATCTACGTCATGTTTTCCAAACCTGAAATGATACATTAAGTGTGTTTTCAGAAAGACAGTTATTACTAGGAAAGCAAAATGTGACTCATAAGTTGGTCTCTTGCATAAGCAATGCTGATTGCAGTTTATGTCAAGGATAACCTTGGGTCTCTCCAGCTGGGTTATCTAACAATGCAAACTCAATGGCTCACCTGTGAAAGTTCCTAGTTTCATAAATACCTGCCCACACACTTGTAGACATTTCTGTGGATACACTTAGACTGCGCTTTATGGAGGTGTAAAATTGTGAGGAAAAAGAAACTGTCCACTGCTTGAATAGTTACATGGCAGTTAAATGCTTTGCTGTCTCATTTTACCCTTAAATTACAGCATAAAACACAGTGAGAATGGATCTACTGTCTGCAAATGTATTATGAGAAGGGGTTCCATTCTGCTTCTTTCAGGAGGTTGAATACTGCTTTGGTGTGTCTGGAAATCCTAGGAAACAGGCTAGTCCTACACTCAGGAGGGAAGCATGATCTTGGAGGCCATGTCTCCTGCACTCATTGATACTGCTCTGGCTGCTGGCCGGGCTCCAGGCCATACTAGCAAGAACAATATTTTTTGTATATTTGCTGTATTTTCTAAATTTCAGGAAGGTGACATGGTCGCTTTGGCTGCTCCCCTGGCAGATCCATGCACTCAATGTGAATGGCACTCCGTAGGGGCCCAGAGAAGCTGACTTTCATCACGTAATGGATTGTAGAGGTGCAACCCTTCCCTGCTCGCTTGAACCTGAGCTCAACTGCTGAATGGGCAAGGATGTCACCACTGTTGGGTGGATGATGACAATGATGATGATTATATTATTCTTATTCCTATTCTTATTCTTATTCTTATTCTTATTCTTATTCTTATTCTTATTCTTATCATCTACAGCAAAGTCCATCTTCTGATTAGTTTACCTGATTAATTTCATTTCTACTATAAGGTTTGAGTTATCAATGGGTGGGTTTCCGTGAAAGAAAGAGGAAAGAAAGAGGATTTCTCAGCTACAATATAGAGATATTAAGGAGAAACAAAGCTTACTAGGGGTGAAGTCAATATTCTCATGCTAAATACCTCCTCAGCTTTGAATAACGAACCACACACTCTACGGGAGGGTACTTCCCTGCTGGAGTTACTCTATATTACTCAAATCATGAATATTTCTTGGATTAGAGGAATTATTTAGAGACGCTCTAACTTTGAATTGGCCTTCCCAAATATCTGATGTCTGGCCTGACCACTGAGATCCTGCCTGGTTTTTGGTTGTGCTCTGCATGTATAATCAGTACATTTCAAGGGTTTTGTTGTTCTGTGATACAGAATGAAACTATGCAATTAAACTGAAAATATTCCTACCTAATCTGACAAAAACAAGGCATTTTCTTACTTTGGTGCAAGTGTTCCTCACTTGTCCCCATGTAACTAGAACCAGGATCTAGCACTAGAATGGAAATACCAGATGACTAGAAGATCTGAATACCCCCCTCCCCATGGAGATCACTCCAGTGGTGATCCCACAGGCATGTAAAGATTAAGCTTGGTCCAAGTTCTCATGCTTTATATTTCATGTAAAAAAACCCTTCGCTGAAACTATGCCATGTGGAAAATATGCATTATTTAGGTATACCCTGATATATGTGATTGACTGTGGACATTAGCATATGCACATACTTG
Source organism: Struthidea cinerea (assembly GCA_013397865.1). Taxonomy (NCBI): domain Eukaryota; kingdom Metazoa; phylum Chordata; class Aves; order Passeriformes; family Corcoracidae; genus Struthidea; species Struthidea cinerea. The sequence continues at coordinate 839,422 of VZTI01005702.1, read as the reverse complement.
CAATGAAAATGGACCTTGGTTTCAATGGTACTTGTCTTCGGATTTATTTTGTAGGTGTACTTTGATGCTTTTTTAATCAAATATTTATAAAACCAATGATGAACGTATAGCACTTCACCAGTTTAAGCATTAATCCCACCATGACACAGAAAAGCTGGTGATTCATTTTTTAAAAGAGAATTTTTAATGGCAATCAGATTAGGCTGTGATTTTTCCAACATTGTACATATTTTTAGCATAGCTAATGCTTTCACAATCAAGATATTCTTTCCTCAGTAGCGAACAGAAACAAGAGAGGCTTTGCCACAAGCTTTTATATAGGTTTCAAATGTATTATAAAGTTACGCTCAGGCTGATACATTTGAAAGTTTATGTCTTAGCTAACCTTTTCAGTCTTTTTTCAGGAGTAACAAGCAGTTATGGGCTAATAGTTGCCTTTACTATTCATCACTGATGGCAGTGCAGACCAGACTGATAAAAATTAAATGAGAAAGGTCTGTTTGCATCCTCTGTTACTGCAGCTATCTGTGTTCAGGGAAGCACTCCAGGTACTTTGTCTAATTTTCCTTCATTTTTCCAACTGTTAAAAGAGGCTACTCTAAACTAATTCTTTTGTCTATTGGTGAATGTAGAAGGACACACTTCCTCCAGGGCAAACTATTTCAGACAGATGAGAGGAGGTGAATCATTCCACTGACTGCTGTGAAAACCTGAAAAACAAGGTTGGGCAAGACAACTTTGCTAAATAAATCAGTTTGAATTCTGCGTTAGAGAGGAAAGCCAATACCTTTTATTAGTCTAGTCTTTCTAAAGCCTTCAACACAGGATGGAGGTGTCCATGTACGAAGCAAAAACTGGATATACCAAACTCAGTGCTACTCCACAGTAACTTGCTCCAGAACAAAAAAACTCCAACCGCATCCTTGGGAGTGTGGCTCGAATTAACATTTCTATATTTGTACTTACTGAAATGGTAGTTTCAGGAAGTGATGTCTCTTCCACACATTTTTCCATTTGGAGCAGAAGGGTTTTTTTCCTTCACTAACCTCCTTGTGTGTTCATGGTTAAGGACCGTGCACAGGTGCTTGCCTAGATGTGACACTGAGGTTATGTGTGGTAGCAAGTTTTTTGTTGGTGCCATGGACTTTTTCTTACATGATTAACTTTTATTTTTACTTTAGTGTATCAGTTACTGAAATCATGAGAGAATGTTCAAATCTGTTTTCTGTGCAATTTCTTTTTTTTTTTTACAGGTTTCAGGACCCTAGGTTTAAGCAAATACTGGGTCTATAGAAAAAAGTCACACCTCTGTTTGTCTTACAAAGTCAAACACTTGGAAACACTTTTCGTTGGACCCTGAAAAACAGAAGGCAGATCAAGATAACATGCCAGTCCACAGAGTTAAGAAACAGGACACTGTTCTTTATCTCCCCATAAATCTCTTTGCTTTTTGGTCTCTGTGATTTCCCCAGGATAATTTTCTGGCAAAAGAGCTACACATGTTGAGGGGTAGGTTTACGGGAAGAAGAGCAAAGAGATCTTTGATCTTCTTCTGTGCTCACATGAGCAGAGGTAACACAAGACTACCTCACCACTTGACTCAGAGGCTGATGGAAATGGGATAGTCCTTCAGCCGCACTGTCTCATCACTCACACATGCCTTTCTTTGGAATTAATGTTTTGTTGTGCTTATGGCTGGATGGTTATGCTGAAGCCATTTCCAAGGTTTTACATTTCTCTCTTTGCTGTTCAGAGTGCACACTCTTGAGCTATTTTGGCACAAGTTTGCTCCCAAAGCGATGTTGATCTGCTATTATATTCTATTTAAAATGTAACTGAAACCACTGCATGTCTGGTAGTTCATAAGCTTGAAAAATTGGGCTAAACCAGATATTTTCTTCAATATGTGAAAGATTTTATTTTTGATCAGTCAGTTATTGCGTTGTGATAATAACAGTCAGCAAGAACTAAACCTTGTACTCAATTTTGTTTTTCATGTTTCTGAAAGAAGTTAGTAAGGATGATGAAATGATATGCCACTTCCCAAGTCTAGCTAGAACAAACTGTTTGGATCAAGTTTTTAATGCCATGATTCATAACTCCTATAATGGCTGTTCTGTGGGGAAGTTCTAAAGGTACAACTCTGTGAAAAATAGCAAAAAATCAATTGTCTGTGACCCTATGGGCGCAGTGCACTGAGAGGTCATACGTTTCAGAGCTGTTTCCTCTCAGTATTTGCCTACACTGTCTGTGCGCTGTGTGATGAGACCTGTTGCTCTGCCAGAAGAAAATTCCTTTGTCTGAAGGTAGTGCTGGAATTGGAGGTCCAGCCCTAAGCCATCTGCTCATGAATCAGCTCCTCATAGTGCTCCATTTCTCTTTCTCTTCAAGCATTATGTTGAGCCTAACACGTTAAATGGTGATTGAGAGGATTGTTTTAATCCTCAGTTAATTAAGTCCCCTCCAGTGACACTTCTGCTGCAGAAACTTGTTTGTTGTAAGTGTATTATTGGTCTGTTGGCTAAAGGAGTGCTACTATTCAATACCCTCATTGCCTCAATGAGGTAAGGACTTGAATACGTTTAAACTCAAGGCAGGCATGAAGATGTTGACAGAAAATAGTTTGAAGAACTCCAGTCCTCAGTAATAACCCTCTTGTATGGAATAATCTGCCTGCCACTTAGTATGCCAACCACCTGGTCCCATACTGTGGCAAGGGGTTGACCTCACAGTACTTGACCTGGCTGCTACCCGAGACATTGTGACAAAAAGATGCTTTGTAAAAAACCACCAAGTCTCCTGTAAACCAACCACTATCAAAAAACGTGGGAAAGTGGTGCTGGTTTGCAACTCTTTTAAAAATTCCATAGCAACATGAATTGAATACCGCAGAGCAAAATCATGAAATTAATTGAACTTAAGTACAAAATTTAACTGCAAAATCCACAGTTCAGCCCTGTAAAATGAGGAGTTAAGAAAAATGAAAGACTACTAGGGATGTATTTCTTCTAACCACTGCTGCGCCAAATTTAAGCATGCAGATAGTGTGTCCAGTCTCAAAAGTCACACTGTCAGGCTGAAAAACAAAAAATAAGTCAGATTTATTCTTTCTAAAAAAGATTTCTTATTCTTCAGAATTTTCTTGTGCCCAAAACTTCAATTATATTATTTCTTTCCATGTCTGGCAATGAAGTTTATCTTACATTCTCCCTCACTTCTCCACTTGAATTCTACTATCTATGCTTCTAATTGTAATACAAATGTGAAAGCAGCTTTCAGCAGTAAAATGAATCAAGTGTCATAAAAATTCTTTGTTGAAATTTTTCCAGTGCACATCCCTATGAAATAGAAAATATGTCTAATGATGAGATTGCGAATTTTCATTTACCAGGTATAATTACTAATAAAAAAATAATGTGAATGTTATAAATCTATAGAATTTTTTTGCAAGTGAGTAATTCTACAGAGTTCTGATAAAATATGCCAATATAGAGAGGAAAGCTACAAGCACATGATTAGAAAACAGAATCTCAGGGGAAAATCAATTCTGGGAACCCTATTGATTAAATAAAATTCTGTTTTATTTTGAATGATAACTTTTGCTCCTTTTTTCTATTGCAATGACATGTGAACAGTTTTTTAACAATTTCCCTCATTCTGTATTCCTTTTCATACGGAATGTAAAAAAAAAAAAACTGGTTTATGTATATATCACTTGGATTCCTACAGGCAGGGAGAGAAGAAGAAAAACCCTCCTATAATGACAGAAGAATCACTCAAGTAAAATTCAAAGACAATTCAGATAATTAGCATATAATTTAATGCAAGGAGAAAAATTTGATGTAATAAGAAAGAGTAATTAAAACGTTCTTAATTTCACTACTGCTGAAAACATGGCAGAATGTAACTAAAATTTTGATAAAAACTCCTTATAATCACATTTGTTTTTCCAAATTATAGCTTTTGCTAGAGTGGGTACTAACAAAGTTTATGTCATGCAAATGCATGGTTGAAAAAGAAATAAGCCAACCTTAATTACACTTAATACTCTTTTTTTCACCATTCTAAGCAGTAGCCTGAGATTCCTTTGTTATGTTGTATGCCAGTGTGTCTCTATCACACAACCCATAATTACAGTTTTCAGCTGCAGTGAAACGTGTGGTAAAGTTTTGTGTTTTTATAATTTATTTCTCCCCCACTCCTAAAGCACACACCTCTAATTGTATCTTCCAATAAGCAGCCCATAATTGTAAGAATATCAAAATTCCTGAATGATGCAAAAATTTTAATGACAGTATATGACTAGATGTCACAGAACAATTCCATAAGGGAAACAAATGTGTTGGTAAAGCCTCCAGCTGGGCAGTTTGACATTTTCATTAAAATCAGAGATTGCTGAGTTTTGGTTTTGACTTGATAAAAATTAATAAAAATTAATGATAAAAAAGAAAGTTCCAGATTCAGAAAAAGCTGAATTTGATGCAAGAGATTAATGGGCATTGGTTTTGTTCCGGAGAAAGGAGTATTGTGCAATTTAATTTACAGAGTAGTTGCTTGAGTCAAAACTAGCCATAGCTAACCACATCCCCACAGTGAGTCAGGCTTTTGTAGTTTACCCACGTCTGGAAGTTGTTGGTGCCCATGGGATGAATTCTTTGTCTGAAACAGGCAGCAGTGATGGTTCATTACTATAAAGACGGGATTAATCAGTAGAACATTGCCATCTGCAGCAGCCTGAAACTTACAGAATGACAGAGTAATGGAAAGATTGAGGCTGGAAGACACCTTTGGAGATCATAGAGTCTAATCCCTCTGCTCAGAGTAGGGTGGGCTACAGCAGGTTGTTCATGGCTTTTTCCAGCTGGGTTCTGAATATCTCTCTGTACGGAGACTCCACGACATCTGTGGGCAAGCTACTCCAGTGTTTGACCATCCTCACACTGAAACAATTTTTCTTTTGTTTAAATGGACTTTATTGATCCATGCTGACTACTACCTTCTTGTCCTTCTTATGTTCAGAAATGGCTTCTGAAGGGAATGGATAGTTATGCAAGTGGATGATGACGGAAGCAGGACTAAATGACCTCTGTCATGTCATGTGTTCCTGATGTAATACGTGTCTGTAGTGTGATTTCAGAAGGACTTTTAAGAAATGTGCATGTAAATGTGGCTGTCTTATTCCTGTGTCATAAATGAGGCCAGGAGACAGATTCCTGTGATTACTCCATGTAAAATAACCAAGCTTCTGGATTCAACTTTCAGCAAGAAAACTATTATTTGTAAGAAATTCTAGGTGTACTTCAGACACCTATGGAATTGGGCAGGTTTTTTCCTTTGTGTTTCCTTACTTCATGGCAGAGGCTATAGCTTCCTTAATTTGAACCTGTTGAAATGCTCGTTTGAAGCACACGTTGAAGGCTTAACCTTGGATCTGTGATATGGCTCGTCAGAGGGAGGGAATTTCTGTTGTAACACACAGAATCATTGAATGCTAGGGACGTGTGGCAGGTATGAACTGTAGTAAAAATATTTTATCTGTGGACTGGATGGATCATACGTTTTCCTTCTTGGGAATTTGCCTGTTAAAATAGAAATTGTTTGCAAAGTGCAAAATTTAAATCCACTCTCCTCCCATCAGCAAAATTAGAAACATTCTTTGCTAAATCCCTAAGCAATTCAATGACACTTAAAAAGCAGATTTACAGGGCAGCAAATGGTTTAAAAAGTAAAGTACGGATAAAATAACCATTTAATTTGATAAACCACCGGCACAAACAATAGCTAATTTTCAACTGGTTAGATCCAGGTTTTTAAAAGCATGGAAAGAACAAATAACAATACTAATGTAGGGTAGCACTTTTGTTCAATTACTGAAGAAAATGCATTTCATAGGATTAAAAGTGAGGTATTAATTGCTTTCCCCCCCCCCCCACAGTTAGTCTAATTTGGTTTTGGTGTTACTTTTTCTATTTATTTTTAGAGTCATTAGAATTTACACTTTTTATTGAAATCGAAAATGAAAGAAAAATTGCATTATCATCTAATTTTCAGGTAAACCTTCATCTGTTTTTACACTACCAGCCACATTTACAGGTTATGAGCCCCAGGCATCTGCAGACTTAGCAGTCAAAGACTTAGGTTATGATGTTTGAAGAAAAAAGTAACAATTTGTTCTTCCATGAAGACACAAGATATATGAGTCACATTTTTGTGCTGCATTTTGGGTGTATTAATTTCTTATGGCTTTGTAGGCTGCAATTAGCATTGTTATTGGCATGGTTATTTTTAAGTGTCTAATTTTCTTTAGCTTACCATGGCTTTGATGATGCTGAAGAGATTTAGAGAGTGATTCAGTATTGTCACATGACACAAGTATGTGTTAAATATGAAGGAATGTCTTAGACTAGCAAAATTAAAGAAATGCTATTATTAAACTAAGCAGTCATGGATCTTGGAAACTCAGAGATCTAAAAAACAGAAAAGATAAAAAAACTTCTCTAGGAAAGACTGTACAGATGTATTAGATCAAAAGTGCATAATGCAAAGAAAAGAACAAAGAGAAGAAAATGGCGCATGAAAACGATAAGATTTATTTGGACTGCTAAGAAAACAACAGGAGTATGTTTTGAATGGATTTCAGTGTAAAGCTTCAACACACTAATGCCTCTAAACTGAAAAAATGGGGTCAACGCATCTCTTGACAAAAATGAGAGAATCAATACCTTTGGATTAAAATGCCAAGTAATATATATATTTCACCATCTGAAATTGTAAGAATATACATGAATGGGTGCAAAAAACCTGGCTGATAAGTTGAAGAGAGCAGAGCTGGATTCAGATAGGTCATCTTTAATGCTCTTTAGTTTTAGTAGAATAAAGTGCTTTGGGGAAGAAATAAATATTTCATAAAGTTATATCAGTTTCATGTGGATGGTTCCCCTGAGATCCAACAGAAAAAGAAAGAGGTAAGAAACCAATGAATCATCTTCTAAATTTATTTTTATAAAGTTGCTTAAAGCATCAAAACTGCAAATGTTTACTTTCATGTTTAACTTTAATTAAATTTCACCGAAGATATTGAAGCCATATGTCTCACAATACAAAATTTAATCACCTCAATATGGTGTTGGAAGAAATAATTTTAAAAAGGGAACAGAACTCCAAGTAACCATTCCTGTTAATTTTTAGAAGTGTTTGAAAATAATATTTATATTCTCATTTTTGGAGAAGTTGTGAAATGATCCTTAGGCATGAAAAGCTTGAAGAAGTACCACAGTTTGTATAACAATATAGTAAAAATATCCTAGAAATGATCCCCCACCCCTGACAAAAATGTTTCATGGAAACCAAAGCACCAAGAGAAGGTATTACCCCAAAGCAGGAGAATATTTTTAATTTAATTTACTCCTCTATTTCTGCTTATGTTACAACCTGGAGAAACAAGCAACTCTGACGAAAAAAATTGATTTTTCATTCTGCTTATTAATTGCTAAAGCTTGTATGAATTCACTAACAATATTAATAAGAAAATTTCTTATAACCAATTCATTGCTCTTTTGTAGAGATTTGAAGCAACATTTTGGGAAAACATGCTTCTGGTGAGCTTGATTTATTTTAAAAAAACACCCCAATTCTTCTTCCAGAAAACCTTTGAAACACAGTATTGAAAGAGAGAGCTTATTTTGAGAAATTACTTAAAAAAATTAGAATTCAATTATCGTTTTACAAGATACGGTATATTATTTTCTTAACCTTCAAAGTTTAAATATGATCTATATTTTTTTCAAACCTTGTTTCTGTTCAAGAAAAAAAGGTCAATTTTTTTTTCTTGAAAAACAAAGATTTTGAATTATGAGCTGCTTTAGTCGTCATAGAAGAGTTTCTAACCATGGGTTTATGGGTAGCTGGTGTTACTGTTCCCTTAGCTTCCTCTCCAGTCAAGGGATATAAATAAGAACTATCCATTTTACATGAGAGGATGAATGCCATGTGAGTTACTTCCAGCACAGATAGAGGAAGCCTGCAATACTAACTTAAACTATTTATTAATTTACTAAAAGCTTTTAGTCAGATAACTCACACTGGCAATGTGGGAGAAGTGTGTCGAAGTGTGTGTTAGAAAACAAAGGCAACAGCAAATTCTTCATTTTTGCCAATGTCAAAACCAAAAAATTAAATGACCTTGTTAGACTAGAGGGAAAAGGAGCTTATGCTACAATTTTTAGCTAGTATGTCTTTGCTGATGGTCAAAGAGAAAAATTATGGGTTATATTTCCTTTGATGAAACAACTGAAATGTACAGGCCTAAAAGCAGTGGACTCTGTACTCTGGGGACAAGTGAACACATGCAGGTCAAAGTTTTTTGAACTTCTAAGTCTAACGGGAATCCATAAAGCAATTAGTGTTTCTTAACCTCTTTGAAGCCAAATTATACCAGTTACGTGATTGCAATAATAGGAGTACAAGGCTATCAAAAGATCTAACAGGAAATACTGAAAAATCAGTTGTCTGGAAAGGAATGAAAGCCCTTTGGCCTAGTTTTGAAACCAGTTCTTGATAGTTGAGAAAATGATGGCACTGTCATCTGTATTGCACTATCTGGAAAACATAGTAGAGTAGAAGTCACTCATTGCTTAGTTGTAATAATGGAAGGCATTAAAAAAAATCATATTTTTAAACACTCTGGGAAACAAGTCCAAGTCTTTCTACAGCTTGGAGTAATTTACAGACACAAATTGTTAAACACAAACCTTGGATAATCTTGAATTATTGAAAAAATAGGGCTCTGAGGCTGGTTTTTCAGGCTAAGTGTTAGCTTTTTATTATGATCAGTCTGCAATAAAGTGGTGTCCTTTTCACTTGGACTGTGGAATACCTAAAGTCAAAGTATTGTGCTGGAATGCTCATGTTTTTCTCCAGTTAAGCGCTTCGTGGGGTGTTTATTGAAGATATTTGTATTGGATACTACAGGCAATGTTCTCTTCCATCTGTGAATTGCAGATGTTGCCTGTTTTGCTTTTCAATGTACCATTCTGCTTTTGGGAAATAAGAATACAGAGCATTTCTGGCTTTATGAGAGAGAGCAGAGTTTTCCAGTAAATGAACAGCACATTGGAAAAAACCAGTATTTCACTTTCTCAATGGATAAGCAGCAAGTTCTTTCCAAAATTATAGCTTAAATTCACAGAATGTCTTTAAGTTTGCAGAGTGGCTGCTTGCCCAAAAGCCACGTTGAGGTAATGCCAAATGCCAGAGTACATATATACTTTGAAATAAAGTCCATGTTCAACAGACTGCTGTTCTTTATTTCCATATTTACTTCCAGTTTAAGCTAACAGAAATATGGTCTGAAATAAGTTTGGGACCTCGACAATTTGAACGTGTCTGAAAAATTGCATTGATCATTTGTAATGGATTTACTTACACGTTCTTACAGCTGTAGGAATGTATTTTGGTTATCACTTCCTGGTTAGGTGGAAAACTGAGCTGAAATGTTTTATTTTGGGAAGAACATTGTAGTTGAAAATACCATTTAATAGCATTGCTAAAAGTCCTTGATGCATATCTCCTGCCAGACTGGCCTAGACAGCTGTCAAGGGATTTGCCCAGTGCCTAGGGAAATGAGTGGAAATAATCTCATTGATTTAAGTAGGTTTTACTGGTTGACTTCCCCACCGTGTTATTCAGTACATGCTCACTTCTGCTTCAGGCACTTATTCTCCTTGCCACATACTTTAACTTTTCTCTGTCACTCCTATACAACAGGGAAACAAGAAAGGAGTGTTAAAACTAGGGTGGTGAGCTAGAAACAGAAATGAATCATTCAGTGGCCTAGTATTCAGCTGTGGAAATGCATTGTGATTGAGCAGAGTGGAATAATTTGAGTAAGTGGCTATGCCTATGGAAAAGCAATACAGTGGTCTTTTTTACCTCTTAGGAAAGGTTTGTAAAACAAACTACTCTGGATTTTTGGCAGTTCAATAGGATTTTGCCATAAACTTTATTCACAATTTCCTCTGCAGTGAATGGAGAGCCTGGAAATAGCCTTTCTTATTGCCAAAAATATGTGACTGTTTGTATGTAGATGTAGTAGACTGAACAACATGTACATTAAAGATTAAATTTAATTTCTGATGAAAACCTATCTGTACTTGCCTGTGATCACTTGGCCTTTACTCAGTGAGGATTGCTAATAATTTCCATAGCAATCACACTTCCACTGGTCCAGCGTCGTAAGAGAGAGGGATTACACAATACTTTATCACAAACAAGGCTTTACCACAGGTTGAAGAAAAGCAGCTGGGATTTTTCTGTTCTTGATTAGACAATCTTGAGAAGAACCTGACTGGAAAAGGGAAGGAAATTGCTCTTGAGGAGCAGAAGAGATCATAGAATATTTTGAGTTGGAAGGGACCTTCAAAGCTTGTCTTGACCTTCAAAGCTTGTATTGTCCAAGCCCCCTGCAACGAGAAGAGACATCTTCAACCGCAATAGGCAGGGACATCAAAGGTTGCTCAGAGTCCCATCCAACCTGCCCTTGCCTATTTCCAGGGATGGGCCATCTACTACTGCTCTGGGCACCCTCTTCCAGTGTTTTACCACCCTCATAATAAAAAAACTTAGTTCTTATATCTAGCCTAAATAGATCCTCTTTCAGTTTAAAACCATTACAGCTTTTCCTATCACTACATGCTCTTGTCAGAAGACCCTCTCCAGCTCTTTCTTAGGCCCCCTTAAGGTACTGGAAGTCTGACATAAGAGTGTTATACATCAGAAGGCAGTTACTCCATGCTTTATAGTTGTAAGTTTGGCCGAGGAAGGGAACAAGATAAATCACAATGGTAAAAATTGTAATTTCACTAGGACGACAAAATAATTTTTAAAAAACATTTGCCTAAGACTCAGCTGAATAATAAATCCTTTTCCATATGGATGCTGGAAATGGGTTTGGTGACAACTGACACAAGGGGACAACCACCAAAGGAAGTGTTATGTTAATTGAAGGTAATTTGCTTAAAAATCTCTGATTATTAACCATTATGGAGTGTGAATTGTGTGGGCCTAATTCCAATATTCTCTAACTTTAAAGCAGGCTTCAAAGAACTTCTTCTGTGGAGTTAATAAAAAGTTTGAGATTTTTGTATAGAATACAATGGGTGATTTTATTTTGCATAATTACTCTACTGGAAAAATAGCTGATTTTGGTTTGGAACTCACTGAAATAAACCCCCCTTTGTTAGGACTGGACCTGCTTCTTAGTCACTTCTTCTACAGAGCTGAGATTTCTTTTCAAGTGTGATTAATTGGCAGTCTTTTATATTATGATTAAATAAACATCTCATCCGGACCCTCTTAAAGGTAAAGATCAGCACACCTTCAGTTAATCTTAGGATGTTGATGGAGAGTTGCAATGAAACCACTGGGATTATACATGTTCTTAGTGCATAAACCATCAAGCAGAGTTACAATGCTGAGGATATTAGGTAATTTTTTCTGTACAAATAGACAGATCAGTAATGTTTGTCTATAGCTATTGGTGATATAGTACAAAAGTTCAACCTTCTCTGAATTCCATTTTTATGCATGCAAAGCACAATAAATAAAAACTCATTCAAATTAAACAAGAAAGGATCACATTTTTTGTTTCTTAATTCCAGAAACGTCCCATTTGTTTTGTAAACCAGATGTTTTCAGTCTTAAAGTGCAAGAGTTCAGAACTTGGTGCTGGTGCCTGGCTATGGCAACTACTTTTCTTTTTGTAACTAAAATATAACAAATAGTTAAGAATAAAATGTAATCTTCTGTGTTAGGGTCAGTTTCATGGGGAAATTACATCTGAAAACACAAGGGAAAAGCTCTACCTTGAAAGATATATTGGTCCTCTTCTATCCCTTCCCCACGTTTGAATAACAGGATGTCACAGTATGTAGAAATCATCTGTTTACACCTTTTCCCCATCTGCTTTTCAATCTGATGTAGCAATATACTTCAGAGTAGGAAAATATGTCCATCAAAGAGAGCCCAAAAGAATCCTGTAAACCAGGTGACTGTTATAAGGATTGAAGCAAAAGGGCTGTGAGAAAATGCTTCACTATCTCTAGCGGCATTTAAAGTTCCTCATAAAAGCTACTAATTTAGCTGTCTGTGCTTTGATGACATGGATATACTTGAAGTGCCATACCACTAAGTGCTATATTTTAGGCCAAGTGCAAAAAAATGTGGTTACTTCAGTCATCTCAGATTCGTGGTTTGAAGGTTTTGCTGGTTTTGTCTGGGATAGAGCTAATTTCCTTCACAGTAGCTGGAATGGTGCTGTGCTTTGGATTTGTTCTGAAAATAGTGTTGATAACATGAGGATGTTCTAGCTATTAATGAGCAAGGCTTACACCATGTCAAGGCCTTTTCTTCCTGTCACCACACCCCATCAGTGAGTGGTCCGGGGTATGCCAGAAGATGAGATGGGACACAGCTTGGACAGCTGATCCCCACTGACCAAATATATCCCATATCTCATGGCATCATGCTCAGTGTATAAAGCTTTGTGAAGAAGAAGGAAATGTTTGGAGTGATGGAATTTTTCTTCCCACATGCCTATTACATGTGATGGAACCTCGCTTTCCTGGAAATGGCTGAACACCTGCCTGCCCATGGCAAGTGATGAATTAATTCCTTGTTTCGCTTTGCTTGTGTGCACAGCTTTTGTTTTGCCTATTAAACTGCCTTTGTCTCAACCCACGAGTTATCCAGCTTTTACCCTTCTGTTTTTCTCCCCTATTCTCCTGCGGGTGGGAGCGAATGGCTTAGTTGCTGCCTGGGGATAAGCCATGGCAGAGGTCCATTCAGGTCATGGGCACTATGGCTGACTGGAGAGACAACTAACCACAGTTTTCTTTCCTAGTCTTTCAAAAACTTCCACATTTTTCCTTCCAACATTTTATAAACATTGTAACTCTAATTATGCTTCTCATGTGACTGACTGTCTTTCTTGTTTATGTTTTTCTGTATATCTTCTTATCTGGGCTTGCACAGACCCTTAATGAATTTTTCCATTCCTCCATGACACAAAGCCTCAACATATGTTTGAAGTGGATAAATAGTACTAGCATATTTCTTTAGAAAAATACAAAGTTCATTTTATTGGCTTTGACATGGCCATTGTTTAAGAAGGATGTTATTTTTATTTCTTCCCAGTCTCATGGACCCTGATTTATTTTCTGGTTTATTGTAATGCACCCTTGGACATAAAGTACGTGGTAGTAGTACGTGGAAAACCTGATCTTTTCTGAAAAGGATACATAGTTGATTTGTCTCTGGTTAATGCAATTTTCCATCCAAACTTGAAGTATGTAAAAATATGTTGTTTCATATTGACAAGACGATGGGTTTTTCTGACCTGCTCAAATATATGAGGTATACCTTCCACTGAAAATAAAGTAAAACCCCAAGCCTCTTAATGAAAATTAAAGCATGGTAATGACCCATTTTTAACTCTTGTTAGTGTTTATTCCATTCATTTATGTCATAGTTTTTTCTATTATTTTAAGGTGAAGGTTATCCTTCTTTACATCTGCAGCTGATAAAAGTGATCATGTCAGAGGAATGTAGAGGTAGTAGCATTTATTTGCTTAAAGACACAAAGCTGATAGCAAGGCAGGGAAATATCAGGCCTGAAAACAAAGATGGAAAATTGCTGAAGAGAAAACCTCTATCAACTGGCAGCTGTATAATTCATCTAGCAATGATGCTTTTGTGCTTCACTCATGATTTTTAACAACCAATTTCTTTATGATATTGACAGGAAATAAATTTACTATACAAATCATTGAGAAATCAGGTAGGGTAATTTCTGCATTGCATACTCTTGATATACTTGGATGAGGGGGAAAGGCACAATCTGTCTAGAAGACAAATCCTTCTTGGTGTCAGGTGTAGAAATGTAAAATAATTTAGGTTGGAAGGGTCTGTCACAGGTCATCCATGCTTATAAGACTGTGGCTCTGAAGGTGTTTGGCAAGCAGCTGGCAGGAGAAAGAAGAACCTCACCTCAGTTCAGATCCCCTTCTCTCCAGTCCCTAGAGCTCTGCAGCCACTCTTTGTGTGATCAAACTCACTCGGGCAGTGTCACGAGTACCCGTGCTGGTGATCAGATAAGGATGACCATCCAAAGGCCCTTGCACTCTTTCTCTACACCCCACATCTGAGTTTCTGGTAAGAAACACATCTGCAGGAGCACAGGTCTAGAACAGTGCCTCCATTCCCTGTGGCAGGAGTCGAAAGCCACACCAAATCAGGCATTCTTCTGTAGCTAGCACAGTCTTATTTCTTGAGAAAAGCTCCAAATCATAGGGTGATTTAATTTAAATTATATTTTCTTCAGTACCTGTTCATCTTCTATCCTGCTTCCTGTATGCACAATATCTGGTATGCTGCAAAAGAGGTGTTGTACATATATGCCCTTTCCCATCAGGGGAACACGACCTTTCCAAGTAGGAGAATATCCTTCAACCACCTCTGAAGATGCATTCTGGGTACAACTGCTTACTATATATATATAAAAGACTTTGTGTGAGCTGCTCTTTTACAGGTGTTGTGAAAGTTATTGGATTAACGCGGGGAAGAACTGACACATTCCCACATGGCATTTGACATGTTTTTATGGAAGAAAAAATCTGTACATTCAACTTATTTTCCAGATGTAAAGAACTTTGATACCTTCATGCAAAATAACAAGAAAGAAATAAAATATAAATTACAGCAGAAGAATCAACATATTTGTTTGCTCTCTTTTTGGCACAGAAGTTGACTTAAATCATCTTTTCCCATTCTTTTTCCATTATAGAGGTTCTATGTGTACACACGTCTCCAAATTTGTTATTGACATTCATGATACTCACATATGGCAGTCATTAACTGCTGCAAAAATGTACCACAACTGATTTAATTATTTTTCTAGAACATTATTTGAGGAATTCAGGTACAAGCACACGTTCTATACTTTGTATCACCTTCTACTGAGGATAATGCATATCACATTTTGGAAATAACATTATATACCTGTCATGACTAACTAAAACACATCTGATTCCTTTCTCAATGGAAAAATTAAAGGCAGACTCAGTATTTTGCAAGCAGACAGATTAAGCTGTAGTCTTGCAAAGAAAATCAGTGAAATATATCAAGCTCAGAAAACTGGAGGGATCTTTATATTTCCTGTTTTCAAAACCAGTTTACTGGTACACTATGCCATCAAGAAAAGTTATTTGTGTCCTGTGACATCAACCATTACTGAATACAGGTTGAAATATCCCTTTCCTGACCCATGTCTCTGGATTGTCACCCACAAGATTCTACTTTTCTATTGCCAGTTTTAAATGTCTTGGTCCGCCTTAATTCGTAAAGGTCACTTAGTGTTTACAGTTTGTGAACCAGACCAGTTTTCGAACCAGACCAGTTTTCATGGCTTCTACATTTCTTCCCTTCCAATGACATCACCCTTCCTCAGCAAGATCCTCAGGATTACTCTTGCCTGTCCTAGTCTCCTACTTGTCCATATACTGCCTTTTCTCCCTGCAGCTGATCTGTGCCGACCTGGAACTGAGGAACACTCTTCATCTGATACCACAAGACCCTTGGCTAGACTCTAACTCCTCTCTAAACAAAACCCATGGAAAATCACAACTATGTAAACAGAAATCAACGCTGTAAATAACTCTCCAAGGCCTGTGGGAACTGTCAACTTGACCAGTCCTTTAGCGAAATAATATTGTAGTTTTCTGGGTAGAGGTTAATGGATAAAGAGCAGCAGAATCCAGCCTTATATTTTTGTCAAGTTGGATTTGGACAAATGTGAAGTCAAATAATGCCTGTACTGATATGGTGTCTCATTAGGAAGAGTTTCCTTTGTCAAATTTTTGCAAAACTTGGAGATACAAGGTCCATATTACTGAAGTGAGGTAAGGAAGCTTTTAAACTTCAATTCAGCTGCCTCTTTCTGTTTGGGCTCTCTGTGTATTTGTCAGAGAGTGAGAGGTAATTCCATGTGCAATGAGAGATATCACAATTTTCTTTCCTTTTGTACTTCCTTGCCATAAAGTAAGTGTCCATACTGACTTGAACAAAACTGAAGTGCTGTCATAGTGAAGTTTAATGGAAAAGCATTTCTGGATTTTCATGTCCTCTCAATGTCATTCCATTGGAAGGAAAATTTATGTATGCCCATTGGACACATTTTTTTATTAATGTCATATTTTCAAAATGCCACCTTTCACTACTTTTTTCCCCACAATATTTTTCTCTATTCCAATTAGCTCTAATAATGTATGGAAAAATGCAGACAATTTTAGAAAACAAATAATTTGATTTATCAGTTACCGTCATTAGTATGCCTAAAACATTACATATATATATATATATCTATATAAAGATAGATATTTCTATCTGTATCTATCCTTGATAATTGTTCAGCAAAACTAGTTTTTATGATTACCTAAGTGAAAACAAATGTTAATAATGTCCCTGAAAATTCCTGGAAATTGGAAGAATTTTTTATCCCCTTCAGGGCTGGTGATATAGTTATATGAGTTTATAAAATACTTTGTTAGGCCAGTTTACATTTTGAAACTCCAACTTTTTTGCCAAAAGTTATAAAAATAGTTCCCAGTGTAATGTCAATGATTTCATTCATAGCAGCAGTGTGAGAGAACACCCACAGCTCAGGAGGGCCACTTCATGCAAAATGAGGTCTTTGAAGAAAGTACATAGATTGACAGAGGATTTGTGTGCCTGGAGAGGTGGTGTGTGCTGGGTTGAGGAAAAGCTGCTCCACCCTGGGTGTCAGCCGTGGTGAACATTTTATCCAAAGCTGCTTTTGACACAAAAATTCAGTCAATTAGCTTGTTATGCTAGAAAAGAATCTGCGCTTCATATACAACCAAGAAGCAGTGTGCATATGAAACATTTTTCCATTCATCGATAATTGGTAGAGCGTGAGGTAGTGTAGAATGTATATGTATGTCTGTGTATATATATATATTATATATATGTATTTCTTTTTACCACACAGTGTATTAATTAGTAAATTGTGCCACATATTAGAAAAGATATAACTATATCAGGAAAGCTGAATGACTTAAATAGGAATTTCTCCAAACTTGTAAAAGCCCCTGGAGTTTAAATAATAAGAAGGAAATTCTGAATTCATCCTGAGTTAGATACAGATTGTGGTTTCACTAGTATATCACTATCAATCATGTCATGAAGCATGTTTATGCAGAGAAGGCATGACTTGTTTGTGTCTCTTCAGTTGCTTTGTCTATTTACTTGGAGTATTACTAATGTTATGACATGAAATATGCGTAAAACAACAGAAATCACAAATCAGCAACTTTCTAGTTTCTTTTGACAAGCTGTTGCGTGTCGCCTCACTTTTTCACTGAAATCTGCATGCTTTGAGTTAGCTTAAAAAAAAAAAAATCATTACTGCTCCTCTGGGTCAGCCAGGAAGAAGTCTGTGTCCAGCTTTCCTGAGGGTACTGCTATTTATCTTAGAGTTTTACAAATGTGTCCAAAAAAACCCCTTCTTTACAGCACTCTTCAAAACATGCCTGTTGAAACTTTGATTTAGATTTCAATTTCAAACTTAGTCTAAAAGCAAACTTAATTCTGGCAGAAAAGCGCAACCGCAAGTTTTCCACTGTTCACGAAAAACAGATTTTGTTTTCCTTAAAAGACTGCACATGTACATATGGAAAAGGGTTCAGGACTTTTACAGGCAACAAGAACATAACCAAAACTACAATGGAGGCAGGACACCCTGTGTCCTTGAGAGCTGTTTGTGCTCTGCCTTTAGCGGCACAGCTTGTTCTGGAGTGGGGCTGCGTGTTGCTTTCAAGGCCCCAGCATCCATCCTTGCAGTGAGCATGGACATAGTCATAGTACCTCATGGAGCAATATGGCATGCTGAAATAGGATTTATGGAGCAGCTCAGCTTATATTTTATCCTCGCTGCTTCCCAGCATATTCAAACTTTACTTTTTTTCCCGCAAGCACACAGAGATTTGTCAGTCATTCACAGGACAGTAAATCTTTGGCTTTTGTAAGGCATGTCCTGCTCTCACCTCCACACCTGCCTCCTCTGAGGCCTCAGTGGACTCATGAAGGGACTTAATTGCATATGCTGCAGGTTGTACTTAGCATAAATTGTAAAACCAGATGCAATAGAAATACATAGTAGGGGACATATTTCCTAAATAAACAGGCCCTCTGCTTACCTTACACTTTTGCCTTAGACAATAAGACTTATACAGGTTTACCCACACACTTTAGAATGAAGCATTTTTGATGCTTTTCCCAAACAAGAGTAGGAACAGCATGAAGGAAACAGAGGTATTATCTGTAACCTTTCTTGTGTGATGTGTTCACAGGCAGTGTAGGGCAACTGAAACAGAAGGAAAAGAAATATCCGAAAGTAGGATGTGGTTGACATTAGTCATATTCCCTCATACCATGGAAGTTATTTTGCAGATTGTAGTGGTCACAGTCTCAAGGGCTGATTATGGAAGAGGAGCAAGAAGGAGAAAGAAGGGGAGACACTACTAATGTAGCAAACAGAGATGAAGTGGGCCAAGACAAGCCAAAGAGATTTTTTGTACCCTTCTGGTCATAGAGAAGAGATTTCTGTTTCAACAGTAAGAGGAAAACAGTAGATTATTAAATGATGGACTGAGACTGTGGAGCCTCACTCCTCCACTTACTCCCTTGATTAATGGTTTTGAAGTACTTAAAAAATCCCTGAAACACTGCCCCATGTCTGTGTGGTCTAAAGAGCCTGGATATGCACCTGTGTAGCCTGTGTATCCTGGCTGCTGCTGGTTATCTAAGAATCTGTGCTGAGAGTGAACATTAGATTTGTATATATAAAAGTGGATAAGAATAACTCTTTTGTTCTAATTTATTAGCAAAATACGTACAGTAACAGGAGCAAAAATAGGCAGCAGTGAGGATTGCCAGCAGATTCACAGTGGGAGGACTTCCTTAGAAGTTGCTCATGGTGTTTCATAAGTTATTTGGAAAGCTTTGTGTACTATTTGTGCTATGTGCGGGGTGTAGTGGTGGTTGTTGGGGTTTGGGTATTTTTTTAAGTTGACTTTACGGAGGCTGTGTTTCCACATATATTTTTTGGATGACCATGCCTAGTTAAGCATTATCTTCCATCCCTCTGCCACGCCTTGCACAACCGCAGAATAAAGCGTTTGTAGGGCTGTTTTCTAAAGTGGATTGAGATGATCCAGCTGAAGACAAAACAATTTTTCTTCCCAGCTAAATACATTCTTCATTACAGTTCAAATTACAGTTCATTAACCAGGTCTGCTTATATAGCCCTGAGTGACGTGCAAAGAAGTGTGCTACGCAGGCAAAAACAGCTCAAGCTGTCTGAGGCCATAAATGCATAGCATAGCCCCAAGGTGGTTTCACCCCTTTTGCCTTGCCCAAAGCCATTCATTCCTTACTCCTCCAGTGCACTGGCACTGAAATTAGGCAGATTGGGTGACAAGAGGGCTTGTCCAAAGACAAGCTGGAAACCTGCTGAAAAAGTAATGGACTGTTCCTGATTTGGCTTCGCCGAATTGTAAAGTATGTGCCAGTGTAGTTTCATTGCAGGACAGACTAAATTTAAGAGTTAGTGTTAGACTTTGACATCTATGGGTTTTCATACTCAAAAATTATACATCCATCACCTCTCACTCATTCTTGTCTGAATAAGACTATAAAATATTAATCCCCAAGTTGCAGGATTTACGCAGTTTTTAACCTGTCCTAAATTATGCATAATGTATCCTGAAAGTTCCTACAGACTAGAAATTTTGCCTTATTTGACAAATGAAGTAATCTTGGTTTCAGGCAAAAATAAGAGGATATCAGAGATGACAGAGTTATATAAATATTGTCTGTGGCCTCTTCCACACAGAATTGCAGAAATACTGAAAAAGATGTGATTGGACTTGCACATGTTCTTTAGTCAAGAAACCGAGTAGCTACTGTGTGTTATGATGTCAGAAACAAGATATTGATGATGAAGAACCAATAATAACCAGCCTCATGGACATGGATAATTTTCTTGATATTAAAAAAGAAAAAAAAAAAAGAAAAAAAAAAAGTAGCCTGTGTGGTTTCTTTTTTAAGGAGAATCAATTCCCTGCACTTTCAGTATTTCCAAATGTTCAGCCTGTCTCATGATTTAAAGCCATTAAATGCTGTATTTGTTACAGTAATGTTAAAACATTTTATTCTCTCTCTCTTCAAATAAACCAAGTATGTATTTCAGCAGTTACTTTTCTGTCTCGTCTCACAATTGTAGTCCTTCAGTATTTCCATACAGGCCATTTTTTTCAGATCAGGTTCTCTGCTCTCTTCTAAACTTTCTGTAATTGCCTTCTGCAATTAATTTCATGTTTTATCTAATCTTCCACTCCCAATTGTGTTTTACCTCCAGTCTAACATCCTTTCTGCCTTGAATAGAAAGATTCCTCAACATGTATTTTTCAGACTGTACCTCTGTTTACATATACATGATGTTTCTTGTAACAACATGTGCTCAATGTTGGTAGTTGAATCATATTTCTCTTTATCCTTTTTTGAAGAATTCATATGGTCATGTTTTTTCCCAATATATATTTCGTGTGTCTGAGTCTTCTTTCCCAAAGTGCCTTTATCCCAAAGTGCATTCATTTATTGAATTTCAGTTTAAATTTTCTAAGCATGTTGCCAATTTGTGAACAACATTTCAAATTCTGTCTCTGTTCTCTGGATTTCTGGATTGCCTATGTTTAGTTAGCTTCATGTTCCCAAATTCAGCAAACACTTTCCCTGTTATACAATCTCTTCAAATAACAGAAAAATACGAATAGTTCCATAAGAAGACAGAATGGTGGTCTGCGTTTAATGATTTGCTGCTTAGAAAGTGTTATTCCACTCATAAAAAAATGATTAATTAGTCTGGAGACTCGTATTTTCATGAGGACTGATAAAGAAATGGAAAACATAAGCACATACTTCTCATGCAGTATCTTAATACTGACTTAGAAAAACGCTCTCTGAGGCCTGGTGGGACAACGCATTTATCTTCTGGTCCATGGCATGTCCAGTGACTTGTCAGCAGTGATCTCCCACATACAGTAGGAGTGGCTTTAAGCCATGCATTTTATTTGTTTGTTTTGGCAATTAAAATACCATCTGCACATCAAAGACGCTTTATCACTGTTTGAATTTTCCAAACTCTGATGTGTGGGTAGATATTTAGAGCCAAACAGAAAATGCTCCTGCCTTTAAAGACTGCATAATACAAAGTCTATTCCAGTAAATTATTCTTTGGAATAATGTGGTTTTAAGTTGTGTTTACTTTTGAGAATCTGATCTGTAGTTATGTGATCTTCTCATATACCTCATAACAGTTCAGCTTTGTTTAACACATGATAGGATGTTAATCTCCGTCAAAATGTACACCCAAAGCTCTTAGTCAGGGCAGTGACAGAAAGCATGTGTCTTGGTTTTGCCAGCACAGCAGCAAGTAAAAGCATTCTCATGGTCTCAGGAGAAACTTGCCACGGGGGTAAGGATGAATGTAAATTGTAAAGACTTGCAGCTTGAACAGAAGAAGATGTTTTGCTGCCTGAGTTAGAGATGGTCCTAAGATGCTACAAAAATGGGTGCCTAGACATGCCTGGATACTCCATGCCTTCCCCAGAAGATGGTGAATCTGATTCTCAGATCAAGGCTCTGTTCTCCCTCTTGTCTCCCTTTCCTTATTCCACTGATATTTTCAGAAGCAGCTAAGAACCATATGTGATTTCCAATGGGATTTCAAACTGCCACCACCTTCCCATTACAGGCAGCTTTCTCCAGCTAAAATTCAAGATATTGCAGGAAGTGGGGCCCTGTCTCACTCTTTCTCAGCTGTATACTACTACAAGATGCGTGTAACAGCTACTTACCATCACCCTGCAAGCACAGACAGGCCTGGCTCTGCTCAGATTTCAGAAAGTCTGATCCATATTCCTGCAGATTTTTGGTCCCAAGTCTTGCTCTCATAAATCCATGAAATTAATTAAAATTATTTTAAATGTATTACTTTTGTGTTATTAAATAAATGAAAAAAAGACATATCTGTTTCCCAAACTAGTTTTAGAAAAGAAAGCTGAAGTGAAAAAAACCAAAGCTTTACTTTTTTCAGAATGTTCTTATACATTTTCTTCTAATCCAACTGAAAAACCCTTGCACATAAGAAGTCAAATATCACTTTGCTTAGAGAAGGAGAAATGACCGGAAATGTTCTTTCTTTTTTGGAAATGTGAGGAAAAATTAAATAGGAGTTAATGAGAAAACACAATCAAAAAGTTGCTTTAGTTAGACAAAAAACACTAACCATTGTCTGTGGTAATTTTAAAAAAAAAATGGTACTGTTAGAAAAGCTTTGCTCTCTGTTAAATTCATTACAATGAAACAACTGTGACTCTTAAAACAACATGTTACATATCTTTTACTTGAACGTGGATGCGCAGTACTGTTGTTCATTTCAGCAGTAAAACATCTTCTCAGCTGTGGTGGTCAAGCAACTGTGCAGAAAGCCATAATGTGGGGAAAAATTAGGGTAGACACGTCTCCTGACATTTTTTAAACCTCAAAATTCCCCTTAATGGAAATACAGGCATAGATGGTAATGGGCATCCTGTAAGAATGAAATGATGTTGATGAAACGTAAGTCATTGTCTTAAAATAAAAAGTTACTGGTTACATTTTTTTTTTCAGTTGTCTCAGTTGAAGCCAATTTTTACCACAACATTATTATTTGTCTAAAGTAGAAAGAAAGAAAGGTCTGTTTCACATCTGTAATAGGCTTAAATTTGCTTATGTGTCTGAAAAAGCTTTGTGTCTTAGGCAGCTATGTACCCATATTTCTTAAATAAAGAAAAGGAAATCCATTAATTGAAGACACATTTCACTAATACTGCATTTAGCTTGAAATCTAACTTATAAGTGAATGAAGGAAATAATTTTTCCTCTGCTACTCAAAATACCCTGAAGCTGCAGCCAGGATATTTGCTCTCTGTCAGGAATAAGCATTGTCAGTTCAGCTGCACCCTGTGACTTCTTAAACTGTACGCTGGTGACTTATGACAAATGTAGAGTAGCAAGCAGATCACAGCTGAAATCTAGGAATCTAACCTCAGCAATAGATAGTTACCCACACTTTCTGACAGCAAGGATTCAGGGT
This sequence comes from Struthidea cinerea, assembly GCA_013397865.1. Lineage (NCBI taxonomy): Eukaryota > Metazoa > Chordata > Aves > Passeriformes > Corcoracidae > Struthidea > Struthidea cinerea. Next base: position 816,153 of record VZTI01005702.1, on the reverse strand, counting down.
AAAACTGAAGACAGGAAATCCCCAGTGATTTAACATTTATCAAATGGCAGATGACTGAATTTGGAAAGCTCTAGATTTTAAAGCTTGAACTTATTGGTCATTAGCTTTAGCTTCCTAATGCCATCATTCCTTGGCAAACCACCCAGGTTAGTATTGAACCTTCTATAAGGTACATAACAACAACACAGTTTTGATTTGGTTTTGTCAATTACACAAGATTGCTCAAAGAAAAAAATAGTTATATCAGTTGGTTGTGAGTTTATCCAACTTCAGTTGATCATAAGGTTTAATTCAGTGAAGAATTAGCTCAATAACATGCTACGCCTCTGGATTTTAAAAGAGCAGACCTAGAAGAATGGTTCCACCTGAACTGATAAAGCTAATGTTCTTAATTTTAGAGGAGCACTGAGCAAGGAGGCAATCTGGCAAGAAAATCTAACTGGACAGCTAACCTTGCCAAGAAGTGTATCAGGAAAATGGAGAGGATTTTCAAGAAATGAGGGTATGAGTCTTTGAAGTAAAGATGTCATAGCAAAATTTGAGAAGTACAAAAAGATAATTGCCAATTAAACTTCACAGAACTGTTAAAATACAGATCTGGAGGTCACCCTACCATAAAAATGATTGATCACTTCCCCTGACACAGTGAAGATGATAGGTGGTAAAGTAAATTAGTAGCAACCCCCAGATTAGCTGAAAATTTGACTCAGTTTTTGAGAGGAAGTATGACATTGACTGGGAGGATAACACTGGGAAGAGAGGAAAGAAAGCGTGACAGGCATGGTAAATGATGGGAAAAAGGGCAGTACTGAAATCCACCACGTTCATCTCCCTAGGGAATGTCAGCTCCAGCAATCACAGTGAAAGTTCGTATCAAATTTCAGTCTGGCTGCAGGTACATATAGCAGATATAGGCAGAGAGAGCGCCATGTTAGATTTAAAAACGATAGTAATGCTTATAAATGGAAAAGGTAAGGAAGTGATCCAGGCAGTTGCATTTGCTCTCACGGGTCATATTTTTCTGAGCAGCATGAAAAGATTTAGGAAACATCTTGAAAGGGAGAGTAATGAATACATGAATGTTAAAGGGGAGTGTTGTAAAGAGCAATGCAGATTTGCCAGAATTGTATGTGCCAGACTAATCTGATAACTTTCTCTGATACGAGAGTTTATTTTCTAGGCAAGGAAATGTAATAGATTTTATCTGTCTGGATTTCTTCAACACATTAGATAGGGTGTTTCTTGAAAAATTACTAGTTAGGTGGATATGATGTGGATAAGCACAGGAATTTTGAGGTAGGTGATGAGCTGGCTGAAGAGAAGATAACCACATAACATTTTGAGATTTCAAGGCTGCTTTCTGATGGCTCACCTTTCAGTGTTTCCATTGGCAAACAAATGTTAGAACACTTACGTGCAGGAGACATATTCCTTGTAAAAGAATTCGTTGGGAGGATGTTGAAACTGGAACATCTGGAAAGAAGCCATGGCTAAAATGAAAGTTCACATGCACAGAAACCAGTAACAAGAATTTCCCGTGTGGGAGTTTGACACTGATCAGAGTACAGTAACGGGTTCAACTGCGCTATGATCCACCAGCAACACGCAGCTTCTGACTTAGTCGTGCGTCACATCAGATACATGAAGCAGAGTATTAATGTCATGAACTGTGAAGCACTAAGAAGGTCACATTTCATGTCCTGTGCTCAGGTCTGGTTAATGTCTTTTAAAGTAATGGGGTCAAATTATAACAGTTTAGCAAAGGGCTGCTGGTGTTGCTGGAGGCATGGACTGCCTGTGCACGGAGCAGACAAAAGAAACTTGGCTTACATGGGAGAATGAAGGAAGGAATGGGAAAGGATTGTTCTTTGTACAAACTAAGGTGGGGTAGAACTACATGTGTTGAACGAACCATGCCAGTGTAAGTGAGGATCATCTGGCTAAGCGTTAAGACAGGCTGGGTAACAGAAGAGATTTTGCCTCCAGAAGGAGGAGGTTCTGTGACAGCCTTCTAACACAAAGAAAAGGGGGCAATAAAAACTGTCTTGTTGCAAGGAGACACTTCACAGATTCTTGAAAGGTCCTGAGCAGCACCACTGTGTGTTGCTCCACGAGGCTGAATTCAGCCTCAGATTAGAGGATTTCCCCATGACTTCTGACCTTGAAACTTCCTCAGATTTTGGTGCAGATTTATGTTAATTTGAGGCATCAAAGTTTAAAAACCGTTTCTGTAAACTGAAGTCATCCACTAGTGAGAAAATGGAAAATCTATAATCCTTTCCAGCCTTCTGCTAAATCTTTTCCTGCATAATTTTTTTCATATTTTTTTCCTAAGGATCTTAAAAAAGCCACTACTGGAACAGGCCTGATAATAGCTGGGGAATTAGCATAGTGTTATCTGAGGAGATGCAAGCTTACACAAAACTATGAAAATATATATAAGTTAATATTGGGTTTGGGAAGACATATTTTTGAATTTCGAATTTAAAAAAAAGAAACTTGAGGAAGATGGTGTTTTTTAAAAACACTTAGAAGACTCAGCTTCTGAACAGAAAAGGGGGCTAAAAATAATCACAGTTATTAGAATGCACTGGACGTGCTTCAGTATTTTCTTTATAAAAGAGTGTTTGAATAATCTTTGAAGTAACAATATAAGACATCAGTCTATTTTAATTCATTGTAGGAAAGACAGAAACATAATACTGCTTTTGAAATCTCACATTTAACTAACCCAGACAGTCCTGCAAATACTGATGCCAACTCATGTTCACTTTCTATTTTCAAAATTATTTTCTTCTTCCTTATTGGAATGAAATCATAAATTTTTAAATCTTTTCCCCAACACTTGCAGATCCAAGACTTCCCAGACACAGTATGGGCATGTCCTATGCAAAAAATGTCTCTGAACTTTCAGTCTATGAGGTGCTATGAATATTGTTTTCCTCACTGCTAAAAAGAACATTATGGAAGTGAAGGAATTTGGACTTCAGTCTGTGAAAAAATGTTTGGTTTTTCAACAACATTCATTAAAACACAAAACCCTTCATCTTTTTTAAAGATCAACAGAATTTATCAAAATTTGTTGAATAAGCATTGGAGATTTGTGATCTGGCAAATAAACACTACTGAGGCATGTGGGACACACGTGCTTGTCACACTCTGCTATTACAATGCTTCCTGTAGGGCTTTTGGGTTAGGTTAGCCCAGGTCACGCAGGTAATCCAAAACTTGTGGTTTGAGAAAACAGCATGGGTCTAGTGACTGTTCCTGTTTGGGGTAATCTTAATAATCCATTCAGTTGTGATTCCATACCACTGAAGTCGTATCAATGACAGGGATTGTTGATTGTGCTCCACTTACTGCTCTAGAAGTAGCAATTTTAATTTTTTATTGCTCTATCAGCTGAAAGGCCTTTACACTTGCAGTGGAATAAAGTTCAAACTCCTGTTTTCTGTAAGCGGGCAGAGCATCTTTTCCTCTGAATTCTGAGAAAACAAAGAAAAAAATACATTATTTAAATTGGCACCCAAGTACACAGTTAGAATCCCAGACATCTCAACTGCATATAGGTGCTGCAAATTAGAGGATGTTCACTAAGTCACTGTAAATTGCACTGTCCTGCTGACTACAATGAAGGTATTCCAACTAATATTATCCCAGGATCTGGATAACTCAGAGCATGTCACATATACACCTTTATAAACTTAATATGGGTAGTAAATATTTAATTCCAAGTTTGAGAAAGCCTTATTTTGTTTAATTGTCTTTTGTTTGGCAGTGATTGAGACACATACAAGTAGTTGACTGATGGGTGCTTGTAGGATGCATCATGTCTCTGCAAAGCTGATGTGATCAATTGCTGGTTTTAAAAAATATTCACTGAAGGTTACCCTTTTCTAGTTTTACTTAGTTTCTTTTTTTGTATACTTTGTTGATTCATTGCAGTGTGAGTACCCAAGCAGGTATGGACTAAAACGAATCAATTTTCTCTTTTAGGAGCTTTTGAACTCATATCAAGACTGCAATACCTGAAGTATTTGGTTTTGCTGGAAACTTTGTTCTGATAGCTCAGATGTGGCATGGGACAATGCCAACCTCTCTTAGGGTCTAAAGCTACAAACTGGTAAACACTCAACATTTGTTTATCCTGTGTTTGACACATACAGGAAAAATAAATTATTTCGGTATTTCCCTCTTTTTGGATTGGAATTTTACTGCTTCTTTAAGCAACAATCGTAAAGAAGGTTTTGAGACATTTTCAAATGCGAAAATCTATTTGGGAGCTATGGCAAACTAATCTCAACTCTTTTCCAGGGTCTCTGTGCTAAAATCTCTATCATCTGGTGCTTTGCCAGTTGCCTCAATGGGCCCAGAATCAACTTTTGCCTTACAGTTCACAGAACTGGGCAGACGTGAAGTCCTAGTATGGTGAGCAAGCTGGTAGAAAGCTTAATTTAAACAACAATTTCAATCCCTTTAACATTCAATGAAAAACTCAAAGATCTTTATTTCCATTTTTTTCCCATGTTTAATACTAAATTGGGTAAAAATTTCCTGTGTGCTTTTCAGCCCAATGAGTTCTCAAAGTTGGGTACTGTGTTGTGTTCACTTTCTGCTCCTTCTTTCAGGAAACTTTCTCAGATTCTTTGAGATTTTATGAGGGAGTTACAGCTCAGACTAATGAATGTTTGTAAGAAGTCAGCCAAAAGATTCAAGTGATAGAAAAATTGTTGACAGTCATGATGCTCTCTGTGAGAAGAAAGGGAATAAATCCTTTCAAGACGGCATCTGCTGATGGTAGCTTTGTCAGGGAGCAACACTTTGTATAAAATGAAAGTACTGGGGGCTGTGTCTATGGTGTGCTACTGGAATTCAGTTCTCACTGTCCATGTAATCCAGGGGCTGGATTAAGAATAATCTGACAAAAAACCTCCCAAATTTTTGTTTTAACCAGGATCATTTTCCCAGACTGAGTCACTGAGCAGCTGCATGGGTCGTTGCAGCAATACAGAAGCAGCTGCGGGGCAGACATGAGTGAGGGAGGGGAAAGAGGGAGGAGGAACCTGGGAGCAATAAAGCAGGTACTGCTGTTTAGTGGAGGTGTTACTCAGGCTCTGGCTCTTAGGAAGGGAAAGGAATGTCTGCCTGGAAGGGCCTGGCAGGATACACTGCCACCTGACATGGCCTGGAAACCTGTGTTTCCACGGTTCAGTCAGTAGTCTCCATTGACTGCACTGAGGGCTTGCCTATCTCCTCAGTGATGGACACCCTCCTCAAAACAACTGCAATGAAGTTAAGAGGAGCCTGAATTTCATACCTAGTGTTTAGAAAGCCACACTTGCATCTATAACCTGAATCTAAAGGTGAAACCTCCCCTTTGACTTGTGTCCCTTCATTCTTGCTAGTATTAGTGGGCTCAAGTTGTATACTTGTAGATATGTTATGACAGTGATTTGTAGAATGGTAAACAAGGCTTGCTGGATATATAAATTTTCTAATCCTGGTCCTAGTTTCTTGATGCATTGTGTGGGTACTGGAAAAGTGTCCATTTGTACTCTGATGCAAAAAACTCAAGAAAGCAAAAGCTCAAAGTGTCTAACATAAAGGAGATGGGCATTCACAGGCAGACCCATATTTATACAGAACAGCTCAAAACTGAAGCGACCTATAAGCATCATTGGGTCCACTATTTCATCTTTCAGCTTCAGCTCTCATCTTTACAAATTTTGATATTCTCCAGTGAGACTTGGAATACCTTCCAGCAGAAATCCAATTTCAAGAAAATATGATGCTTTGCCATATTGCAATCAGCAGCCAGTGAAGGAAGTTTGCTCCATATGCAGAGAGGAGTCTGTGAAGCTTAATTTGTGGTAGTGTCAATTACTTCATTTATTATCTTGAGTAAAGTACAATGGTGATAGATGCAACACATGAAATTCAGATTAAACATAAAGAAAAATTTTCATTTCGGGAGGGCTGTAACATCTCTGCTGTTGGAGATTTTCAAGAATTTGTACAAAACCCTGACTGGTATTGTGTTAGCTGTAATTCCACTTTAAGCAGGAGATTGGATTGTGTCACGTCTACAAGTCTCTTCCAGGCAAAGTTTCTATGGTCCTGCACTATGTTACTTTAGCCTGATTTCTCTGACAGTACCTGAACATCTTCTTCAGTACCTGCCATAATAATTGGTCTTAATAATTTTGGAGATCTTGATGTTACTGTGCTCCATAAGAACAAATACGATATTTTAAAAAATCTCTTTGTAAATTCTACTGTGTTGAACAGTTCTCTAGCAGTGTTTAATCCACCCATGAGCTTTCGAAAGACTATTTGTACATTAAAATTTGTGTCCTGCCTTATTGCTGGCATACTGTGTGTCTGAAATCCATGAGGTCTTCATCATGCTGAAGAACTGTAGTCTGTGGAAATAAATATGAGAGTTTTTAAAAAAAAAATCTGTAAAACTTCGCTCCTTGAACACTTCAGTTGTTTTTCTCTACCCATGAGCTTTTGAAATACTTTTTGAAATGCTGTTTGCACATTAAAATATTTGTACTTTGAAATCTACTATGCAAATAGTTCCTTTCATAAAATCAAGAAAATAGAATGTTAAATATGTACAAGAATAGTTGCCAGATGGCCAGAGCAACGGTCTGGAGCTACTAAATGGAAAACATTCTTCTTTATTAATTCAAGGCAAACACGTATCTGTTAGGCACAGCCCTAAGTCAGGTATTTAGCCATAAAACACCTCCAAATTCCCCAAGAGACAGTCAGGAAATAGCCTTTAATCCTATTGAGCTGAGACACGTCTGTGGTTAGGTTGAGAGAGCAATGTACCTTCCTCTCTTTCCTGTTTCTGCAATCTAAAGCACAGCACAGTTCCAGAGGGTGGGGAGGTAATATCCCTGCATATTTAGTCTCAAATTCTCTGGCTTTCTCTTCTAATTTATGGCATCCTTATGTAAGGACAAGTTAGTAAAATTTTTCATTTATCCCTCTTTCTTCTTCTTTCTTGATTACTTTGTCCTAAACTTTCAATTGACTACCTTGAAGCTGTATCAAGAGAAAACAATGACATAGAAATACTCATGGCATTATTGAATACTTTTCTTTTAGATCAATGTACATTTTATTTACATTCACTTGTTGTCAACCATACCAAGTCCTTATAAGATGATCAAAACAGATCACGTTCCTTAGTAAAAAAATGGAATATTCAGATATCTTTTTCAACCTCTTTAGATGGAGAAAATTTAAAATATTTTTCAAAACCACAGATAATTTTTATGGTACACCATATATTAACACGGATTTTTTTATAGCATGAGTCACTAAAGAAAAGTAATCAAAAACTGCAGTTGCCCACTTGTGAACTACTGAGGAATGTTCACACATTGTGTAATGCTTTATTGAAGAGAATGTCAAGTAACTGAGGCAGCACTAGTGTAATGATATAACTGATTATTTATATATGTTTACTTTGCAGTGAGATGGTACAGTAAAAATATTACTGCACAAATTAATTTTAAGTTGTAATATTCCTTTGAACAAGTCAGCATTGCAGATGATTCAGTTGTCTTCTGAAATCAACAGTTCATAAACCCCTCCAAAGTGTCTATTTTGAAATTAGAGGTTAGCCTGCCTTCTCTGAAGGCTCACATAATTTCTTTCTCTTAAGAAGAGCATTATTACTTTTCCCCTCTCTTTCTTTCAGAGCTGCCTCCTCCATCTGGACCCTGCACTTCTCCAAAGACAGATTCTGCCTTTGCTAATCTTCAGTAGGTTTTATCATCTGCAAAGTTAACTCTAGAGGTATAATCTTTTTGCAGTAGGTATGTATTTATTAGAGGACTGAAATTAGACCAAACCAATCTGCTCTGAAAATGAAGATGCAAATGAAGATGTGGTTGCAATTTGTGCTAGCTTTAATCAAATAAGCCCAGGAAAAAATATAACAATTCAGGTTTCAGCATAGATTAAAATCCCAATGGGCTTGGAGTGACTGCAAAAATGGTTGGCAACAGGTTGTATTCATGCATGCTTGTAAGGACCTGGGCAGTATGGAGTTAATGCATTGCTATGCCTCAAACACCAATGGCCAATCGAGTGGGTGAGTTAGAACAGGACGTGGGTGGAAAGTGGGGCTGTACAGAGGTATGGCAGCACCTTTTTGGGGCCAGCTTCCCTGTTCCAGTTCATGGTGACTGCACGACATATAGAGGACAGTGCAAGCACAGAAGTGGGGTCAGGAAGTGGGCATGAGCTGTACAGTGAACATCAATCCAGTAGAGGGGGATCGACACCACCAAAAGACCCTCAAAGCCCCACTGCCCATTTACAGAATGGTCCAGAAGAGCAGACTGTTCATGCTCACTCATTTACATGAAGAACAAGAAGTCTAATCCCAGGACAACTAAAGCTTGTCGCCAGGACCCTAGACACCCTGTGGACAGGATTGATACTGGACCCAGGACTGGTGAACTTCTTTCCTCTCTTATCGGATCTCTCTTTCACACTCTGCTTCTTGCCTCCATCCTTTTATTCTTTTATTTCTCTTACTATTAGAAGATAAGGGCAAAACATATACCAATTTCCATGACACGTGTGTAGTTTGTTAATAAAACATAGTGAACTTGGTTTTCGGAACCCTTTTGGAACTCTTTTGGCTTTTACCATTTTTTTTGACCTTGGGTATCTCTGCATCTAGGATGCTCCATTCCATGTAGGAGTCGGGTGCAACATTTTTACTGGTTTCATAGGCAGAAAGCCATATCATCATTTTCTTGTAGGGACATCCTTAACCTTACAGTAGTACTGTTTTTATAAACTTAGAGAAATACTGCTTGGGTTTAGATGACGACATTTGCATACGTGTAACATTTCTGCCAGGCCATTTTCATGGAAGCTTCTCACAGAACTGGATGAGCCCAATGATTGAAGCACAGGTTAAAGAAAAAAGAAAAACAATTCCACAAATCTCTTTGTTTCAACTTTGTGATAGGCCACTTAAATCAACTGAATACAAGTTGGTGTATGAAAATTTGTTTATCAGTTAGCATTGATAAGCACTTTATCTCCTAATTGCCTTTTTTGAGGGTTACTTTGCTGACTTGCCTTCCTCCTTTGGAGCTTCCAGCCCTCTGAACCTTCTTCACACACCTCAGGTGGAGGTTTCTGCCCCAGCACTTAGAAGACAGAGACATAAACTGTTCATTTACAGGCATGGTCTGAGAGAGGGTAGGCAGGAATGGATGCAAATGTAAACCTCCTTCGGGCATTTCTAAAAAGGGAATTCTCTTCAGCAGGAGAAGAAAATCTCTTTTCCTTTTTGGCAATTCATTTCCACTCCCCTCTCCAGATGTTTATGTCCCTTGGGCTGAATATTGAATCAACAATTTGTGTGACTGAACTCAGGGTTAGCAGAAAAAAACACTAAAAAATTCATTTGAGAGAAAGAAAAATAAATATTTGATTGGTCAGAAAATGAAAAATGAATAGTCTTCCTCTGAAATATGGGGACTGAGCATTCTTTCCAGTGGTTGTTCTCCAGAGTTTAGTACCTTTGCACATTTATCTAATTACAGTACCAAATCCTGCTAATTTCTAATGCTGGATGAATTGAAGTACTTAATTATCATCTTAGAAAAAAGAGATTTACATCTGAGATTGGCTATACTATGGCAGTAGTATAGTAGAAAAGAAATAACTTATGCATTTAATATTCAATTAAAACAGAGCTTTATTAATTTTTTATAAGGCTACTAAGTAAAAAGAACCAGGGTCATGCATTTAGAATACATCTATCTAATTCATGCCATATTCATTATTTTCACAATACAAGTTTATTTATTTGGATTACCAATTCACTAGTAAAATAGAAATAAAGAAATACAAATAGAAATAGACAAATACTACAAATAGGAAATCCTCAAAAAATTTCAACACAGGCAGTTGTCAACACTGACATTAACAAAGATTTTCTGTTGGCTTTTTTAGACATTCAAACAAGAGGAAAAGCCATTGAGGACAAATAAATGAAATGAGACAAACTAGAACAATGGCATCACAGCACAGGCCATTAGCAGCCACAGACGGCACAGGGAGGTGAAAAAGGCTGTTGTAGAATTGCAATATCTCTTCTGTGTAACCTGAGTCTCAGAGCTGAGTGATATGCTCTGTGATTACACTCAAAAGGAACAGGAAGTCAGAAGGTGGTTTCACAACCCAGCTTAAAGTGCATTCCCTGACACTGATTTCATCTTGTACTACAGGCTGTTGTGGTCCCTGTGGCTTAACTCTGGCTCTTGGCTGTTTTCTCATGTCTCTGATGCTTTTGTCATCAGCAAGTCTTGCACTCAAGGATGTACCAGCTGAAAGGGTGTCGAAGAGGAAGGATATGAGAAGCAGCAGCTTGGGTGCTACCGGTACAGCTGAGAGAGTAGCACAGTCCCCAGCCTTTAAAAGGTGGGCATGGACAGAAAGTCTGTTACAATGCCCATATAAGTTCCGGGGGTTTAGAGCAATGGAAAATTCAAATACATTAAAGAAACCTCTTGGCTCATCCAGGCTTAAGTTTTTTTAACTCTTTTATTCGCATATTTATCTCTTAACTTTTGCTTTTAGGGCACAATGTTCAGAAAATAAAAGAAGAAAACTAATATTTTTTGGTCTGCCTGTTGTGCTAAAGAAGGACCAGGCAGGTCTTTGCTACTTCCATGAAATGGATTCCATGATCTCTGCATATAGCCTGCTACAGGGCTTTGCTCCCCTGAGAATTACAAAGTCATTTCCTAAATTCAATCCTATGGATTGTCAGTAAAACTGGTTGTCATCCATACAGTACCATTACCATGTCTTCCTTTTCTCCCTTCTTTTCCAGCTGCCCCCTAGTTTGTCCTTCTCTCCACAAAAAACAAACCTAGTTCCTTCTCAGTTTTCTCATACTTTGCTTTTTAAAAACCAATTAACCAATAATTTTTCTGCATGTCTAATTACTCCATACTTTTTAATGAATCACAGCATCTGCCTTTTTTTTTAAATAGGAGAATCATATTTGTTACTAATTTTTTTAAATGTTAGTGACCTTCTGTGTCCTTATCTGCCACTCTTCTGCCTAGTCATGTACCTAATTCCTTCAATGTGTTTTCCAGCCTCTCAGTTTGGTGTAACCCACCAGCTTTACAGAAAAACTTAATTATTTTCCTAGTATTTCAGGAAGCTATTAACCAAACCCAGTATATGTATTTATGGGATCCTAATAGAAGTGTATCAAGCACTTCAGGAAAAATCATGGCTAATGGCTTTGAGAATCACTTCTCAAACATGTACACCTTGGGATGACTTCCTCTATTCCACATTTCCTTGCATATGGCATTTCGCTGCAACAGTGTCAAAAGACTAATAGAGACTTAAAGCCAAACAATACTGTGTGTTGGCTTTCCTTTACCATCCACCATGAGAGAGAGCAGAATTATTTCCGTGGCTGAAAAGCATAATGGAAAATATGGGAGCACAATGCAATAATGTATATGTCACTCTTCTTGCTGTGTTTTGCCCTGTCATTAGAGGTCTGGAGATGACTGTTGTCCCCATTTCTTAGACATATGGTTTTATTTAACTATGGTAAACCAGCAATTTCAACTGGAGGACATATATTCCTAATTAGGAGTAGCCTAATGCTATTGCCTAGGCTGCAGGAGAAGCCTTTATCTAGTTAATCCTTGTCGTGAATGGGAGGCTGCCTATGATATTATGCAATTTTGTCCAACAAACCTTCTCCAAACAAAATCGTAAAAGGGTTTCCATGCCATGAGTGCAGAACTAGGCAAAAATTCACCATGCAGATTACTGTAAGAAAAAAGTAGTAATGACTGATGGCTGTTCTAGAGGATGGGTAGGCAGCATCGTTTCACAGTTGCAGCTAAGAAAAAGTGAGCCTCTGAAGCGTTTGAAGCTGCAGTAAATTTTAAACAAGAAGTTAATTTAAAAAACCCTGTCATTATCATAGATAATCTTCTGTTTTCTCAGTGTCCACATTATCTACATTACCCTCTCTTGGAAGCAATCAGGATTTGCTGAAAGTGCTTCACACCAAAATTGGGATATTGGGACAGCAGTTTTTATTATTTTATATAAAATTTTCACTGAGATAATTGTGCTGTGCAAATTTATGTTGTTGCATTGTTCATGAGCCAAATATTTTTCATTTTACTGTGTGTTTTCCTGATTCCTCCTCTGTCTCCCAAAATGTTACAGCATCTCTATTACTCCCTTCAAGAAAGAGAAAAGGCAAGGCAGGTAACAAGCCCAAAACCAGCAAAAAGGAGGTCATAAACCTTAAAATATTTTAAAATTAAGGTAAATAGGATCACGCTAATGTGTGAACATCTGCTACTTCTTCCAGAAGTACATTCATATACAGTGGTGTATGACAAGATGAATATTTGGAGAAATTTTTACCCTATAAAACATAATAATTCCAGAAAATGGTGCTGCTTAGTGTCCATGACTCCAAAGACAATACAAATATAATGTCAGATATCATTATCATTATGGAAAGTGGCATCATGTTTTACAGCAGTTTGGAACGGAAAACAGGTACAGAGCAAGTGCCCCAGGCTTTTATTTCTCTTCTCTTTATGCATCCTTTGCCTGAGAGCAGGGAGGCAACTCCCCAGGGGTATGTGTTGAAGTGACAGCCTCTTAACCATTTTCTGAAGGGCAAGCAAGCCAACCCTTCTGAATACACTCCAAAGACTCCAAAGATTCCTAGGATTTTTAGACACTTCACTCGAACTTGTAGCTATCATGTTGTGTCATTTTGCTGAGTGCTTTTCACCTAACCTCTGTCCACCAACAGCAGAGTATCTTGGCACACTCCAAATCCCTGTGCATGTTTGGCTGCATCTCTGGGTGCTTTGGGCATACCTGCATGGTGCTCAAGGCTGTGTCTGGGCAAACATAACCTACCTCGGATCAGAGGGGTGCCTCAGCCTGACAGGCCAGCTGAGTTGAAGTGAGACACTGGCACAGATCAGCTTAATCCTCACCGAATCTGGCCTGTACCCAAATATCCAAAATTGTGGAACCAACAGGTCATTTTTCAATCTCACTAGACATAGTTTGAAACACCTCTATGAATAGGATTTGGTAAGCAAACACACTGCTGTTACACGTAAGACTGAACAAATCATAACACTTGAACATGATTCAGTGTCCAAGGCCACGAGCTATTCCATGTTTCTGCTTAGTATTAACTGTCTGTCCGTGGGTTACACCCACTTGGTGCAGTCACAGCGAAATCATGCTTCATTTACTCTTAACAATCTTGTTCAGAATATTCTTCTGGATTGTAGTTCCTCAAACATGCACAGTGTCAGTCTTCAACAATTCTATCTTTCATAAGGTTTTTTTTTTGAAATTTAAAAAATATTACTGCTATAAGACTACTAGGAACATATTTCTAGTGAAAATGAAGTTGAACTTTCCTTAGCCTTCCTTTGTAAGGTATAAGTTTGAATTCCAGACTCCTTCTGATTTCCCACTGGTATGTTGTCCCCAAAGCAATGCAAGTCTTCCAACAGAAAATGAGTAAATCACAACTTAACCCAAGTACAGCCTGCAATCTGGTTTTGCTTCGCACAGCAAATATTGTGTTTCATTTAATTTTTCTGTCCTTTATATATTCTGGTAGTTTATTTGCCTTTAACTGTAACCACATTTTAGACTGATGTTTCATATATATTTTTTTTACAGAAAATAACTATCAACAAAGACACCATTAAATCTCCAGATTCTTCTTTGTTTCTTTCTGCAACTCTTTTTGAATTTGGAATCAACTTCTACAAGACCCATTAGAAATGTTCCATATTGTTTCAATACCCTGCTTTTCCTTATATCCTACACAGTTACCAGGTCACCGCTTGTTGTTGCTGTTGTTTTAACTAGATACCATTTCAGATGCAGTCATCTTTCTGCTCCATGAGGCCTGTAATGTTGATCTTTCTGATTCTAAAACTACCTGTATGCAGAGATGGACCTTTTTTCGGATGCACTTATACAAGTAATAATTTCAAACCTCCAAATGTCCAGGTACTGTCGAGAAGGGAATAGTCACTCTATAAATGTTCGACATCATTTGAATTTTGTATCAGGGTTCTGCTCATCTCCCATTCTGCTGTAGCATTGCTGCAGTTAAGCAATGGTAGCTGTTTGTGACATGTAATTATCTAATTTTATTATTTATTAAATACTGCTAGGATTCAGAGATCCCATTAGCCTACAAATTGTGACATACATCTAAGGAAGTGGAATGTGTTTCCTGGAAATTTTGTTTTCTGGAAATCATCAAAGCTTCCACAAATTTGTAAAACTAATAACATTCTGGGGTGTTGTGAGGTGACCTGACACCTCCTAGAGGCTGGATAATGTAGTAAAAGAAGCAAGGTGACAAAATGCTGGCAGGTAAACAGAGGGTGCTTGGCCCTGGCATCTCTTCCTTACAAAATTCAATTACAACATTGGTGATAAAGATCAGGAAAAGTACCTACAAGGAGTACAATAACTGCTTTTGAGGGCATGATATGGGGGGTGGAAGATAGCACACTTCTGTGTTTTCATGTACATGGAAGAGGAGCTGCTTGGTTTCTCGGCTATCTAAGCATTTCTGTTGCAGTGGAGTCAGGTAGGCCGCCAAAAAATGGGAAAGCAGCAAGGGCACATTCCTACCACTGAATTCAACAGCAGTAAAAGGGAAATCCCTGTGACTGGGTATGAGAAAACCATGTGGGATTAATGAAATTAGCAAGATATCTGAATTTTGCATATGAAAGAAACTGGGTCTAATGCGCTTAATTTTAGAAGCTTGTTGTGTGTGTGGCTTGTACATATGAATATTCTACTATTAGCTTGGGATGTATGGAGTGGATTCTCAGACCCTTTTCAGTTTATAAATTAACACACTTGGACTGAGTCCAAGTGCTCTGTCTAAGTTGAAGCCCAGTGCCTTAAGAGAACACTCATTAGCTTTCTGGCAGGCGCAACCCTGGCCTTGCACTGCAGCGCTTCCAGGGGTCACCGCTGCAGGACAGATCACACAAATACACAAACCCGTGCTTACTTTTCTAAACAGAGCTCTTAAGCACAAGGGTACAGAGTATTCTGTGTAATGACTCATGATTTATTCCCCCCTCCTCCTTTTTTGTTGAAAACTTAGTATTTTGCAACAAAGGCTTGAGGAGCTGCTGTGCTTGATGAATATCAGGAGGAGCTGTGTAGATCAGCACCGCATTCAACTGGGAAGGGAAGACTTTCTACAATCACTCCTTTATTTTGTCCAGGCTATTCTCAATATGTGTCAAATATGTAGAAAGTGAACTTGACAGCACGGACCTGTGTGCAGGACCTAGCACAGGGGGGTGTTACACCCATCAACTGGCCCAAAGTATTCTCTTTTGCCTGCTCTCTTTCCAGCACCCTGTGTACTTTACTCTAATGTGGTAAAGCTTCAAAAAGACAGGTGCAGAGTACCTCATTCTAGCAGAGAAACTCTCATAATAGTTGCTCAGTCTGCTCTGCAGACTGAGGTGAAATCCAGGTCTTTTTTTTCCTCAATGAGGACAGTTGCTAGGTAAGAGATTGCTGCCACCATCATAGTCTTCTTTGCCTCCTTCTACAGTTTTTAAAAAACAAATATCACTATTCCACCTTAACATGTTTTAGCCAAAACTCATTCATAATTATCAGACCTAACAGATCAGATCTGTCAGTCATCTTGAGCAGATGAACCTGTGGATTTCAAATGAGTGATAGGATAGGAGTCAGTTACTGAGCTCTGAAGTGTTTCTGGGACTATGAACCCAGATATCTAGTGACTTCAAAGCAAAAGAATAAATTACCCACAGAACCTGCATACTTTTAGCTTTAGGTGGTCTGACCATTGAAATGGCGTTTTCTCAATCACATCTTAGGTTTTATGAAGGTAAATTCCATTTAATTGTCATATTAAATGCATAAGCCTCTTCCTGGATTTTAGCCAGCCTCCAGGCTGGGAAGCTATGTGGCCTAGTGGATATCTTACTGTGTGAAAGTTATCAGCATGCTGTAAAGCAGAATGAGTAAGCCAAGTTCTCTCAGTTTCACAGAAAAATTTCCTTAACTTCCTGAAGCCCTGTAACATTTACATTGGTGCAACTTGGAACTTTCCTCCAGGAGTTAATTTCCTTTAGCAGGCTAATTTATAGCATTTCTTTGATAAATGGTAAGATAAGAGCTAATTACTGTATGCTTAAGATGTATATTCATGCTTAATGAAAATGTTAATAGGTCATGGTTTGAGACTGTGAGAAAGTTATAATGGGGAGAGAAGAGATAGTTTGTTAATATCCAAAGCCAGTCCCACCATGCTCTGTTTGCATGGCTCTGATGAATGTGTACGTCAGTGATGTGCTGGGTACAAACTGTTACCTCTTGGAGTTTGCTTTCAGCGATGCACTCCAAGGAATGGGAGCCCTGAGCACAGCTGTGTAAAGAAACGGCATGGAAGTTATTTGATTTCTGAGAAAGCACAGATCTCTCCTCTGTGCAGTGGCCTGTCTAAAGGTTCTTTTGAGAGGAATGTCAGCAGAAAAAGCTTCTGACCTCATTCTTATACGGAGTTACAATTAGAACATCTGAAGCTTACTATAGTGTAGGTGAAAGAGACCTAAGCTGAAGAGGGAGATTCCCAATTGGTGAACTTGTTAAATATGACTGAGGGTGATAAAAGGAAGGAAAAGTGTAAAAACCTTGTTATTTCACTAGCCTGCTGCTTTGCTAGACCTGCTGAAGATTAGCAGTGCCTTTGTCTGACAAAAATACTAAATGAATGCTTTTATAATCCATAAAGTTTTGCAGCAGTTTGCAGTGGACTGGCAATCCTGGTAAGCTCACACAGGTGTGACACCTCGTGACACCTGAGCTCTCTCCAAATGTACGTTTTTATTTTCTGAAATTGTCAACGTAAGACACCCAGATTAAACAGGAGCATCCTTCCTTCACAGTAGGAAACTTTCTCTTCTCCAGGTTGAACAGTCCCAGCTCTCTCAACCTTTCTTCAGAGGAGAGGTGTTTCAGTCCCTTCATCATCTTCACGACTCTTTGCTGGACTGTCTCCAGTATATCCATGTCTCTTTTATACTGAGAATCCCAGCATTGAACCCAGTTTTTCAGATTTGTCTCACTTGTTCCAACAAGAAAAGGTTCACCTCCCTTGACCTAATGGTGATGTCTATTGTTAAGTAAAAGCTGCAGTTGCCAGGGTATTTTGGAAGGAATTCAGTGTGATGCGTCACACTGCCTCAGATATATTGGGTCTTTTGGGTGTTTAGAAGGAACATGTCATCCCTGTATCACAGCAGAGTCAGCTGCAGGACAATTATCTTGCCAGGACTGAGGCATCTTTTGATCAACTCAGAACTTCACATGCCGGGGGAATAGTCAATTTGTAAGACAAAATATTACTGTGCAGTTTAGCAGCCCCAGTACTTAGCAGGAACTTAAGGGGGAGGTAGGAATGATAACTCTGGATAAAGGGGCCTAGTTTCTGTTCAGCACCATTTTCCACGAATGAATACTTATGTAAAAGCTGGTTGTTGATCAGGAGTTCAATGATACAGGTAAAGTGTGAGCCAGCATAGAGATTTCTGAGTTATATTGCTAATGTTTCAGGAAAGGCTGGCAGGCAATGCCAGTAATGCGAATGTTGTTCATTACACTGTCATTAGTTCATTCTTTTTGCTGGTGTTTGGAAAAGGGTAAATGCTGTTTTTTGTCACTCTTTAAATGGGAAAGGAATGGATTTCCTTGCTACTAGTACATAGGAAATGTGATAATATTTGTAAAATTATTACCTTATGAAATGTTAGAATATTTTTTAAGTTTGTACCTTTGATTTTTTCAATCTAGACATAAACATTGCCAACTCTGTAAAGAATCTCTGAAACCTGGGATGTTGAGCTGAGGTCAATGCACTTAAAATGTATTTACACAGCTTTGTGTCCAGAAATTTGCTCATTCTGTAGGTGAAGTGTCAATTAGACTATTGATGTCTTAGGTTTTAAGTTTTATATTTTTCAAATCCTGTACTGCCTAGTGTGTAACTCTGAAGTTTCTGTGGCCTGTTAACTGCTGTTCTCTCATTCTGGTTAGACATAACAAACCTCTCTAGGTTTCCACCTCAAGGACACCAGGCCCCAAAATGTGTAAACTAAAAGCCTCTAAGAGGGGGGCAAACTTGGGGAAATTACATCGTGAACTGAAGTTATAATTGGACAATTAACCCTGATATGCAAATGGACCAAACCTGTAAAAGTCTGAAGAACTCGTGACCCAGGGTGTAGCCTTTGGCCTGCCCGGGGTGTACCTTTGAAGGCCCTTCAAATAAATACCTACCTTTATGCCCTTATTCTTGTCTAGTCTCTGTTTTTAGGTGGCCATCTCAGGCATCACTATGATGGCACCACCAATGAATTCTTGAGTGTGTTACTGAGTGACTAAAGTACATAAAACCATACTTGCTGTCATTGGGCAACATAACTTGATTTTTTTCCCAAAAACTATTGAACAAATCATTTTAATATAATTTTATAGCAGTCAGATCTTCTATGAGTTTGTGTAATTGGGCGTCTTCTCACGTGGTATTATGAAAATGCAGTTACAGCGCTCCTAATGATTAACTTCCGTCTAACAAGCTGTGCTGAAAATTTTTTAAGGAATGAGTCCATATAAAACACATATCTTGTTGTTTTCTTTGTCAAATGAAAAATTAGAAACAGCAAGTTAAGGTTTTTCAAAAAAATATCTGATAAGAAAACATTTCATTATTTTTATATGTAATTTAATCACATTTCAGCTCATTTCATCAATTTTGTTCTGAAATTTCATTTTAAAACACCAACTGAAAGATCCAAAAATGCTGGGATAATTGTTTCTTCAATTTTTGATCAAAATTATTCTGTGACCTTTATATGGATTAACATACATGATTAATCAAAATAAAATAACAAGTTTTGGTATAATATATTTATTATTCTTCTGAATACGTTTCCCCCCTTCCATTAAACATCATTTTATCTTCATTAATTTTGGTTCTTTGAAGACGTAAGATCAAATCAGTAATGCACAGATTAGCTGCTCTAACTACAAACACATGGAGATAAGAGATCACAATGTTCGTGAAGAGTCCTAAACAGCAGTAGGACGCATGACTCATGATGCTTTCTGTATCTCAACACATTCTTTTATGGAACTAGTGAGACAGAAATGTCTGTCTGAGCATTACAATGGATCACCTGAGATTTCTGGTTCTTTTTTTTAGTAGGCAACCAATTTTTGTCAAAATAGTTTTTGAATCCGTATTACATTCTGTGCTTTATTTATAATCACTACACTTACAGTTAAGAAAATTAAGCTTGATGGGGCTCACATGAACTAGAATCCAAATCAGTAGTGAAGAAATTCAGGTTACATATTGATCCCTTTTCCTTCTTTCATTTTCTTCAACAGATTGAGCTGGGAGCATATGGCTTAAATTTTATTTTATAAGGTGGACATTGGCTTTTAAAACATTTCCCTCCTCTTTAGCTGACAAATTGTCGAGTGATTTGAAAAATACATAGGTACCCAAAACTGGACAAGTTTCTGTGGTACTCAGTGCTGCAATGCCTAAAAGTCTGGTTCCTGGCTCTGGGATGAGGAGTTATGACATTGGACCCTACAGAGGGAGAAGGGACCGGTCTGGACCAGGAGTTCTCAGGCTGGTTTTTTTGTTTATCCCATTGAGAGGCATAACATACAACCTTTGTTTTAAACTGGACATGTGTGCTGGATGAGCAAGCTCCTCTCTCTGGAAGACATTGCTAGTCCTGACAGTGGTGCCTCCACAGTTACATGGCCCCATGGGAGAAGGCAGCTGCCCACCAGAGGCAGGAGAGAGGGATCTGCTGAAGTTCACACCTGCTGTTTTACTCACCAGGTCCTCCAGATCTGCAAGTGCTGCAGCTGAAACCTCTTCCTTGAATTTGAGAAACTCCAGGCTCTTTGAGTGATTTATGGGATTATGTGAAGCTATAAATCTTCTGCTACAGCTAAATGCAACAACGATACTGTTTGTATAACAATTTGTGTCAGCTTTGCTTGACCACATCTGTGTCAACGCCGAATTGCTGAAGGACTGAGTAATGGCTGTACAGAGAGCATGACTGAAATAACACCAGGCTCCCAAAGGGAAGTTCCAAAGAGAACTGCCCCAGCTTCCCCTGGTTCCCAGGGAATTACCAGAATCAGTATAAACATATCCACGAGAGCTTCAGTTAACCTCAAACGAAGTGACAAAACTAAAATAAACCCCCTGAGGTTTAGCTGGCAGAAATGTCCACCAGCAATGTCCAGCTGACCTTTCTCTATGGAAGAACAATTCTCTTCACAGGATGGAATATATCCGTCACCATCAGGATCTGGACCAGAATGTCAGAGAAACATAAAGAGCTCATTTGCTTTCTCCAGTAGCAAAATTAAACTGAAAATTGTTCAGCACTTTTAAGATTTGAGTTTTACTTCCTCACTTCTGAATTTTGGATTGGTGCCAAAAGAGGAATTATTTGATGTAAGGTGCTCTATTTAGCTTTTTCACGGCTGAGAATAAAACTGCCAGAAAATGTGTAAGAAATATTATACTTTGTGAAATTTACAACCTACTTCTGTAAACTAACAGACATTTGGATAAATACAACATTTGGAAGAGCTTTAGTTTTATGACAAACTGTTTGGCCTGTACAGGGGATGTGTAAGATCTAATAGGTGCACGCTAAGACTGGCCTTTGACACAATCAGCATATTTTCACATGGTCGACAAGATGCCCGTGTAATACTTAATTGCAAAAGCAAAACACTAAGTCTGAGACTGAATCAGTGCAGATTATTTCAAAGGCATGTCAGTTAAAACTTTTCCTACATAACATACTGTCCCAGGGTTTTTTGTACCCTATACATGTAACGTAGGCCAATTGTTTTAGGAACATTTAGACAACTTAGAAGAGACTCGTGACAATGGGGTTTTTTTTAATGTTTCCGTTTCCTTGTATCCAGAAAGTCTATTACCTAGAAGAAAACCACATATTTTTAACCTGAGTTCTAATTGACCATTCTCTCAGTTATGGTTTTCTTTGTTATTTAAATGTGCTGAAAGATTGCTTCCTCCAGAACTTTTCCAGGATTGCAGTCCTTTTCTAGGATCATACTGAACTCTACCCAATCCATAGGACTGAAAATCCATGTTTTCTGTTTTCTCCCTTTTTAGAAACACTTCTTTAAATGTTCCTCTACTTCCTTTCTCCAAAAAATTCTTCAAGGTAATCTCTTTTTCTTCTGAGATTAGGTCAGTTTCTGTTATCTCCTAGAACGGAATTTGTCAGATCCAACCGATTAAAAGCCATTCAATTCTCCAAGTATTTTTTTCATCCTACTCTAAAGAAAGATCTTTGTTCCTTGTCACTGGAGTTAATTTTGATAGCAACTTGTCTGACTGACCTGGGGAGCACTATTGCAAGGGATTACAGAAAGCGTCAAGTTGGTTGGTGGTTTTCCCTTTCACTGTTCCTGCTAAACAACACTTCCAATGCTCTTTTTGCTGCTTAAGAACTCAGCAGTTCCATCCTGGCACTCTCATGGTGTTAGTCGCATTTAGGTTTTAGCCTTGACTTTTCTGATACCCACTCTGCATGGTTGGCTTGGTTTTTAGTTCTTTTTAGCACTTCTATCTTGTTTCTGCTCTCTGTGTCTTTGCTTTTTGTGCCGAAGGGGAATGAAGCATTTATATGCAAATCAAATCACTTTCTTACTGCATTTCCTGTTTTTTCAAGATTAGGTGTAATTTGTACTTGTGTTGATCTCTTTATTTCCCTCTATGGAAGTGCTAGGTCTTTTAGGTAATGTTTCACGTTTTTATATTTCATTTAGCAGTGCTGTAACTTGTCACTATCCAAATGATGGGAGCAAGGACATTGCTCTGCAGTTATTAAACTTAAACCTTCAGATCTTCAGACCTTCAGCTTCATCCCATGTGTTCTATTGTGGTTTTTTGACCACATTAAATGGGAATTGTCATTGCTTACTTTGATAAAAGAATAGAAACCCAAGGGGTAAACAAAATTGTTGATAAGCATCTCAAGAGTTAAAATGAAAATCTGTGACAGTGAAGGATTTATTGGCATGAAATAACACATGGCAACAAACAGGGAAAATGCTTTTAAATGCAAATATTGGACAAAACCCCAAAATAACATGTCTCAGTAAGCAATTTTTATGACTTAGGGAGCCATGAAACCCAAAACAGGCAGAACAAATGCAACAAAGCATTAAATTGCACTGTTATTTTCTATCATAGTATACGTGCACTGTATCTTTAAGCCAGCAAATACACACACACAGAGGAAACCAAAAACTGCTGAAAACTGCCAGATTTGGCTTTTCAAGAAGCTGAAAGATGCTGATGAGAGTATGTGAAGTAATGAGAGCTTTTTAAAAGACCCAGATGGTGTTACATGAACAGCTGAAGGTACCCATCACATTGCATAACAGAAGCAAGGACTTCTGACAAAGATGTGAGCAGATGTTTTATGTCACTTATCCTAGAAGTTAGAAATGTAGAGGCAAGGAAAATGTACTGTGAAAGTATGACTTATGAGTCCCGGTGTCTGTGGCCTTCTTCCATATTTTTTTTTCTCTGAATAATCATAGAATCATAGAATCACAGAATGGCCTGGGTTTGAAGGGAACTTAAAAGTCATCTAGTTACAACCCCTCTGCCGTGGACAGGGACAGAACTCAGAGCTCCATCCAGCTCCTGATACCTAATCTAAACCTACTCCCCTTGAGAATGAAATGTTTGAATTCATAACAGAAGAATCACACTGGTTTAGGCCTGCCTGGAGAAGCAAACTGTGTGCTTTTGTTCAAACATCTTTATTGTTAAAATAGTTAAGACATGTGCTGTCTCTTTGATCTCCAGTGATAGGAAGACTTAATGATTGATTTAAGTAAAAGTCCTAAATCAGAAATAATGAAGGAAAAGTTTGAAGCACTAAGAATCTTTAGGCGACTGACATTTTTGTCTATTTCCTGGAACTGCATAATTGATTTTCAGGCACTGAAATGCATGGAAATTCATGCTAATAATTAAAAAACAAAACAAAAAACCTCACCAGAACAAATATGCAGCTCATAACGGCTCCACAAATCCTAACTTTTAAGCAGATATATATTTAACCAGAAACTTTTTAGTCCTGTTATGTTATCTGACAATGTGTAAATAATTTCAGAGAATATTTCAACACAGTTCAACGAAATGTTTTATAAGGTATAATTCTAAAGTGTTAAACTATAATCATTTGAAATGAAGTCACTGCTTTTATATTACTTTTGTGGCATGGAAGATCAGAAAACAGCATTGTTATCCGTTTCCCAAAGGTGTCTAAAGGTGGAAAAATACTCATTAAACAGAACAGTGATATCAAAGTGTAAAATTGTGCCACATGTGGTGACAACTTATTTTTCTAAAATGTAGGGCAAAAACGAAGCTGGACAAATAAATTTTCTCATAGAAAGTTTCAAATTCTTTGAGGGGGAAAAAAATTATTAATTCTGCACAAGACCAAAATACATTGACTGAAAAACTCCCATGGCAATCTCTCCTGGAAAGTGAGCACAGGTACCTCACATGACTGTCCTCCCGAGCCAAGATCAGGAAAATAGACTCATACAACCCACAAAGCATTGGAACAAAATCCATTTCTGTCATCAGCTTTTGACTCCTTCTTGGTGACTCCTTTACTGTACACTTCACTGCTATGGAGACAATGTGCGTAGTTATTTATAACGAATGACTCTGCCTGCTCTAGAGTTTTCTGTCTTCTGCACTGACAAAGGAAAAGAACCCTGAGGGACACTATTTTCTGCACATCTTAGGGACAAGGTAATGGACAGTTGTGGGAAAATACGGAAAAGAGACACTTCAAGCTACTCAATGGCCACATGAAGCTGCAGGAATCCCAGCTACCCATCCATGTTTTCTAACACTTTGGAGTTTTTTTATTAGTAGTAACAGTAGCATTAGTGATACTATTAATCTTGTGGTTTTTTAAAGAACTATTAATTTTGTTGCCAAAAATTTACAGTTTATGAAAAGGAAAAAATGTAATAAAAAAGAACTGATTATCATAATAAAAAATGCCCACTTACTTAAAAGACATGATCTGACAAAACAGGAAAAACAGCTTGGGTTTTTTTATAAACATGATTAAAACTTTCTTGGATGAGGGTTAACACAAGTCTTTTTCCCTTATATGTGGCATATGCTCTCTTAGTATGAAGACCTTGCATATTTTGGATGGTTCATCATTTCATTTAAAAAAGAAGGCAAGCAGTGTCTTTTACACTTTTTCTCTTTAATGAGATAGGAGAATGCACAAACCAGACATAGTTATAATTTTTCCACCTATAATATATATTTAAAGTTGCACTTGTACCAGTGACCCCAAAGCATTTTTATAGGCTTAAAAAATTATTATTATTATTATTATTATTATTATTATTATTACACTCAAGATTATACTCTTTACCAGAAACAACAGAAAAAATGCTTCTTTGTTATTTTTTAATTATGTGTATAGACTTTATTATGTGTTGGCTATCTTTCTTCATATGATTTGAAATTATAAGCACTCCCACAAATATTTTTATATTTTTACAGCTAGTTAAAAACTGCAACTGCCTAAATGTTTTGACAATGAAGTCTAAATACCAAAGATTAATTCTAATGCTGAATACCTTAAAAGACTTTAATGAAGATAGCCAAAGGCTGTGCACGCTATGCATCAGGCTTACGTTCATTGCAATGACTCTTCCTTTTTTGGGTGAAGAACACTCACTCAGGCCGAGTGAAACAAAGCAAATTCCCAATTTAGAAACATGAAATGTCCCCTGGATAACTCAAGTGTTTTTGTACTTACTGAAAAGGAGATTGAATTCACTATAGAGAGCTTCACTCTTGCATAGATTTACACATGGTAAAAAGCCTTATTGCCAGAAGTTAAAGTGCCAGACACTTTCCCGTGGTCCAGGGTGTGTGTCTCTGCAGGCAGAGAACACATGGGCTGATTGCACCAGCAGCTGCACTTCCACCAGCTTGCGGAAATTGAACATTTTGGGGAACAGTTATGTGAACCGGTCTGCAAACCACTCAGAACTGGTATTTCGGCCAGCACCGCATCAGTGCATTTTCAGCTGAGACAGCTTGTGCCCTGAATCTCAACTAACTACTGACAAAAAACATAATGATAAGAGCATTCTAAAAATATTGAGATTGAGCTGGGTAGAGGGAACAGAAACCTTTCCCAAGTGAAGCTTGGGGAAGGAGGTGCAGCTTTAGCAATGGGACTTATATATATCCCACAATATAACCTGCTAGGAAGTATGGGGTCAAAGCCATAGTTTCTACTCCCTTTGCTCTTGTTGCAGTATTAAAAATATATCCTGACAAAAAAACCTGACCCAACCCAAACCACACCAAAAAACAAAAAAGTAAATTAGTGTGAAGTGTTATGCCAGAGTTTTCTGTTATTATGTTGGAACATTCCCTGGGTATGAAGACTGTAGTGGATGATTTGTTTGGTCTCTTTACTAAGAGTCTGGCTGACTACATTACGGTGTGCCTGAAAGTATCCCTGTGATCAAGTGAATATCGTCTTCATCTCTTCTGCTGAGGACTCATAGAATTCACCTAACTTTAGATCAGGCTCTGGTTACCTAACTTTTTCAGCTGTGTTTTGCCCCACAGACCCTTCTTTTCCTGATTTTGTGGGTAGAGATGAATTTTAAGTGTGTGGGTGGAATCTTTGGTCTTAAAGACTTGTTTCCTTGCTTGTCCACACTGGCTTACCAAATTCAGCGCATACTGCTCTTGTGCGCATGTGCTTGGGTGTTTTATTGGAAAACCCAAGCTGGTGAGAAGATGATTTCCATAACAGTCACAAATCTGTCTCCAGTTCTGGAAAGAGAAAGCTCTCCAAGGTTCTCCAGTTCAGGTTTATGTATGATGCTCTCCAAAGCAAAGCATTTCTTAATATTATCAGGACAAATAAGGTCTATATAACTGAAAAGTGCTAAAAAATAGCTGGACAAACATCTATTGTGTTGAAAGCTGTAATAGACAAGAATGTTTAACCAGGCAGGTCTCCACAGGGAGGTCTTATTTGCCTTGTGTGATTGCTTCATCAGCCTTGTGGCTGCTCTTTTATCAAGGGGGAGCACCTGTGTTTTCTCAGCCTGCAGCTTTCTGGCTCTGCTGATAGCTGGTATCTACGTGTAAGTGGGTGAACCTGCTTCAGGGACATCATGCCATATGAGAACCGTGGCTGTATCCATGCTGTCCAGAGCCAGTTTCCTGTACATGTGGATTGGCTCATCCACACTGTGCATGAATCCAAGCCTTCTCTCAGCCCTGCAATTCTTTGGTCTGTGCCTTCTCCAGAGTGTCAGAAATAATGTGGAACCTGTGTTGCAACCTGGCAGAACAGTATGTCATGAAATTCCCATAGAAGGGTTGCATCCAGTATTTACAAACTGGTGAATTTCCATGTGTGTCCTCTGAACTAAATATTGTGTGTTCACTTTAACTTCTTCAAAATATTTTTTAAAATTTGGAAGTGATGTACTGCCAAACTGCTACGGATATCTGATGTGACAAAAAGGATGATGGGGTTGGGTGGAAAAATAATTCTATGAGTGAATTAGCTGAGCCTGCTTCAGGGAGCTCTGGAACGCCATTATCCAAAACAGACTCCTTCTCTCTTAGATGCAACATCAGTAAACCAGATTCCCCAATTACACTTCTGTTTCAGTCAGTCATTCCCTTGAAAAAAACCCTGGCCATGAGTAATTTACACCAAGTTGTGTTTTAACTAACAGCATCTTAGAGCATTGCCCAGGTGTTCTATTTTGCACACTGGTATTTGGAGGCCAGTAACTTCCCCAGCTTAATCTAGGTGATAGTCATAACTGCAGACTTTCCTTTCCCTGGATACTGAGATACAAAGAATCATAATCTGTCTATTTACTGTAGAGCAGATGACAGACTTAGGTACCTACCTTAGTTTCAAAGTCCAAGAGGAGAGTGATGTAGATCCGAATCACCCACGCTTCAGGACCTTCCACTCACAGCTCCCTTTGTTGTTAGCAAATGCTGGAAGCAAGACGATCTCGTGTACCAAGCCACTGACACCATGTATTTAAAAGTTTTATTCAGATTCAGAGTCACAACTCCTCCTTGTTAGGTAATTTAATAAATTATGGGTGGAGAGACAGTACCAAAACAAAGAAAAATATTATGATGTAATCCTGCCTCCACTAAAATTGACAAAACTCCCACTGGTGTCTGCAGGGGAAGGGCGTCTCCTCCCAGATTATATCCACCTAATTTCTGTGATGAAACAGCTGTTAAAATCTGTGTCTCAGTGATATATTTTGCATATTTCAAATTAATCTTATAAAGTGACCATTACATCTGGTACTGGATCAGTTAATGAATATGCAATTTTAGCCCCGATGATTGTGCAGCTGAAAGATTATTGCAGGTATAGCCATTGCACCCAAAAAATCTCTTATTTTCCTGTAGATTGTTGAAATGACTAGGAGAATAAAAATAAATAGTGGTATCAGCGAAGGAAAACTAAATAATTAAATTGCTGAAGTAAAAGTTTACCACATTAAATAGTGCAGAGAAATGAACATAGGGATATATCTAACTAGGGAAGAGGTTGGTTAACTTTATCATGATGTTCTTGCGTAACCTGAGAGTCCTTCTGAAGTGCAGGGCTTGTGCATGACCTGCCATCACCCTCAGTTCAGGTGAGCCTGGGTCATGCAAGGATTTCCTCTCCACGCTGTGGTTTCCCTGTGGGGAAGACTTGGTGACCAGAGGGGAGAGTGAAGCCAGACTGGCTTCTGATAGTGCCTCATCACCCATGAATGAATAAAAGAGAGTCCAGGAATGGACATACAAAAAGTCTGGTTTGTATCTTCAGCATTCATTACTACTTATGTGGTAATTTTTCACTGCAAAAAAATTTTTAATAGCATTCACACAGAAGCCACAAAGAGTTAGATCATAACCTCACAATTTGATTATATGGCAGTGTGGAATTTTGGACAAGGAGAAAACAACTTATCCAAAAGAGCTGTTTAGCACTTGGTCTAGAATCTTAGTGGTGAAGGTATCAGTGTAGGGAATTTTAATGATTGAAATGATTTAATGATTAAAACAGAATATACCTTTGAAGTACCCTTTGAGCTGAAGGAGGACAGTCCATGATTAATGGCATGGTTGGGTACTTTAGCATTTCTAAGCCACAAGCTCATAGGTAACATGTGACTCTGGTTGCTTATATAAAATTTAGAGGAGCTTTTTTTTTCACATAGCAGTTCAGAGTGGCTGGTTGCTGGACTAAGATAATTCGAATTGTACTATATAACCGGGCTTCAAATTTTGACATTTCCAGTTGAGTACCCAGTTAAAAATGTGCAAAACTCTACACATGGTAAAATCTCAGTGACTATGTACATGGCTTTTATGGACAGATGAGGCAGGCACATTCTGAAGATTCCCACTGAACAAAGTGAAGGTGCCCATATAGCTTATTTTCTGTCTATGATCAGATAATACAGCCCTATTTTCTCTTGTTATTTCAGTTATCAGTGCTCCTACTCACAGGTAATTCTGACTGTGAAACCATAAGCCTAGGTCCTTTCTGAACTTTGAAACTCAGGGTCTAGATGCCAAGATCTAAATGAATTGAAATGGTTTCCTGATTCATGGGTACAGCCCTGGCATCATGGCTGCCAATGGATGAAGACTTTCAGACCAGTAAGATTGTCAATGATGAAACTGAAAGGCATGCCAAATTTTATAAGCATCTGCTGCCACACTCCTACTGACATAACCTTACTTGTTTCACGAGAAGTGTCAACAATTACACGAAATAGTTTTTCACTGCATGGTGTTGAAAAAATAATTTGATTTTGGGACAAGAAGGAAAATACCTAGAGGTATTTCCAGTTCATAAGAAATTATTCACAAATGCAACAGAGTCTCTAAATTATTTTTAGAGCTCTAGTTGGCCTTACTGGAGTAGTGGGTTTGGACCAGAGGATGTCCAGAGGTCCCTTCCAACGTTAAACATTCTGTGGTTCCGTGATTTCATGAACCACACATCCTGAACTTACATGGCATCATGTGATGGCAAAAAAAGAAAAAAAGTGGCAGACCTATGAGACCATCCACAAACTAAATCAAAGTCAGTAGTTTGTTCAAAGCCAAAATAGTTATTCAGTTGTACTGATGTTTCAGAAAAATATGGGTGAGTTGATTATTGTCACATTAACAGAGATGTTCATCCTCGGAATAGCTAAAGCAGTTGTCACTTCTGCTGAAGGGCTACTTGGTGGAATATGTCTGCCTTATTTGATGGCGGGTAAGACAGAAAGGGGAACAAAATACAGGAAAGTGGCTCTGAGGAGAGTATGAGAGAATGACTGTGGGAAGGTACCACTCATCTGGGTAAAGCATTATGGAATGTAATAGTGGGGAACAATCCAGGCTTGGAAAGTAGACTGATAACATAATCTAATAAGACTTTTCCATCTGTAATGTCTCTGATCTCTAGTTGGAGAAATAATAAATACACATTTGATATGCAGCTGTTTTGTTCCAGACTCGCTTCTGTTTGGATTGTGGCATGACATATCCCTGGCTCATGCTTTTGGAGTCCTTTCTGAGGGCTGGAGGTGGAGGAGAGTACACATTCAGGTATTGTCCCAAAAGAGTTGGGTTTTTTCTTTTCACACATGAAGATCCATTATCTTGGCAGTGCTCCTGGGGCTTCTTCAGGCTTGTACAGGAGGCAAGGGTCTTGCAGTGGTTACATGCAGTATTACTGAGGACTTGGCACTATGGGATAAGCCTTTCCAAAGACAACCTCATCCATATCCAATTTCATATGAAAATTCAAAATAAAAACCCCAGAACAACAGCAATATACTTCTTATTTTAACAAAGCTCTCTGCCAGCACTCCTCTTTAAAAATTGTATTTAGTGTATTTCCTGTCTCTGTCCAGCTGGGACCCAGAAATGAGTTTTCCTTCTGCCCTCCCTGGAAAGAACAGACTTTCCCAGTTATGTCTCAACTGCTTTTTTTTCTAGACATGGGACAAGAGGGTGCAGCAGTCTCCTCACCACTACTTCTATACCTTCAAACACCATCCGGGCACCTTGTAATCGTGGTCTTCACAGCAGACAGAAACAAGTCCTACTAGGTCCTCCAGACAAATGGACCTAGGTGCCTGTAGAAAGATGGATGTGAGATCTGGATTTACTATGGACCATGGTGACAGCGACAGGCAGGCACATGAGCTTTGGGGGATTGCAGGGAGATTGATGACCTTAAGAGGTCTTTTTCTCTAGTCAACAAGCTGAAGACACTGAGGTAAATTTCTGCAAATCATACCCCAAATCACTCCTGTCTGTGCCCCTGAAAACATCCCTGTCTCTTGCCAGTGCTTTTTGCACTGATGCATTTTTCTCCATTAACAAATGTGGTGTTTTAATTCTGTTTAGCATTACAATCACATCACATGGCTTCAAAACACTCTTGACTCAGGCCACATGTTGAGTTGGTGAGAAAATCAGCTGCTCCTTGTGAGAAATACAGCTGTTGGGAAAGCTGTTAAATATTTCACTAAGAAAAAGATTAGAATAAAACTGGACTAGCAATTAGAGGTATAAATGCCTGTGATCCAACCCAGACGTGATTAAAACAGCCTTAAAATGTACCAGCAGGAGTTATCCTGGAATGAATTAATATAAAGCAGACATGCAGAAAGCAGTGCTCCTCTTATCTTAAACACCCAACACACCATGACAAGCAGCATCTTCCATTTCTTAGTGGTATATCCCTCAGCAAGTTTGCAGATGGCACAAAGCTCAGCAGAGTAGTTGACACACTAGAAGGATGGAATGCCATCCAGGGCAACTTGGACAAACTTGAGAAGTGGACCCATGAGAACCTCATGAGGTTTAACAAGTCTAAGTGCAAGGGCTGCACCTGCATCGGGTACTAGGTGGTAAAAGAAGCTGAGGACAAAGTGCTGGTACTGTGGATGAAGGCTGCATGTGCCACTGGATCTAAATACACAAGCAAAGTGTCTAGTTATGTTTTTACCTAGTAATATGAGAAATAAAGTCAAAAGTCAAAAAAATCAGGGCAGACAGGAGGTGCATCAGATCAGAATGCAACCTAACACACACGGATTGACGAACATTGTGATCCAAAGTGTAAGTGCTGATGCCATTCCTCTGACTTGCACATTCTATCATAGAGGTTACTTTTGTTTAGCAAGAAAGAAATCCATAAAAGAAAGCTTGATCTCTGTGGTATTTAAAAGACGCTAGTTAAAACAGCAAGAAAAGAAGCATTTCAATCTAGTACGATGTTAGGAATAAATTAGTGTGGCTGTAAAGGAGACTGAAAAGTCACCTAAATAGAAAGCGCTTCTACTTTCAGTGAGTAACACGCTTGGCTCCTAATGATAAGTTGCCATGCTGATTCTAATTACTTGTACCACATGGAATATTTCTCCTCCCCATGTAGAATTATTAGTTAATTTTCCTCTTTGGTGCCAGCTGTTAAATATAAATCCCATATACCACTGAATGTTTTAATTAGTCTTGGTTAAAAAAAAAAATAATATACTGAATCAATTTTTTTTTCCATATGTTAAAAGAAGATTAATGCTATACTGAAAAACAACCCTTGGGAATATAGGCTTGCATTTTCTTGAGATGCTATAAAACCCATACCTTTGGAGGAAGGGGACACAGAGGAGAAGGTGAACCTTTGAAATCTTCACACTTGGGGTTTATGCGGAAAAGAAGTGGAGGCAAATCTTGCTTTAATAATTGAAGATGAAGCTCTGTGCCACTATAAATCTTAGAAAATCCCATGTGATCCAATTACACATCTTATGCTATCACTGGGAATTCTGCAGCTCAGTACTCAAAGGAATCAGTTCTTCTTTCATTTGAGTTGTGCTTAGGCTTTGGTATCCCTACTCAGAGCCTCCATCTGGGATTGGTGTTTATCAGTTCTGAGCTTTAGACAGTAAAAGAATTAATCAAAATACAATTGATCTGTCAGGACTACTGCCTTCACCCACTATTTTATTAGAATACTTTGTGGACAAAAAGTGGAATTCTTTAGTTTAGTATTGCTATTCTGGTCTTTTGAGAGATGAATGACATGAAAAGCCATACTAGGTTTACACTGAGAGGGTCACTTGCTTAGCACATTTTCAGTTGTCAAAATGGAAATGGTAAAAAAAAAATCCTTCCTGCCATATTTTTTTTCAGATTTCACACAACTGTCTTTATAAAGGAATCAAAATACTAATTTTATTTTACTTAGATCTTCTAGTCCAATCCCCATATTTAGCGATCTTGTAGATTATTTATGTGCACTTACTGCTGGCAAAACTGACAGATTTGGGAACACTGACAGTTGAAAATTCTTCTGCATTAGTTTTCATGCAGGATATCAAAGAAAGCAGAAGAAAGGCTTTGAGAATTCCACCACCAACTCAACTGGGCATTCCTGCTTATAAATACCTGAGAGACTGTAAGGAAACACAAAATAAATAAGTGGGTGCTCTATTACTAATGAGAATTCTGACTTGGTAGAATGCTAATGCCCTGTTTAATCACATTGCATTAATTTAAATTGCTCTGAGGTGAGGAGAAATAAATAGCAGGGCAGGAGAAGCTGTAAGTTCTCCAAATTTGCTCTTTGGTAAAAGAAACAGAACATTTCTGTGTTGAAACAGAAATGGCTAAGCATATAAAAAGCAAATAAAAGAACATCTTGATTTGCTTTCTGCATTGGGTTGTGGAAAGATTCTTATTCAGATAGCTAGAAAAAGCCACTCCACCAAAAGAAATGTCACTGCTCATTGTAGTTGGGCAGACATCTACTGTGGTCTAAGAAGGACTGAGAGGGATGATGTATCAGGGAAACAAGTTTTCATGGAGAAGTGCCCTTTATATACTGTTGTATTTAGCTTGTATTTTATTATCTATTATAATTGTATTATACATTACATATTATTAATAGATTCTATTGAAGGGTGAAGTACAGAAATGTATTTTAGTGAATACCAGATGCTTTAAAATGTTATCAAAGCAGGAAACATACCAAAGTTATGGTATGTCACAAATTTATTCCTAATTGAAAAGGTAAAATTGTCCTACCACAGGATAGGTTTTAATCAATTTTTTTGTTACCTTCTTCTCTGTTCCCATTTTCTGTCCATTCTTTATCTGTCATTACCATTCTATTTTCTTCCTTGTCTCCTAATCTTTTTTGAGGAGAGAACACAGACACATTCTTCAACTAAAATAATTCCTATCATTTAAAACCTTACTTGACTGATAGCTCATGGTAGCACAGCAATGAAGGAAGATGTTTAAAGCCAATGATTTAATGACAATAAAGTGTGCCAAATTGACAGTTTCAGTTCACCTTCTAGATAGTCCTAAGAGCTCTGATGCTGACCTAAAAGTCATCTAGGCCTTGCCAGGGTTAAAATCTGCCCTTCCACTAGAGCACTATCATGGTAGATGCTGAGGTTACCTTAGTGACGTCTGATGGCCCAGTAAGGCTGCACAATTTATCAATCCCATTCTCAGATAGCTGTACTGTTCTAGGAGCAGTGTTTAGGGTATGTCA
Source organism: Struthidea cinerea (assembly GCA_013397865.1). Taxonomy (NCBI): domain Eukaryota; kingdom Metazoa; phylum Chordata; class Aves; order Passeriformes; family Corcoracidae; genus Struthidea; species Struthidea cinerea. Next base: position 782,281 of record VZTI01005702.1, on the reverse strand, counting down.
TTATATGGAATTAGGGAGAGTTTTTAATTGTTTAAGGGGAGTGATGCAGTTTAAGTCCATTAGCACACGCTAAGCAAGAAAGGGAAGCATCAGTTTGCTTCTGTGAAAGCACGCTTTGCAGTTACCAGTTAGACTAAAAATCTTAAGAATATTTAGAATTTGCTTTACTGTTAAAAAATATTTACAAATGAAAGCAAGCACAGTTCAGCCAAATTCTTTATTGAGTATTTGTTTCAAAACAGAAGTGGAAAAGCATGTTAGACAATGAATCTGAAACTTTGGTCTGCAAAATTAAGGAACTTTGAATATATTTTTTCTACTCCATTAATAACTGCCTTTCACCTTTTGTTGATAAAGGCAGACAACTTCTATGAGTACAAAACTATAGTTATAAAATTGACATAATTTACAGAAAACTCCACATTAGTACCAGACGTTAGCAAAGCATGTTTTGACAAAAAAGCTTTCAGACCTGGCCTCATTTTTGTAAGACCTTTTTCCATGCTGAGTTAACTGTTCGCATGCATTTTATTTCTCCCTTTTATAATCCACTTTAATAATCAAAAGACACATTTAGGGAAAAGTGGGAAAACACTTAAGAATCTCAGTATAGGTATTGTTATAAGATTCCTTAAATGGGAATGATTTTTCTTAAAGGTAAAGAAGTCAACATGATCTCAAATACATTGCGAGAAGCTCATAATGTTTGTTTTTTTTCTTTTTTTCAAGAGCTTCCATCAGCCAAGTTATTAAGAGGTATTTGGATATGCAATGTAGGACAAAAAAAAAAGGATACATTTAATATAAGGCGTATTTTTTTTGCTTAGAAAACGTAACATTACTGGTATCATTACAAATTTAAACACATGATGAATTTCGACTTATAAAAAAGCATACAATACTACTGAACCAAAAGTGCTGTGTTAACATCTCTTATTTCCTTAGATTACTATAAAAGTCACCTGAGGTGATTCTTTTTTTTCTAGAAATTATCTAATTTCATTTATATTTCTTATTTAGTGGAAATAATAATAATAAAAAAATACACTCTGTATTGTTCCCTGCTCATTTTTAATCCAATCCTGCAAACGCTTACTAGCCAGCATAGGAAGGGATCCTGGTTCTACAGGAGTTTTTGGGCTTCCAGGTTCCCATCTTGCATAGTGCTTACTATCAAGAGCAGTAAAAGCACCTCCAATGGACTACTCCTAGTGAGCACTGTGCTGGCAGTGAGTATCTGCAGCTTCACATCTTTTTGTGGAGTCATGGTTCAGTTTACATTATGTCATCAAAACAACATCATTTTCTAATGTTCTCATTTGAAAAAAAAAATCAGAAAACAGTTCCTCTCAAAGACCATGTTGTTAATTTGTAATTCTGTGAATTCTGTCTTGGAAAGCTTTTAGGAATGATCTAGTCTTGTCCTCCTTCTTGCTGCTCCCCCTGCAAAACATGGAAAAAGAACTTTAATTATTACCTATAATTATATATAACATAGTAACTTTATATACTGTATTTACTTGTGAAACAGACATGTGAAAAGGAAAGATGAAGCCTGGTGGTGGACATTTCTCTCTTGTGCTGGCAGCTGTGAAATTATATCTTCCAGCTTCTTCATTAATCAAAATAACATAGATTCTGTGAGTTACAAGTCCTGTGGTGGAGAATCCCAGAGTGCCATTTTGCCATTGTTAAGACTACAAAGTCAGAGTTCACTTTGGTGGCTTTATTTTCATCTGAAACACTCTTTGACTAAAGCGCATAATCTAGATTGTTTTCAGAGATCAGAAAAAAAAAAAATTAGCAATTTCAGATTTTTTAGGTTTTTTTTAAAGCAGAAATACAACGTTTTCCTTTTGAAGTCTGTATTTTTAAGAGCTTTTTTGTCTCTCTTGACTCTTAAGATAACTGAGAATAATGTTTGATATGTGCTATATGTTTAAATGTATGTTTTGCTTTTACCTTGTGTCCTCCTGGTTGGTTGTGCTTTCCTTACAGGTGCTTCTAGAAAACAGAAATTTTGCAGTCAGAAGTTATTTGCTGAAGCCTTTGAATTAAAACTCATTAGAAATATTGGAAACTCATTGCTGACTTTTGAAGTTTGTTCTTTAAATCTTTCAGTAAATTAAGAATTTTGTTCCAGTAGCATGTTGGCTTGATCACCTGAAACATGAATGCTTACAATACAATTCCCACATTTCTCTCATGTGCAGTCATCCATTAAAGCTCAGTAACATTTTGAAAGTATTTTTGCATTTCAAACATATGAATTAATCCATTAGCAGCACTGATCTTCTACAGAGGGTTACATGATGTTGGCAGGTGTCAGGGCATTTCGTGTATGCCCTCCATTCATCAAAAGTCGTGTGACACTGTCAGCGAGGTAAAAGCTCAGGTTAAGGCACAGGACTCAATCTCAGCTTTCGGCAGAGGATATCCAGGTCTGTTGCATTGCCATTACTTCAGGAATTATTCGTAAGCTAAATGCTTGAGAGCATTACAAGATGTTGGCCACATTTCCAGCTGTGTTTGGGGCTTGATTTGTAACTGTGTTGTGAGTCCACTGTGTGATTCCACATTTAGAGTTCAGTTAATTTTCTCAGACTTCTGCTTTAAAAGGTGGAGCAGAGCAAGGGCTATTGAATACGTACCACCCCCATTAAATCTATCAGTTTTGGTTTTTTTGTTTTTCCACTTATTCAGTGAAACTATGGACATGTTTTCCTTTTTCTCATTGAACCCTGAGACTTCTTTTAACCAGATGTCTCCTCACTGGGAGGAAAAACATGTCACAAGCATAAGAAAGAATTGTTCTGTTACTATCACAGAAATGTTACTGCAGTGATTTTTCCTTCTTTACAACCATGAAGTACTTGTGTATTCACTTAATAAGCTGCAGCCAGTTCTCTTTTCTTCCTGAGGTATAGGATATATCAATGCATAGCCCTGAGATACAGGCTGGACCTCATTCCAGCTGAGGCTAAACACTGGGTATCTGCACCACTATGGCAGAAAATTTCAAGCTCTGCACTGCCCTGACAAGGACAGAATATGGTCCATCCAAACTATGCTGTCCATACTTAGGTGCTGTCTGTACAATCATGCTTTCAGATAAGCCTCATGTTTGAAGATCACACCCATCTGTCATTTTCAGGCTGGGAGGCTCCCCAGCGTGCCTTGTGTCATTCAGCACCGAAGCTGTACAAACACCATGTATCAACCTTCACTATTTGGCACAGACTTCAAAATTAAAAAGGTAGAAACACATTTATTTAATGTCATTCTCCAAAAGCCATAATATTTTTTCCTATGCATTTAATTCAAAGGCTGACAGAATAACCTATTCTGCATTATTAGAATTAGAATTAGAAAAAGACGTAAATACAAAAGAAACCATAAGCAAATTACTTCTTAATTTTGAATGAAGATCCCTAAACAATGACTGCTAAACTTGAAGAACAAATTGCTGGTATAAAGGCAGATTGAATTATATTTGGGTCCTTTTGGACCTTTATTCCATTCTGGTTTTCCAAATCCAAGGTCTTCCCTCATTCAACGACAGGACAAAGGTAGAGAAATACCAAAACCCTGTGAGATATTTACTCAACCCCAGAGGTTATATTCCCTGCACTCCACCCACTCCTTCACAATGCTGAGAAACCCTCACAGCAACAGATCACATTTACTCTGACAAGAAATAACTCAAGTTAAAAGCAACTCACGTGGTCTTCTTCTTTGTGTGCTGCTTAAAGAAAAGTCAATTCTTTATGGTGCATTTTTCTTCAAATGTTTTACCTAAGCTTTGTGGTTGGGCATTTCCTCCTGTCTACTATGCTTGCCAAATCTTCTAGTTACTTTTAGCCACAAGATAAGCCTCAACATTTTTCTCCGCAATGTCAGTGAAAGAATTCTTTTCCAAAACAATTATAAAGTTCTTCTTGCTAAAATGCTGGCTTCAGACCTAGTAATTTTTATGAATAGTTATTATAAAACCTCACCTGGAATGATCACTTTAGACAAAGCAGGTCTTAGTGATACTGGATTTTTGACAAACTAACCTTCCAGATGAACTTTCTTGATTTCTCTCTCGATAATCTGTGGCTCTCCCTCAATTACTTTAGTAACCTTGGTGTACTCAGTTCCAGCTACGATAAGCATCAAAAACAAGTGAGTTAAATCTGGCATAGCATTTTTCCATATGCAAGGAGCCTTCAGTGGAAACAATGTCATTTTTGGGTGTAGGTATTGCAGGTTACCATGCTATTCATGCCGTAAGGCATGTTATTTCTAGGGATGAGTCATTCATTGCAGTCTTGGTTTAAAGTTTTGTTTCAGCAAAGACTGCTAATTGTTTTAAGCAGTGCTGGATATTTTATGAGCAGAATTAAAGCCCATATGAAATCATTCCTTTATTTAGATGGTGATAATACATTTGTTTGTGACTGTACTCAAATTTAAATGATTAGGAAATTCTCAGTAAAAATAACTTTATGTAGACAAGGGGGCCATAAAGCATTATCACCATTATCACCAACAACCCTAAAGCAGCATGTGTATCTGCTTTTATTGGCTAAATGTCTAGGAAGGTATTATCATGGCAGCCAAGGGTAGCTGACTGGATAAATCATGGAAAAGATAGAGAAAAATCAAATTAAAGCAAAAGACAAATCTGTCTATTCAGTCCATTCTGTAAAGCAGGATGCTTGTGCAAACTAACATATAATAGCAAGGAAAATAGTGAGAATTCAAGAGATGATGTTGTCTTTTTCAAATTTCCTACAGAGAAATTATTTCTCTCTTTTCCAGACACCTATATGCTCTAAGAGGTATCTCTACAGATTATGTCTATTTAATTGTATACTTCTGTATCTGAAGGTGACTACAAGTACAGTTGTAATTGTTAGATTCTAGCATCAGACCTGTCAGTTTTAAACAGTTCTACAGATAAAGCTCGATCCTGCTCATTGTTGCCTGGTTTAAACCAGTAGAACAAAGTGCAGTATATGGAGGAATTTTCTTGTTGCAGTTTTTTTAATTTCCAACTTTTCTTTTAAATATTCAATCCAGAAATAGGCATCTCCAGAAAGCAAATCTTTTCATGTAGCTGGGATACATCAGGATAAAATGAAAAATCCTCTGGAAGTTTAGGTTTCTGTCCAATATTATAGGCGAATTCTGGCTCAGGTCTGTAAAACTAAGATTCAGATGTTTAAAACAGAACAAAGAATTACAGTCAACAGGAGTCCTAGCCATATCTTGGCTTTTCTCTAAGACTAGCTGTGTTATCAACTAGCATGTTAAAGTTTGGTGGACAGGTTCACCTGTTCAGCCATCAGGAAATTTTTTACTTGACTGAAGTTCATCATATCCACAGAATAGTGTTTTTGAAAAACAATGAGATTTAGTTCATTGAACTAAACGTGGCTGTAAGTTGGTTTACTGGTATACAACTTTGTAACTTACTAAAAAGTGAACATAAAATGAAATGGGTTCATTTAATTTATGTCAAGAGAAGCATCCATCCATATTTTTGAGCTTATGTCTCAGGTTTAAACTAACATTTACAAAAACCATGTCACTTAAATTCCTTTTTTATTCCCCATTGCTATTATAGATAGTTTTTCTAATCTACATTAAGCAGAGAACATTCCAAATTCATAGATAAAGATTAATTTCATAAGCAGAAGTTCTTTTACTAGTTTTCTACAGCTACTGGTTATATACTGCCAAAACTGTTAGAATTAAGAGAGCAAGAAGAAAAGAAAACCATTCCTTGGAATGCTGTATTTGAAGAGAATTAAAGTTAATTTCTTGATATCCATCGCCTGTAAGCATTTAAAGAAGGATGTTAAACATGCCTTTAATTATTAACTTGAGGGCAATGAACATTCATTTCTGAAGAACTGATAAGTGAGATGAATTTGGCCTGTTACAATATGTTCCATTTCGTAAGTGTTTTTCACAGATTTAAATTTACTGGAAAAAAAAATGGAATAAATCTTCATTGCTCCCCTGAGTTTTAATTAGGTAACTTTTTAAAGACTGAAAAGCCCAAAGAATTTTTTTTTCTGTGATCAATGTCATTAAAAAAAATTGATTAATCAAAACTTTGGTACTTATTTCCATTTCACAGATATGTGGCACTAGAATACAGTATTCTATTTTTTTCCATTAAAATTCCACTTATGTCAGTCTTTAAAATGTTGAGTTCAACATATCTGAGAGGAGTTTCAGTTATCATAACCTGTTGCAAAAATGTTAGTTATAATACACTGAATTACCTCCCTGCAGAAGTCTTTTGATTTCTTCATCTTCCAGTAAATGACCATCACCTTCAATAAATTTGGTCACCTTGGTAACCTCTGATAGGATACAGGTTATGGCAGAAAAATTGATTTACAGAAAACATTTGGCAATCCCACAAGAGCATATTACTGAATCAATAGCATTGTTCTGAATTTAAAAATTCATCTGTTATGATATCAAACTCCACATGAACACTGGAAACACCATGTTTTATGACAAACATAGCATACAATATAATAGACCCAGGCAGCTTCAACTCTAGGGCTGACTGAAATGTGAAGATGAAGGACCCAAACCAGAACATTGCAGTTGGACGGTTCTGAGGTTTAATCTCTGTGTAAGATTTAGCAGTATGAGCACCATTTTTTGAAACATGGAATATCCATTCAGTAATTACTTAGGTTATATAGAGAGCGATGTATATGTATTAAAGAAATTAAATAAAACAAGCCTACTAACCTTCTTCAAGGATTTTCTTTAACTTCTCTTCATTGTCTGGATCCCCTGCAGTAATTCTGGTATATTTTATTTCAGGACCTGGAAAAAGATTTATAAGATAGTGGTTTTTATCAGATATACCAGGTTTGTCCTTTAAATTATTTTTTCCTATTTAATACATGTGGTGATTCCATGGTTAACATGCTGTAATCTGCTTATATGATAACTTCATTTTTAACAATTTCCCAAATTAAACTGAAAGAGCATTAAAAACAGTAGCTAAAACTATTCATGAAAGTAATTAGGCAAATTTATGGTAACTAGAGCTATCACCTGCTTACCTACTTAGACACAATTTTAAACACTGCTGTATTAGGTCATAGATCAGATATTTCTGAAGTCCCATGATTAGTCTGAATTGACAGTTGCAAATAGACATTTTTTCTTTTATAAATGCTATGATTCTTTTGAAACCTTAACATTTGAGATTCCTTATCAGTTTCTACAGGTTAAAAATAAGGAGATTTCAGCTCTGAAATTCTGGCATTTTACGCTATATTTAGCATTTCATGTGGCATATTAGTGAAACTTGAATCCAAGAATTGAGAAAATTATATTTTATTAATCTCCCCCAAATTTTTTCCAGAAAGTAGTCCCAGGTTTATTCAGAAACCACTAATGCCTTTCATTCAGTTATTTTCACTGTAGCAAAAAGTTGTATGATAATAACTTAAGCGTGGTTCTTTATTTTTGTTTTGCTCAAATGACTTCAGTTAAATTTCAATATTTTCTAAATAACCTGGATATTAAGATTTACAGCTAATCCAATATGTTGCTATAACAGTGTTTTTTTCTTCCAAGCTCTCTGGCAGACAGAATTTTAATGGCAGCATTCAAACTGATTTTTAAGCAAGGTGATCAAAAAGTGTCATTAAAGAACTCCATATAGCACCTACTATGCTTAAATAAGCCTCACTCCACTCGTAAATTTCTAGGATGCTTAAAGAAATACCTCTGTAATAGGTCAAATACTACTGAAATTGGCCAAGGAATTTGGGAGCTTTTGCATCAGTAAATCAAGAGATGCTCGTGCACATTAATTTTATCTTACGTTAGCTGTATCCAAGTGTCTAACTTGTGGATGTCAGATCAAGTCCCCACCTTACAGAGAAATAGAGATCTTTTTCTGAAATGGCTGTCAAGAGAGCCTGGGATGACATGCAAAAGTAGGCATCTACACGTTAAATATCTGCGTTTGGTAAAATGAAACCTTCCTGGAGATATATGATCCAGAAGTTCAGGAAAAAGTTTTCCTTCTAAAGCAAGACAGAGGACAAAAATTCAATAAAAGCAGTCTCACTGTGAAATGGTAGCAAGAAGTTTGCAAAAGCAGACTCTTAGCTAATATATGAAAGTAAAACCAAAAAAAGAAGACAAATTTTCATAGTTTTGCATGCTGTTAAAATATTGTTGCCATTTCTGTCTATGTGTGTAGGACTCAGGGCCAGCTTTTCAGCCTTACAGAGACAGTGGGAAGCATTAAGGAAAATTCATCTGTCAAGGAAATGCAGTTTAGGCACCAGGGCAGAAGTTAAGATGTGTTACGTTTGCATGTAAAGGTGTACTTTACTAAGAATGAATATCTCAGCTGAAATTACCTTGAATAATTCTTTCTTCTGTTACTTTTTTCTCTGTCACTTCCACAGGTCGTCCATCAATGATTTTGGTGTATGTTTTAATAATTGGTTCTACAAGGATTTTTAAATTGAAGACATTAATCAAGTAATGAGCTTTCAAGTGTTCTTTTTGAGATGTGGAAACTGACTGAAGCATACAAGGAAATACCATAGAATATCTTATGAAAAATAAAAATGTTCAGAGACCAGGAACTAATTCTACTCAAAATTTGGGATGTTCACATGCAATTTTTCCTTTAAAACCATCCTAGATGTGAACTTCTCAATGCCCTTAGCAAAGAGAAGGCAAGGTTTACCTCTTTTTCTGACAAAATAACCTTTTAATCACAGAATCATATCCTACATATTTGATAGCAGGACAAAAATGAGCAAATAATTCTTGACTGAGACATATGTTATGTCAGCATGCAGAGTATTTCTAAAAGTGTCTTGTCTGTAGCAATGGAACACAACTAAGGAAAAGAAACCCAGATTTTGAAATGCATGAGAATTAAAAAAGAAATGATGCAATAAAATGACAGCACTTCACAAAGGTTTTGTTAAAAACAAAACAGCTGTCTAACCTGAATCACCTAAAATAGAAACTGACGGGCAGTAGCGAATGCTTCAAATTTAAGGTAATACAAATTGAGTTGCTGAAAGCATACCAACCTCCATGAATCACTTTAGTTATTGTCTCCCCTTCCCTGACTATTTTGAACTCAGGTTCCCCTTCAATTAATTTAGTGAGCTGTGTGATAGATGGGTCTGTGACATAGGAAAAAAACAACAGGTTACAAATAGTCATAAAATACTTATAGTATTCCATGGGGGTGTGATGAAGCTTGCATTTTCTCCCCCTGCTCTAGATAAACCATTTGATTGTAAGGAGGGCTATTTAAATCTGAGGGGTTATTTGTGGCAACCTTGTACAATCTCGTGTTTCCTCACACATGAACTTAAATAGAGATCCTACTGTACAGTTACTCTTTATAATTTTTTTCTTTTAAATTTTGTGTATATGATATTTTTAACATTTTTTGACAAGTTTCAGGCAATAAAACAGATCCTCAGCTGCAGAAAGGAAGTCTTTTTCTATATATATTGTTAAGAAGCCCACTCTACATCTTTGCAGGTATCTTATAGCTATTGCTCCACTGGTGATCAGCATACAATCTACATAGTGAGACCTTTTCTTTTTTTAATTACTTTTATTTTTTGTTGTTTTGGAGGTTATTTTAATTGTTGTTTTGGAGTTTCTTTTATTTTTTGCTTTGAGGTTTTTTATGTGTTTTTTTTTTTCCTTTGTATTTAAGACTTGGCCAGTGGTTACGCAGCTTAAAAAAAAACCCAAAAAGCAAACTTCTGAGATTAGCTGGAATGGCTGCAAGGATATTTATCAGCATTACTGGCTATCATTATCATGAGTGAAGTCATGTTGATTACACTGATCCAAATGTGTCTCTGTCTGACACGCGAAAGCGGGAGATACTGGATAAATTAGGAACATACCATCAATTAGCAGTAATAATATGGTTCTTCTCTAATGAGTGCTATGGCACTCCTTCTACTTAAGAAGCTGCTGCAAAACAAACTTCCTTTAATCCTCATTCAGAGACACAGACAGAGATTTAGCATAATCCATCTTTTTTACTTTCCTTAAAAATCCCTCAAATATATTTATATGAATTTTTGTAGAAGTTGATTGTGCATTGGGTTTTTTTTTTCCATAATTACTGATCAGGGTTTAACAACAGCTTGTAAATATGTGTGCCTCATGTTAATTGTTGAAAACAGTCAGTTTAGGCTAAGTTCAATAGTAAAAAACAAAAATGTACTTTTTTTCCTTTTGCAATAGCAAAGGATTGCATAAATTAGAATTTAGTGGTAAATTATTTATTTATTTGCTGCAGATGAGATGATATGATGGGACCATAAAGATTCCTTTTTATTATAGACCTCTATTTATCTACTCTGAGTTCTAAACAACTGAACAACCCATCACTTCTTTTATTTTCTAACAGGTCTGGATGAAAAACATTTATAAATATTTTAAAGAAATCGTCTTAGAAGACTCATTCCCTTGTTTCTGTTTTAAACTTAGAGGAATTTTTTGCATGTTGAGAGTCCATTAAAAACCAATTTACACTGATACAAGTGATGAATATAAATGAATTAATGTAAAAGGTGTATTTATGAATGTTTATAAATACTTTATTTTTACATTTCTCAGTAAGTGTACCTTTTCATGTGATTGATACAGCAGATGTATGCAAACCAAAAAGTGAAGGTGTAGTGAGCTATACTGCCTAGTCTGGGTTCAATCCTTTAAATATTTAATCTGTTAAGATTTGGGTTTCAGACAGATTTATCTCTTTACATCTGTTTAATCTTTTAGATCCTGTACATGCCAATGTATGAACATTGGAAACACAGGTAGAAAACAATGAGAAAGGAAAAGGCAAACATCCCCCTCTAAACCTGGTAGAGAGAGGTGTAATTTTTTTTTTTTTTTTTAATGGAAATCTCCTTCCCATCATGATCTGGTAGAACTTCCTGACAAAAAAATTAATTTGTAACTTTGCCAGCATTTATCTACAGACAGTTGTGGGTTTATGTGGTTCTGATGGGATCTGCCACTTGCTACTATTACTGAGAAAGCTCAGAAGGGCCAGAATTGGCTTTATTGGGTCTATCTGAATCAATCATCAGCATAAAGGCTTCACTGGCCAGAGATCACTCCCTGGAATGTGTCCCAAAGCAGAAATACTGTACTGGAAATGGAAAGGAGTAGCCCTTCAATACTCACTAATTTCTGAAGTTATTTTTACTCTATTTGGTGAATAAAATATAGTTCTACATTTGACTATACAAGTGCTCAGGCATTTCATTTTTTCTTTAAAAGACAATTTTGTTTCAGTTAATTTTCAACTTCTAAACATCCGGTACATCACCTAACTTACATACACTCTCTCTGGGTTTAACAGAGGACGGGTACCTGCAGAGAGTGATTCACCCTCACCATAGGAAGATTTCTAAAATAGTTTAAATGAATTACCATATGAAATAATCTATCCATTTATATTGCACTGTGGAACTGATTTAATGATGGAGACTAGGCAACAAAGATCAGCATATATGTTAAATGGCATCTAATCCTAAATGGGATGAAGCACAGTCAAGCTGCTGACAAAATAACCATTTGTCACTTCTTTTGGAAGGAAGTTCTCCCAGAAACACTGATTAAGCAGTCTGGAAAAAATTCTTTGCATGACATTTTTAACTGCCTTTCTCAGTCGAGCTCAAACAAGTTCCCTTTCAGCATTTTTATTTCAATGGGAAGCTGGATCTCATCAGCTTCAGTTAAGTTATAAATCACAAGTGATTTTAGCAGTCCCATCCCCACATTTTGTTCTCTTCAGTCCCAGCGCTAATCTTTAAGTCATGCTTCTTTCTCAAGAAATTAAAAAACAAAGTTTGGCTAGATATCCTTTTCAGGCATCCAACAGATATTGGTAGTTAGAACTGATTGAAAATTATAGAAAAATGAACCATTTTTCTTTCTTCAAAGTATAAGAAATAGATCTACTTCAGTTTCTAAAATACCTGTTTTAATTTAAAAAAAAAAGGAAATGCCTTAATTGAAAAAAAAAAGGTAATAAAATAAATGTTTTAAAAAAAAATTATTTAAAAAAATTTTGAAGGCCTGTAGAAAAAGGAGAAATCTCATTTGGGGAGAACAACTGTGGGTAATCTTTTCATAGGAAATGTTTCAGTCAGTTCTAATTGCAATATTTGTATCTTTGCTTTTCCAGCAAAGTGCTTAGCATCCTGGAGTTGCTAGGTACAATGTGCATCCCATTAAAGAAATATATTCGATATATATTCTGAATATGCATATGAACATATGCAGAAATATATATTTACCACAGGCCTCATTTACCTTCCTTTGTGATGATAGGCTGGACGTTGCTTTCAATTATGTTAATTTCTGAAAATATAGAAAATGGAATATACAGTACATTCCATTCTTACAATTTCTTTGTGGCAATGACCAGTTAGATTTGGTTGGCTCATAAGGATGTGGATAATAGCATAGATATTAATGGGTGGAAAAACAGCTCAAAAGGATCTAGAGTATGAATCTTGGTTCTGGTTATGGAATGGTGATACACTCGGGTCACCTCCAGAGAGAATCTGCTGATATGCTATTTCCCTTTGAGCCTTACGAAACCCATGGGTCACGGGACCTCCCATGATGTATGGTACATAACAGTGAGGGCTTGTACAATTTGTACAAAACCCACACAGAGGTTTGCACAACTCCCTGACATACCTGAGCATTGCCCTTTTCATTAGGGAGCTGATCTGGCGAACACAGGAAACCTTCTGGCATTCAGAACTACAGATAGAACATCACAAAGTATGACCTTGGGAGATCAAGTTGGCCCACTACACCCAGGATAGACTCAAGTATTCATTGAACACCTCTGATAGTTATTTGACTCATGTCCATTCACTGGTAGAGAAGCCCTCACTGGTAAAAATTCCAGCCTTCCTAGTCCTGCACTTAATAATATCTATGGTTATAGCTTCCTTGATGTCCACATTGACCTCTCTTGCTTCATTTTTACAGACAGTGCTTCTTGTGCTACTCTCACTGGCCATGGGAGGTAGGATCAGAGAATATCTTCAGTTGGAAGAGATGCATAGGGATCATTGAGTCCACTTTCCTTCTTCTCAAAGGACTACCTAAGACTAAGCCATAGGACCAAGCGTGTTGTCCAGAAGCTCCTTGAAGTCTGTCAGGCTTGATGCTGTGACCACTTTCCTCAGGAGCTTGTTCCAGTGACCAACCACCTTCTTGGTGAAGAACCTTTTTCTAATGTCCAGTCTGAACTTTTCCCAAAGCAGCTTCATTCCATTTCCTTGTGTCCTGTCACTGGTCACCATAAAGGAGACCAGCACATCCCCCTCCACTGCCCTTCTTGGGGAAGGCATAGGCAGCAATGGGGTCACTGGTCAGAAATGAGGTCACCCCTCAGCCTTGTCTTATCCAAAATGAACAAGCCAAGTGACCTCATCAACTCCTCGTACGTCTTGACGTCAACACCTTTCACCGTGTTGGTCACCCTCATTTGGACACTGGGCCCAAAACTGACTCCCAAAACTGCCCCCAGCACTTGAGGTGAGGCTGCCCCAGAGCAGAGCAAAGTGGGACAATCCCCTCCCTTGCCCAGCTGACGATGTTGTGCCTGATGTACCCCAGGACAGGTTGGCTCTTTTGGCTGCTGGGCACTGTTGACTCATGTTCAACTTGTCATCAAAGTTTTTTGTTCCAAGGGTTTTTTAACTTCAGTATGTCCATTCCCAATTTTCAAAAGTCTGATACGATGGTTTCCATCTCTACTGTGAAATGTGGGTAGAACTTCATAGGAATTTAGTCATTTGTCGAAATTCATATTGCCTAATGTCTTGGGGTGACTTTATGATGGGTATCCCCATCGCTACCCTATGCCCACCAATCTTTTCTGTGTCTTTAAACTGAGCCTGAGAAGTTACACCTCACAAAGTTACAGCAGGATCTTTGTCTTCTAACAGATTGTTTCAACACATACTCCATATTCAGAAACTAAATGCAAACCCTGAGAAAGGCTGCAAGGGAACTAAAGGGGTCCTTTTTTACATTTACTCCCTAAAGAGAAAATATTCTGAACAACTGTCTCTCATAAAACCTCATATTTGCACATATGGGAAACAGGCAGAAGAGGTGCATTCTGTCCCTCTGGAAATATTTATGAAAAAGAAAGTATCTCAGTGCACAGTCAATGCTGCATCTTGGAGAGTGAGTACAGTACAATGCTACATCTTAGAGAGAGAGACAATACAACTCTGCTATGCACCAAGCACTGAACCTTGGCTAAGAACAGAAAAACAATCTTTTCCATATGTATCTTGCCTACCCCAAGAGTTTGAACAGCTTACTTCAGGGTTACTTTCCAGTCACACATCTGGAAAGGGAAAAATACAGTAGCACAGCAGCCAGAAACATTCTACTTTGAGTCTTTATCTTCCTTTTCTTCATTGGTACATCTTACTTTCCCAGAAATTGCTTTCTTCCTTATTGAAAAAGAGATGTACAATTCCAAATTGGAATTGGCAACACTAAAAAGGAATATCAAACCCATCTGGAAGTATTTACAATGAACTTACTGTAAAATGTCAGTGGAATCTCTTTGAAGGTACTGTCACGAACAAACTATAAAAACAGAAAAGCAGTTTATTTAACATTTAAAAGAAGTACCACTTGCCTAGTTTCCTAGTGAGTGTGGGTAGGACTCACTGCTTCATTGACCTAAAAGTTAGGTGATGCTATTTGTCTAGATTCTCTCATTCATTGTTGAGGAAGAATGTAATGTCAAGAGGATAACTGAGATAGATAAGAAAGCCTGCTTTTCTTCATAGGCTATTGATGCCGCTGGCTTTAATGACATAAGAATTTATTCACTCAGTGTTTTTTTCAAACAAGTGATTTGTTTTCCAAGAGTGATAAAGTGAACCAAAGAGCAGATTTGGGCTGGTTCATACTGAAGTTATCCAAATGCAGATATTCTACAGTTATTTGGCACTGAAAAACCTAAATTCTAACTGTTGAGTGCAGGGTATCACTCATGATTATATTTGGGTAACCGGGAGCTATTGAATATGTTGTCTGCTAAAGAAAGAAAGGACCAGAGAATCACTTATGACTCATAATGTGCTCAGTTTCACAGAACCTGCCAGAAAGACAGAGGGATAATTACTGAAAGAGTACCTTAATTTGAATGTACTTAATCAACTTCTTCAGTATTGTGAGCAGCTGATCATTTCCAACCGGCAGTTCTGACAAAAGAAGCAGGCATGTAAGAGGAAATATACAACCGTGTGCATTTTACTTTCATTTATGGTGATCAGGAGATATAATCATTCTCAAACACTCACACAAGTGTGTACTCGATATATATTATTCCATTTCAGCAGAAAAGGTAGTCTATGGCTAGTCTTGTCTTTCATATACTTTACTTTCATAAAATGTCAAAATCTTGGCAAGGTTTCAAGGAAGATTCTTCCACAAAATGAGCAGTGAGGTAAATTTTCTGTTTCAAGTTCCACATAAGAATTGTATCATTAAATTAATTAACTTTTTAAAGTTATTGCAGTTACACAGCATGTAAACACATTTAAGAGAGTGGGTATCCATTTCATGGAGTAATACTCACCTGCTGGATATAGGAGTTTGTCAATGACATGAATTACACCATTTGTTGCCATGAGATCAGATTCTCTTGATTTCAGTTCATTAACCAGAAGGGTATCATTCACCTGATAAAGGATCAAAAGAGAACCGGAGTTATCAGGGACATTAGAAAATAACCCCAAACCCTACTATAACATTTGGAGACATGCATGCCATTCTATAATGTGGATAGACATGGAATATCAAATCTCTGTTACAAGGCTGTAGCAGGGAGACGTTTTCTATACTTAACTGTTTTCAAGTAGAGTTTGCCTCCTTGGATGGTTTTAAGAATATTTGTTACACCAGGCTCAAAGCCACTTCCAATGAAAACTCCTTGTGTCAAGTGGTAAAGAAGAATATTCCTGAGAGCATTTTTGTCTCCTATGGAAAAATAAAAAAAGTAGGAATAAAAATTAAACGGTAGGGGATAGATCTTTGTGGGAATTGTAAGGATTCACATAGACTTGAGCTAGAATGAAACATAATATGCATGAAAATACCACGAACACATACAATTTGTATTTTTTAAAATGATGACAAAAAGGTCAGAATATAATCACAAAGATCCTATGAGAAATCTTATACAAAAGAACATAAAAGGGGTCAGTGGATCAATTAGAAATGCTGGCTTTGTCTGTTCTTACAGGGGACAGAAGCAGCTTGGAGAAGTTGGGAAAGGGGGAAACGACCTTATTTTAGGGGTGATTTTTATATTTCAAAGTTTGACATTCCTATTTGGGATGAAAAGAAAAAAATCCAGTGTTTTCAAGACTGTCTTAAAAAAGAAATGTATCCTCTAGCCGAAGTTAATATCCTGATAGGTCTCTCTGGGTCTATGGAGGCTGACAGTCATAGGGTGGGCTGCAGAAAAACCCATAATATCTCAGGAGAAAGGGTACCAAGCAGAGCAGCTTTAAAACATGTCTGTTTGCCATTACATGGAATATTGACTATTCTAAGTTTAATACTAGAATTACACGCTGATATTGGTTGTTATTAGAAGTTCCAGCCTTGATGAAACTGCAATGGAGATCCTGTCTGGTCATATTCTTTTCCTGATGTCTCTTTCAGTGAACATTTTCCTCTTTTTTCCTGTGTTTTGCTCTGATCACTGATACTACTGCAATTTGCTTCACTGCTGAAGCGCAATTAAATGATCTTTTTCATCCTAGTGAGTTTAGGGCTGATATTTTGTGAGTGGGCCATTCATAGATAGCATTAAGTTACATACAAAGCCTAAACATGGCCACTCCAAAGATTTTCTCACAAACTATCAGACTACCTTTTTAACTATGCCACTATAGTTACTGGTTAAAATAATCTTTGTTTTGTGTCTTTCTTACAGATAAATGAAGTGTTTCTTTATATTTTTTTAAAAAGTTTTATACTTTGAGGTGTAATCTTTATGGAGAAAGCAACATAATAACTTAGAAAACCAAGGCAGAATTCTAGAAAGTAATCTGGCACCAAAATAAATAGAAATTCTGCTGCAAAAAAAATTATGAGGGTCAAGGAAAATATTAAGTAACTGAGTCACAATGATAGAAAAGGGGTATAAAGCCCCTTGAAAAGTAGAAGGGGAAATAAAAATGTCTTTTTAAAGACAGAATTAATTCAATATGGCATTGGCCCTGGGCAACTTCAAGTTCTGAATTGAAGACAAAAATAATAGAAGGGAGTAACACCGTTGAATAAGATATTGAGGAGTGAAATTTAAATTTAAAAATCAGATTAGATTCTTCTTTCCAAAAAGATATTTTCTCTATGCCTGAGAAAGGCACATAGGCAATTTAGGGAATTCCTATGACCTGCTCTATGCCAAAGGTAAACTGCTTCAGCAGACAGCTTTTGTGTGAAAGGTGCATTAGTCTCTTCTCCAATCAATTTTACTTTGCTTATAATTCCAGTTTTCTTATGTTACTTACTTATCAGTATGTCCTTGTCGTCATCAGTCAAACCTTTAAAGGCATCATTAGTTGGAACAAACAGAGTCCAATGTCCAGGCCGTGACAGAACATCATCCAAATCTGCAGCTTTCACCAGACTGAGGAAAATGCTGTTTACAACAAAGAGACAAACCACAAATACATTTTGTTGAAATGTGGTAACTATAATTGGGTCCAGGTACTTAGTTCCTCCATTTTTTTTTCTGATAGTGTCTCAATTTTCAAACACTTTCACTGTTTCCCAAAAAGAAAGATAATGGAAGAGGAAAATGAGAAAAAAAGAAAGGAAAAAAAAAAGGAAAATACAGTCTTAAAAGTAGCAGACAGAGGAAAAACTATTTGAAAAAAATATATTGGGAGCCTGGATCAGAACAGGATTCATCAAATAAAAACCCCTGCAGACCAAACAGATGGAAGGAGGATGCAAGGGATAGTTCTTGCTCTAGGAGTGTTGAGATACTTGCAGGAAGGGGGCAGAAATAAGTTCTGGAAAGGTATGCAATCCTGCATCCACTGCATTTATAGCTCTGGATGTATCATTCAATTCCTTCTGTCCTCTTACTCCTCCCATTCTTGTGTCTTACAACCCTTTGTGCCATAAAAACCCATCCTAGTATAGAGTGTGGATGTATTTTCAGCATACAGCTGGAGGACACTTTTTATTCCCCCACTTTTTTTTCCTTTTATGTTATTTATGTAGGTAATAAACCCTTCTCTGCCCTCCCTGCTCTGCAAACCCCAACAACTCACATACTCACAGTCCAAAACTTTTTCTCAGAGCAGCTGTGCTGTATATAGTTACCCTCTGCAGGAAAACCTCGGTTCTGTGAAAACTGCTACTCACCTAAAACGCTTATCATTTCTCAGCATTTCATGCAATGTCTTTTCTGCTGGATTGATGATCTGTCTGAAGATGTGAATAAAACCATTTCTTCCTTCTTTGCTTCCTCTGACCATGCATGAATTTTCGATACATACAGCCTTATTGAAAGAGAAACAAGTGTAGCTGTTTACACAATGTTAAAAATAACAGCCGTATGTATTTTCTACAGTCAAATCATGTGTTCTTGCCAGGAAATTTGGCATTGCTTAAGAAAGTAAAAGTAGCAAAATCTAGAATAAAATAGCATGGTGCAAATATTTCCAAACTTGATTTTTTTTGTGTTTTCCTTGAGAATGGTCTCAAAAACATTTCTAACATTTTAAAAATGTTCTAAAACTGAGCTTTAAAAATTTGTAATCAACTGAGTGCCCAATTTGAAATCCTGTTGCATTTTCCCAAAGAGTTTTCCATGCAAACAAAGCTCAGATTGATAATGAACAGATTTTCATTTTTTGCTGTCTTAAAAGTTTAAGGATTTTTTGCTAGATTGTCATAATGGTAAATATTGTGGGTTTCATTCAACTTTGCCTTTTATTGCCTCTCCATTTTCATAGTTGGATGCATATTTTTAGAAAGACTCATTCACTTACTGTGCGATACACGAAGACTCTAAGTAGTTTTCCTCCAATTGTTTCCAGCTCTTGTCCATTGTACAGTTCATTGAGCCCAACTTTCACTTTTATAATGTGATTCTGCAGGATTGTTTTGAGAAGACGTTGGTCCAGCCTTAAGGTGTCGTCTACAAAGCCATTTAGATATTAATATAATCTATGCAGTGAATTTTTATTCAAATAAAGTTAAAAGACTCTGAAAATAGTGAATCTTTCTTTGAAATGAACAGGTCTGTGTCTACAGAAGGCGAATTGTTTTGTAGTTCCTGCATGTGACCATTCCTCATATTCAGTCAAGAAATTTGATGTAGCCATGATGAATTACTATAACTAATATGTCTGATGATTGATACGTGGGCCTGTGCCATCTTCTGAATTACTGCTATAGCTTGTATTAGAACTAGTCCTTTCTGCATGCACACCTTAAAATCTGTCCAAATTTTCTCCTGTGGTTGTGAGACAACACTCTAATTCTTTGGGGAAAGGCAATATGTCCATGAGGTCGCCTCTGCAAACATGCAAACTCCTTTTTTATGGTATATTTGAATCAGTTTCTCTCTGCTTTAGTGTACTGGGAAAATACTAACTTTCTTGTATTTCCTGGGTTTGGCTGGGAGAGAGTCAATTTTCCTCCTAGTAGCTGGTACAGGGCTGAGTTTTGGGTTTAGTATGAGAATAATGTTGGTCACACGCTGATGCTTTGGTTGTTGCTGAGCAGTGCTCACCCTAAACCAAGGACATCTCACATCTCAGTGTCTCACGCTCTGCCATGGGCAGGTGCACGAGAGGCTGGGAGGGAGCATGGCCAGGACAGGTGACCCAAACTCGCCAAAGGGATGTTCCATACCATAGAATGTCATGCCCAGTGTATAAACTGGGGGAAGGTGGCCAGGAGGTGCCCAGTCACTGGCTGGGCATTGATCAGTTGGTGGTGGGCAATTGTATCATGCAGCACCTGTTTCTCTTAGGTTTTAATTATCTTTTACTATTACTGTTATTATTATTATTATTAGTAGTAGTAGTAGTAGTATTGCTATTAGTAACATCAGTATTATTATTATTTTACTTTGTTACACTTATCAAATTGTTCTTATCTCAACCTATGAGGTTTTTTTACTATTTTTTTCCCTGATTCTCCTCCCCATCCCAGAGTGAGGGAAAGAGGGGAGTAATCAAGTGGATATTTGGTACTTAGGTGTTGGCTGGAATTAAACCACTGCATACACCTTCTGAGAATAAATAAGTGTTGAATCTAATGGAAGTAATGTAAAGATTAAGGAAACTGGCAGTTCATTAACATCTTTACATTCCCACAATCTATCTGTGCATATTTTGTATCTTATTTAAGTGCTACTATTTCCATTAGTAAATGATATGACTGAAAACAAGCTGTGCAGTCTGGTGGTTAGGCTTGTTTTGTCTTTCTACGAGGTATGTAATTCGAAAGGATGAAATCATTCTATTTGTCTATGCTGCTCTTGCAGTGAGACTTAGAACAGGTACTGGGGGTTATTTGGAAAACTGTCAGGGTATCACACATTTTTGTTTATTTTGACAATCTTTTAGGGCTACTAACCTGAGAAAGCACCATTCAGAGGTGCCAGGAGAGTGTATTGGCCTTCTGGCCTTAGAGAAGAGGCCAGACCTAGCTGTGCCACCAGGTCTGTAAAAGTAGTCTGCTGGGCACCCCCAAGCTCAATGACTTGTTTGGCTGCAAATAAAGAAATAAGAAAGGGTGTTTTAACACACAGTATCTTCCTATTCCTGATTTGGATTCTCCATGCTTATCCAGAACTATATATCTGAGGGAATCTGGGTAAGGTTATTGAAAATATCTTCAGTGTAACAGGTTTTTGATACATATCACTGACCAGAATCAGGAATTAGCACTTGATCAATGAGGTGGATAACGCCATTGCTTGTCACAATATCTTTGCGTTTGACCATTTTCACTCCATTCACAGTCAGACTTTCACCATCACAACCAATTTCAACAGTGTTTCCCTCCAAGGTTTCATAGACAGCTCCACCTGTGATGGCTTCAGAGCACTGGAGAGTATTTAATATATGGAACTTCACGAGAGCTGCAGAAAAAAGAGCACGAATTTAATAGATGTGGGTGTTAGGACACATATTCATATACGTATAATTCACATATAGGTGTGGAATAAATTATTACAGGTACTATATTTTTAATATTTTTCTACCTTAGCTAGCATATTTTCACTCCTAGATACTTTATTTAAATTTAATGGTACTGTAGGCCTCTAACTAACCCTTGCGGTCAAAACTATTCAGCATCCCTTATATTACGAAAACTATATTGGTTATGCTACAATCTGCTGGTGACTGTACATGATATGCTCCAAAAGGACCTATGAGTACAAAATCCCGTAGGCTATGCAAAGGGGTGAGAGAATCTCATATTCAGATAGCCCTGAATTTCCAGAGACAGGAATGTCTATCAGACCTATGCAGCTGAACTCTGAGAAAGTCAGTGTGCCTATATTTTCACAGTTCCCTGTAAACTGTTTTGGAGACTAAGTTTTCAATGACTTTCTATCCTTAAGTAAGTGGAAAAATTAGAGACAGAAGAAATAACTCCTCCTATACACATGAAAGTAGAGGTGCTTAATTCCAGAGCAATAAGGATAATGTAGTTTCTGCCTCCTGATCCACTCATACATATTTCTCATTTGCAAAAAAGTTTAAATACCTTCAGAAGCCACCTTGTCACCCAGGATTCTTTCTAAAACTCCCCTTGGAAGTCTCTCAAAAGCTTCATTAGTAGGAGCAAAGAGTGTGTAATGACCAGGTCTTCCAAGAATATCCATGACACCTGATGTAATGGCAGGAGCCTAAAAAATATTTTTTTCTTTTAATCCTGATTATTTGAAATATTACTAAAATACATTACCTGCCTAGTTTCACCTCGTGCCCACAGACACTTGAATGCTAGACTGAGATCATAGTGTTATAAAAAGAAAGATCATGAAAGTTATAGAAAGATGAAAAAATTGATCGACAGAGGAGTTTTCTTTTTCCACTGAAGACTAGAAAGGGTTGGTTTTTATATATATATTTTTTTTTTAAAGGTTAAATGTTGTGGTTGCCTGTAACAGTCATTAACTGGATTTGAGGGATTCAGAGGATCTTTTCCACCTTTATGCCTCTGCATTTAAAATACCTTTTTGCATTTACTGAGGAGAAGGAAGATGGAAAAGGACAACAGTTATTTGCGAACCAACAGCGTATTTTTTAAAAATTTGCAACATGAAGTCCCATTACACTGTGCAGACACATTTTTCAGAAGATGGAAAAATTAGAAACTTGAACAGTTTCTAGTCAAACTTTCTCTGTGCAAGAAAAATCCTTCTTATGTCCATCTACTGGTGCTCTAAAACTTGCTATGGGTCAGGTTCTGAAATTTGGTGTCTTTACCATTTTCTATCATCCATTTTGAAATTGTTCTTACTTATCTATCACCAGACACTGTAACTTCATGCTCATGTTTTATTAGCTCAGTGCTTGAAGAGAAGACATTTTTTATGCACAGGGACACATTCTGTTCTATTGATGTTGCCTTTTTATATAGCTAGATTTGCAATATTAGCTGGCTTTCTTAATTTAATTTATTTCTCTCTCTTACTGAGCTAACCCTTCTTACTTCCAGGTGTCATGAACAAATAGAAAAGGAATAAAAAACCTTCCTTAAATAAACAGAGAGGAGTTTTTATTTTTGTCCACTCACTCTAAATGATGAAAGATCATCCTCAACTTCAATGAAATCTTGAATGGTGCTTCCAACAGAAGTCAGGACACGATCAACAACATGGACAACACCATTGGTAGCAATCTGGTTGCCATGGATGATCCTGGCACAGTTAACAGTAACAACCTATATTTGAAGAATAAATTAGTAGAAGATTAAACATTAATTTGATCATAAGCTTGGAACCTCACTTTCACAGACTGGTAATGTAGGTACTGTGCATCGTGTATTCACTGTTGTTATTTCAGTTATTTTTTAAAATTTGAAGTAAGATTTGTAAGTTTGACTAAGCTTCTGGAAAGATAGCAGCAGATTTATTCAGGTTACATTGATTCATATTGATGTTTAATTTCTTACTGCAGTTATTCTGATTTGGTTTTTCTTATCTGGCTAATAAGGTGATTGTATTTTTTTTTTAGTGATGCAGACTGTAAACAAACATAAACAGTTTGATGCTTTTAAGAAAACGAAGATGAGTGACTTAATGCGGAGATTTCTACCATTTATAAAAATATTTTTTTCTAGCCAAATAATGGATGTGTGTTTCCTACAATCTTCAGTGCTCCTACCATGCACTCAAATTCAAATAAAAGACCTGCTTTAATATTATTTAGCAAAACTATGAAAATAATAGTAGGTTTTGCTGTCAAATTTATTTTGATTGTATATTTTGACCACAAAAGGTTTCGTCTTTTATGAAGAAAGTTCATTTTCATTTGAACTTTGATTTCTAAACAGCAAACAGCTCAATGTTTACTCATTCTTTCTTAGTGATTAGTCTACACAGCAGTCAGAAGTCCTTCAAGAAAATATTTATTTTTGTCAGTGGCAACTGACTTGTCAGATGTTAAACTTTCGATAATATGTTTTCTTAGTTATATAAGGAAATAAAGGAAGTAAAGGCTATAACTAAATAAATATATTAGGGGGAAAAACAGAGAATAGACTTACCCCATTAGGATAATGGTTAACAAGCAATTTCTGGCCATCGTACATAGACACCAGGGTCATGCCGTTCTTAAGATCTTTTGTCAACATGCGCTTGTTTAACATGTGGTGGTGGAGAGCATTATACAGTTCAATATTTACATTGTCAACCAAATTCCTGTGAATTTCCTGAAGAAGAGAGGAATTTAATTAATTAGAAGCTTCAAAACATTCTTCCACTCAGAAAGATGTAGTTAGTGTTTTACCTTAGTATATGCGTTCAACATATTCAACATCTGTTAGGGAAGATGACTTTGATGTCTATAAATCTGGTTCTACTTAAATGGTCTTTAAGTCTGATTTGCTCACAAATGGAAGATGAGGTTTCATCACAGACAAGTCATTGGAGGAACTTTAATTCAATGTTTATTTATCTAAAATCATTACTAAAAGAAGGACACCTGAATTACTGACAATGTACAGCCATACATCATGCAGCTGCTGGAATTCCTAGAAGTTTCCCCGAAATTGTGTTAATAAAATTAACAATACTAATATGTGTCATGCAAGTGCTTAAATAAGAAACAATTACAGTTGCTTAGTACTCCTGAAAGTAAACTCAGCCTCTCTGGCTTCAGAAATGTGTGTTAAACATGCAGATTATTTCATTATAACTTGTGTTATGTCCTTCTATGTCGAAAATCTCCACATTGTTTCCAATCTAATTTATCCCACACTAGCTGCTTCAGCTAAAATGTTTAACTCATGCACATGCACACACATA
Organism: Struthidea cinerea; assembly: GCA_013397865.1. Lineage (NCBI taxonomy): Eukaryota > Metazoa > Chordata > Aves > Passeriformes > Corcoracidae > Struthidea > Struthidea cinerea. The sequence goes on along the minus strand of VZTI01005702.1, from coordinate 757,659 downwards.
CAGACACACACTTACTGAATCCAACTGGTCCCAGGCTTCATTGCTTGGTGCAAAGAAAGTGAATGATCCTCGTCCCTCAATCTCTTCTCTCAGCTTTGATATGTCAGAGTACCGCTGCGTGGAGGTAGCTCCCACAATACCAAGTGTACCGTATACATGATCAATAGGAGCAACTAAAATAAAGGTGAGGCAAGAATACTGTAAATTCCTCAGCCCCCCAGTTTATCACAATCAAATTTACTTTGTGTCTTTTGGATGCATAATAGCTCTGAAACTGTTTAAGTCAGTATTAAACAACATGTTTAGATTAAAAATTCCATTGTCAAGGATGGACGAGAATTCTTTTCATGAGGCCTCTTGCTCTTCTTTCAGTGTCTGGTTTATGCATATACTGATTCATCCAGAGAGTAAGAATGGCCATAGACTCACAGTTACGACATGGCTACGTGAGAACAGCATTCCCCTGTCCTAATTTTAGGCATCTAGAAGGGAGACATTTGCATGCAATCTAATGGTTCTTCATTCTTTTTATGGTTGTGGAGAAGAACAGGCAATTCTAAAGTGCGACTGATCTCCTCCTAACATAAACATCTGAAGGGAGATTAATTAATCTAAAAAACCTGAGCTCTGCGTTATTGAACATAAAAGAACTATTTCAGATATAGGGATCAAAGACTATGAAATGTATTCCTTCTCATACTACTTTTTCCTGCAGCAATTAGTTTTATTTATACAAAGCAGAATAGCATAAATAAGAGAGATGAAGAATTTCTGTCTTCATTTTCACTCCTTTGATAAAGTCTATAAGACTCTTTAAGTAAATTAGATTCAAGTTTTTTCAGAAAAAGGAAAATACAAACTTTAGATATGCTCCGCCTTGCGTCCTGGCTTTCTGACCATACTGTTATGCTTGAGACTAGTCTTGGATTTGATTGGATTAGGAACTAAAGTTCTTCTTTGGCAGCTTTGCGAACTGAAGACACTATCAATTCTCACCAATCCAGAATCTGGAAGGAGCTAGGAAATTCAACCTACACTCTATGATAAAACTCAGGGCTGGCTGATTTTTAACTGTGTTTGCTGTATGCAAATGAAGCTGTGCACTCCTAGGCAGCACTTCTTAAAAAGAGGCAATTGTTTCTCATCATGACCACCTTTGAAACTCTGCCATAATTGTACTTCTTTCCATATGCCAACTTATCCACAAGAAAATAAGCTCATACCTGCAGGACATCCTCTCATACCCTCCATCTTCATATACCCAGGACAGCACTCATATAAGACAGTTCTGTGGGATATAGACAAAAGCACAGTTAAAGAATATACAAGAGGACTACACTAATTTTAGCTAAGTCTAATTTAATTTTCATTATCAATTTTTCATTGTTAAGTACATACTCTCCAGATATTCATCCTTTTTTTTGTCATTCAGCCTTTTTCGTGTTGATTACAAATTGGTCATACTTTACTAAATGTAAAGCTTTTGAATTTAAAGAATGACTGCCATCATTAAATGTAAGAGTTGGGAGGGAACACGGGCAGGCATATGGTACTCATATAGAGTTACTAAAAGATGGTGTGACTAGAACAGCAGTTGAAGAACATTAATTTTTCTATTCTGTGTTGAACAGATCATATGACATTGAAGAAAGAGCGAAAAAACTATGAGGACATTAAAATAAAATCCTGGCAGAAGAGTTGTAAATGCAGAAGACAAATTTGAATGAATGGAATCAAAGTTAAAGCAACAGAATTACATGAAGTCACCTACTTACTGGTTATAAGAATTAACAAGTATTTAGGAGAAGGTCCTGTGCATTGTATGGTGATAAAAAGTTGGATAAGAGAGCCTCTGTTTTTCAAGGAAGAATGTGAAAAAGCTCAGGAATGAGGGAGAGAACTAATTAAGAACAGACATAAAACTGGTTGTAGAGAAGGAAGTCACTAAAGATTGGATGGATGGACACAAGGGAAAGTTCACTGGTAAATGTAATAAGGATGTAAACCAGAATACAAGAAATCAAAACCAGAGTTAGAAAAGCATGTCATCACAGCATACAGAGACTTCAACATTTCCGGGGCCAGGAAATGTTATATAATTATGCCAGTAAAATACTCTCATTCTCAAAAACACATAAGCTACAAATAACAGCAAACTAGGGCTGAATGATAATTCTATAATGCAATGATCATTTTAACATTGTGTTTCTTATAAGATATAATGTCTTCTTTATTAATAGACAGAAATAAAAGTTCTACCATAGACCTGTTTGAAAAATTCTCTTCTCTTACAGGAAAATGCAAATTCACTAAAGTTATCACAGAGGTATTTTGGCTCCTTGGGAGAAATTTAATACATTAAACTTCTGATATTATTTTTTAAATTATGGTACACTGTACAGTATATGGTACACTATAATGACATCATTGTTTGCGTAATAGATTTATTTTTATAGGTGTTGCCGATGTTGGCAGTTCAAAAGTTCTGAACACTAATTCCTTGAAGGTTTTTACTGGGTCTTTAACCACTACAGTCCAGCTTTTAATTTGCAGAATCTTTGGTGGCAGCTGAGTACACTTCTTTCATTTTTCATAATCTAAAGCTGACAAAAAGTTAACCACAACCACATTAAAATGAACAGCTTATTCAAATGAAAAATTGGACTTCATATCTTCAACATCCAAACTACTTCAAGAGATTTTAAAACAGACTGGAAAAAAAATAATAATAAACAGTGTGATTTAAAAAGTGAGGATTATCATTCCATAAAAGAGAGCAATCTCTTTTTGAGTTGGGGAAGATTAAAGATTTTGGTTTTAAACACAGTCTTTTATTTCTCAGTGCTATGAAAATATTTTTTCTCCACTCCCTCATATGCATATATCTACATGACATATTCACCCTTCTGCCATGTGCGTATTTTCAACTGAGAAGCCATATATTGAAAGTATTTGTGTAGTTCTTTTTAATGCATCTCTTTCTTTAAAGCAATTCACTGAATGGCTATTTCTTGGGAATGCGTGAATAGCATAAAATTTAGGCTACAGATTTTTAAGCTAATTGAAAACCTTTTACCTAATAATAAACCAAGTCCTTCTTGCATCCTTGCCAGAAGCTAATAATAAAACATAATAATTTGATTAAAAAAAAATTTGTAGCAGAATAGGAATCAAAGTGTTCTCCCAACTGTGTGAACTGCTTTGTCATGAGAAAATATTTTTTCCTTCCCTGGAATAGAAAATGTTTCCCCCTCACCCCATGGGAAGCTATGAAAGATTGTAGTTTAATTAGATTTTGGAAAAAGGACAGAGGCAGCTGAGTTATAAGTATAGAGTAAGACATGGCAAGTTTAATCCTCATACCATATCCAAACATGATACAATTAATGAAAGACAGAAAATTGGCTGAAGAACATAGTTAAGAAGAAAATGCTTCTTCAGCCAAGCATTACAAGATCAGTGCCTTTTTTACCACCTATCTTGTTATGCACAGCCCGGGCTTCTTTTCAATTATCAAGTTCCTACTTAAAGTATTCATATTCCCTTGCAGTTTTCTGCAGTTAGAAGGTTCTTTTGCTGTGCTCAGCATGTAAGAAAGATGGGATGGGAGAAAAGAGGTTTGTATAGAGCATTATCCCACAGTGAGGTTAGAACCAGACAAAACTCAGTGCAAGATGCAGTTCCTCAGTGCCACCCATGTGTAGTCACAGCACAGAGGGGAGGTACCACCTCAGACCAGACCAGAAATTATCCTCATACGTATCCCTACTAGTTCAATATAAGCCTGTGGCCAAAGAAAAAAGAAAGCAATTATTCAAATAAGAAACAATGTTGCATTCTTGAGATTTTGGTGGGCTTTATATCTTTGTTTGTCTTGGGGTTGTTTTTTTGTTGTTATTGTCTTTTTTTAGTACAAAGTTGTCCTGTTCTCATCCAAAGGAGTATATTCCAAAGGAAAAAGACAGAATAACACTACCTTAATCCTTGTTATTCTTGGCTAAGAGAGACAGTGTTCAGTTTATTCAAATCAGCTCTGTGACTCATCTGTTTCTACTTCTTGCTGGCGTGGAGATAAAATACTGCTGAGAAACAGTGGAAAGACTTTTGGTCCAAAAAATGCTGATTTTAGGAAATTTGTAAATTACACTCCCATTGTAAACTTATAGCAGTGGACAGGAATTGTCCATAATTAAATCATTCAACATTTTATAGATATAAGTTAGGGATAACTTGTTAACATGGAGATACTGACATGAGAAGAGCTGTTGTCTTTGGATTAGCATTCTTATTGGAGAAACCCCTTTAATCTCATCTGTATTTCTGCTTTTAGTATGCAGAGTATAAAACTCATTAACGGCTAAGACCAAGTTATAAGAGATGCTCTATTATAACCACAAAAAACCCTTAAACAATCCTCGGAGTCCTAGGATTCAACTTATTCCCATCCACATCCTTTTCCTCCTCTAGCCTTGCTCTGTGAATGCTTGTACAATGGTAGGGGGGTTAAAATGGAAGGGAAAGGGCAGGTGGTAATTTTGTGTAGACTCCCATGACCAAATCCATGCAGCCCCACTGCTCAATGTCTTCCTCAGGTTGACTGTATTAGACTTCTTGGGGCCTTGCGCAGGATTTGTAAGATGTTTTGCAACTTGCATTCCTCTAAATTCTAGTCATGAAGAGAACAAAATCTTCACGTGACTTCAGTCTGATGAATCGAAACTGCCTATTTGCTTCAAACTATTTTTCCTAACACATGAAGGTATCTATCTTTGCTTAATGCATTTTGCTTCTGGAGCTTGGCAAAGTAATGAATTCCCTCAGATTCATTCCGAGGGCAGACTTTCTCTCATAGGAAGGCATGACATCTATCTAGGAATAAAACCACAGCAGTAGGTTGTTTTCCAAAACTGCCTGTGAGAATATCCAAGTTCCAGTCTAAGCATTTTCAGGAAATACCCTTCTTCCCAATGTGTCTGCGGTAGAATAAAATTCAGTGCCAAAGTTGTCAGTGGTATGGCAGACTTCACTGAAAGGTGAAGTATTTCGGATGACTTGCAGCGTGCCCAGAGAAGGAAAGGGGAAGTCAGTATAGCAATGCCACCTGGAGGAGAAGTAAAGTTTCTAATATAAACTATAACAAGTTAGCTTGTCTGTGAGGAAAGGAGTTTTCTAATTGTACATTTTATTATCTCAGTGGAGAATAGTCTGGAAGCACAGCATACTTACGCTTTCTTTCCACAGATGGCTTGCTGGTACCAATTTCTGCAAGTGCTGAAGTATTTCTTTTTTGTTCCCATAACTTGCTGAAGAGCACAGACGTTTGGGCTATGGGTGCAGTGAGAAACATTTTAAAAAGAAGTTTTTGTACATCTTTCGAAAAATTCTACATGAAATAGCAACAAATACTCTTCCTGTTGAGTAAGAAATTAACATCTGGCTTCAGTTCCTGGGACAGGTGTGCTTTGAAGTAGCCACAGTGCAAGCTCTTGGGACTGCCCAAGCTGGATTCCTTGGCAAGCCCACCCTCCCTGCAGCAACAGAAGCTTCCCCTTCATTCTGGTTTGACCCTGTGTCTCTGATGGGCAGTGATCACCAGCTGTGCCTAGTCAAGTCTCGATATCCATTTCTCCCTTCCCCCTGCAAAGTGAATTACCAGCCACCAGGGACCAGTGAATACCATCAGGCCCTTTTCATCAAAGTTTTTGTCTTTTACACATCTGTGCAGCTGAAGGTTGTGGGGAGATGGGGAAGAAAAGTGCCTTGTTCTTCATGTAGAAGGAAGCCCTGTCCTCTGTAAATCAATCAGCTATTTTGATTACCGACCATTTGGAGTATTGCAGGCACCTAAATAAACATTCTGGGAATTACTGGGGACCAAAGGGTAAATTGGCATGTAAATAAAAGGAGTCACAGACTTTGGATGAGGAATACATGTTCCTTAGCATGGTGGTGTACAGAAGAGGAGTTTCTTATGGTTAAATTCCATGGGGCAAGGGCATTTCATCCCTAATTCTTATACTTCTGCAATTAAAAAATTCATCACTTCAGGAGTTAGAATATATATTTTACATCACTGGGAAGCCAGTGAGCTTTTTTATTTGAAAAGCTAAAAAATTTGAAAAGCGTGTGTGTAGCAGGCAGTGAGAAGATAGGATAGTAAACAATTCTTATTCACAGAATGTTTATCGCTTAAGACTAGAGGAAAATATCTTTAGGCACATGTGTTTCCCTGACACCAGCTGTTCAAATTATTTCCATGTCTCCAAGCAGCCTGGCTTGTAAGCATTGTCTTTTGGAAGCCCTGCTGAGAAGCTTGCTGCATTGCTCTAGTGGGAACAGAAGTTTTACAAAGGGCTCCCAGTATATATTCCCATGTTAGAAAACATTTAAATAGAGTTCATTATTTTCATCAGGATGGAATAAAGAGGGCAAATACTGTGGAATAGCTCTTAACTCTCTAAAAGTTTGAAAACACACGTTAAACTTTTCTGACATCCCATTACAATACTTATGAACTGAAATTAATTTTGGTGATTCTGAATCCCATTTTATCCATTGAGAAGTGGTGATTTCAGATTTCTTTCCACTTTATGAAGTTTAACAGTATTCCGCCTCTTTTTAAAAGAAAGAAAAAAAAGTTTTTCCCGGAAAAGCTTTTTTTACAGGAACAATTATTGTAAAATGAATTTAGAAAGAAAGTTACACTTAAATGACAGTAAAAATTCATAGTGAAAAATTACATGTAATATAATGCTAGAAGAAAGAGGAGAATAAAGTTTAACAAGTTTCCTTTTAAATTAGAAATAAAAGCCAGTTACTTACCCCTGGTCGCGTGCCCTTATTCGACTATGAGTTAAAATCTTGTCATAGTGAGCATAAGCAGCTGCTTGTTCAAAAGCAGACAACAAAAAAGTCAAAAAGGTGAATAAGAAAAAGATCTTCATCTTTAGTCCTCTGTTGCTTCTGGCAAGCCTAGAAGAGAGAACTGGCAAAGGGTCTGGGGAGCTGACAGTTTATATACATGTTAGAAGGTGGTGGGAGGGAACCACAGGATCAACCTGAAACTTCGTACCACCCCGCTTAGAACAGCAGCTTTTGCTGCCAGCTTCAGTAACCTAAATCAGTACCATAGCCATATAAATAATTTATTTTAATCCCCAGCTGATTAATTTCTTCCTTATTACACGAGGCTTAACATTTTATTCTGCTGACATGACAGCAGAGAGAGTTTGAGAAGTATAGACTTTGACTTATGGTTTAGTATTTATAGCACTGAGGCATCCAGAGGTCATGATCATTGCGTGTGGTTTTATTCAAACCCAGAGGAAGATGTCTGTTCCCATAAGAACTGCATTGCTTTCCTTTGTTTTCCATGTCCTCACAATTATCAGCTATGAGCTGTTTAACCAGTGAAGTTGATGAAAGTTTCAAATACAGTTGCCAATAACCTGGAATAGCATTTTTGTCTTGGGAAAAAAAAGCTGTATTAACACACATTCTGATTATGAAGCAGTTGCTCAATCAAACGTAGTATTAGTTTAAATATTCATTTTAATTCTAATGATAATAAGTACTATTACATAAGGCTTTTATTCAGAACTTTATGTAATATGTGATTACATATCATATCAAAATCATGGAGTATCTGAAAATTTGGACGTCTACCTCTCTGTACTTATTAGTCAGTCCTTCAAAGCCTCTTGTACAGTAAAAGGAAACTAATTCTGAGCTGTGACTGAGGAAACTGAGGCAGAAGTGGCAGGCTCAAGCCTCCTATGAAGTGATAGTCTTAAGGCTCCAGGGACAGTTGGTGTTTGAACTGCAACATAGGAGTTTGAAATTTTCATGTCAATGAAAATATTCTGCCATTTATATAGATGTGTTTGCATATGAATACAATTCCAAGGGAAAATCCATAGACTATTTAAAATCTTTATTAAAATAAGGTGAGTTCTGATGACAGTACTTCACTGAGTTTCTTCCTCCAACTGGAGCGAGTAGGGAGGTGAATAGCTGGGAATGGTTGCAGGATTGGACTGACACACCAGTGGGACCAAACTATTGCTATAGAACAGACACAAATGGGGCAAAGAGCAGCAGACACAGACAGTGACTATTCCCCATATATTATCATAGGTAAAGGTGGTTATAACTAGGCATAGATGACTAGATATTTTTAGGGTAAGGTCTTGCCTTATGTGTCCATAACCCTTCATAGTTTCTAAGATTAGGAGCAGGGACATTTTGTTAGATGGTATGTGGGCTTCTCTTCTATCATAACCTCTATATATCAAACTCGCAAAAAAACTCAAGACAGCTCATGGAAGTGTCAGCACCTCCTGATGTGTGAACTCCATGCCTAAAACCTCACTGACAGATCCACTGATGGAGGTGATAGGTCAGCTCTGTGATTTCATATTACCAGCTTTAGGAGAATACCAGTGCGGTTCTCTTATTCCTCTCAGAGCTTTTTATCTCTTTCTGGTTTTTGCAGCAAGAAATACTCTGAGAAATATCACCTCTTAAGTGCCTAGCTGTGAGAATTCAAGCTGCTAATTGGCCTTCGTTGAGAAGCCTTTGCAGTTGTCGATTTAAAGGTGAAAAAATCAGAAGATACACTGCAAAATTAATTTGAAAAACTTCAGAGTCCCAGAACTGTCCCAGTAACCTGTCTTCTCAGGAGTCCCTCCCTCTTCTCTGGCCTCTTAGCACAACTCAGGTTCTTCTCTTCCACACTTACCATGTAGCATCAAAAAATAAGTAGCAATTAATGCTGCTGCATGCACTGAGCTCTTGTTTATAGAGCTATCCACCACAGTTAAAGATGGAGCAATCTGAGCAGGGAAACAATTTTTCTTTCCCTATTTTTCCAGCTTTCTGATTAGTTACCTTACGTCAAGTCGCAGAGAATCCCATTTGTTCTCTGCATTGGGTACAGTAGGCTATAATTCAACACTTAATAACAAGCCTCGTGACATCATTATATTCTATTTAATGAGGCAAGCTTTAGCAAAAAATAGTAAATGCAGAGATAAAGTTCACTGAAATAAAGTAGCATAAGGAAATAAAATAATGAACATAAGCTTCATTTTCTGAAAAAATATCTAAATTCCTGAATGAATTGCTCTGGTGAGTGGCGTATAAGTGCACAGATCTTGAAATGGATAAAGCTTATTTTAGTGGAAATAAGTTTTTCGAAAATATCAAGCTAAGGAAACTGGCACACTCTTCACTTAAAAACTTTTAGTAATAACAAAACAAAATGAAAAACATACAGAAGAAAAAACAGTCCAACTACATGAATCTTATTCTTCATTTATGTTTATGTTAAACTAGATATATGAAACAATATTTGAGCCAAGCTCTGTTTTGCCTGTGATATAATGGCATGCTGAGCTGCACACCAGAGTAACCATTTTATAACTTGTCAACTAAAGTACCGCTATGGTTAATGAACTTTTTGTTCACTTGTGCCCATTTCTACCTTATTTATTTAAATTTGTTGTTTATTTAACAGGTTGGCTACCCCACCAAGCTGCCACCTTAGTTTTTTCCTTCCTCCAGTTAAATGCTTTGTGCTATTTTATTTCCTAAGTGATGTGATGAATGTTAAATATCTAATTATAAAATGGATTAAAACACTTCATGGATTTGAATTATTATTGTAGTTATGGGAATCTTTATTATCCACAACAGAAGGAGCATATCCAAAGAAATACCTGGAATAAGAATAGAACAGTTGTTGGTTTTCATCTTCCAGGGAATGTAAATACTGTCAAGAAGCGAAGTCTAAGTTATCTGCTACTCTGAACAGTTTATTGCATTTCTCTAGAGACCTCTAGTGGAGAGAAACCTGTAAAGTCATTTTCTGTAACCCGTGTTAAGTGTTTACACTAAGAATTTATTGTATGATAAGCAATTCATTTTATTATTCCTAAAGAGGATTAGTTTAACTATATGATACAAATTCCTTGTATTCAAATATTTGGGATTGTGAATAACTGCTTTTACATCAAATTGCAGTAACAGAAGCATCTGTCTATTAGTAATTTGTGGCCAATCCATAAAAATGATATCTCAACTGAATAGCAATATGGTTCAAAAGAAGCCAGTACTAATTATGGATTTAATTCTCTCTGGTCATCTACTGCAGGACTTAAGAAAAAGGATTCTGTTCCTGAATAGAAATTAATTTTGGTTTGCAGTTTAAATTTCATTTGGCATACATTGTCGAATATTCTTTCTCCTCATACTTCCACATTTTTTCAATAACTAAACTTATTCTATACATTACTCTGTCTTTCCAAGTTTTAGCAACACTAAGGGGTTTATCAAAATAATTCCATATGATTTTCCCTATGACATCACCCAGTGAGTGCGTGACATAGCATGTATATATATACATAAACGGGAATTAAATCACAGAAAGCATTGCCAGATGGAGAAACACAAAGATAGCTCATAGCCATCTGAATTTAGAAGAGAAGAAATGCAGAAAGGAAGAAAGGGAGACTTAAAGTTGTCATTCTGGTGATTCAGAGCTGTAGATACTAACCAGTACTTTGGTTCCTTCTATATTGTAAGGAAACATTCATCTTCGGATATCCTCGGAAGCTGTAAGTATCTGGTTTTAAGCAAGTCAACAGGAGCTGTAAAATCAACCTGATCTCTTAGAAAGTGCTATTTTATAGTCAAATTCTGATGGAAGAAGAAATATTCCTAAATTTTAAAATATCATGCTCGTACTCCAGTTTTTGTTAGTATGACATTATTCTATAATTTTTATGCATAATGGTTAAATTTAAAGTGTAATGTTCCTAGATGTTATTCTAAACTAGGACTTAGAGTATCTTGTATGCCAATTTGTGGCTTTGTTTTTATTTAGGAAACCATATTTAATGGTGATTTACAAATCCAGGGAAGGATTGCTTCTAATAAATCTCTCAAAAGTTTTTCATTGTATGGACTGATCCTTCTCATGTGTTTTGGGAAAAATCTACAGCCCCAAACGTCAAAGTATTCTGCTTTCTCTGTGTCAAAGTGACACTAGAAATCCCAACATATAAATTGCAATGTGCACATGGCAAAATTTTATATAACATTGCAGTAAAGCATGAATTATAAGGTCTGATTCCTCAATCCTGATCAGCATATTCATCTCAGTTACCCTGGAAAATTAAATAAGGGTTAGCCTAACCCCTCAGGAAAAGGGAATGTTGATTTCTCATCCAGCAGCAGGTGATGCTGTTGCCATAGGCAAACAGTTGTTTTCTTCCGTGGAGGATGAGCACATCTTTTGACAAGGCAGCCTGCGATAAAATCCAACGCATCCTCGACTTCTTGTGCTCGTAAAGCACATGGCAAGTGTCAGTGCAACACCCAGATAAGAGCTGAGGGAACCAATCAATAGGAGTTAAGAAGCAATTCAGGCAGCAGGAGAATGTAGTTCACAGTCCCAAAGACACAGTAGAAGCTACAAGGGTGCCCAAGGATGTTGGGCACCACTAATTTTTCAGGGTTGCCCTGAAATTAAACGGTATGATAATGAACTACACTGTGTGTCTACACTCTCTATTCTCTCCTTTTTAAAGGAAAAAGCACAGACAAGCAAACAAACAAAAATCCTGTGGTTCTGCCAGTGCCATCCAGTTTATTTAGTTAGTGAACATGCCTCGCAAGCAGTACTTTTTTGGTTGAGGTTGAAATGACAGCAAATTGTCAGTAATGTGCATCCTAAATGGCCCAATTAAATGCTTATTTACTCTACTGGAAAGCTTTTAGAGATTTCAAAGGTCATTTAAACTACTCTAGTGCAGGTAAAATTTACCATACTTTTAGTTAATCAGAAGGTCATTTGTTGCAGTGTCTGTACTGTCATGAACATTAAGGAGTGGTCCCCAGGATACATGTTCTACAAAAATGATACCTGTTTCGTCTGGTTTGAATTTTGTGATGGCTACTGTCAACTTAAGGCAAAATTCTAAGCTTCTTGCTATTTACGGACTGCATAATCCTGAATGTCATGAGTCTTTCCTGTAACAGCCAGACTTCAAAACCTAGAACATCCAAGGGCATGAATCAAAACTGTAAGAAAGATGCTGGAATTTATGGTTGAGGTGGTGTGGTGGGTGTGCTGTGTGAAAAACATGGGAATAATCATTATTTATGATGAAAGAGATCTTTTAACTTAGGCCTTTGATCAGTAAGACTATAATAATAAAAGAGCTGCTTTTGCTTTGCACTAAGTATAATACAAAAACACTTAGGAGCAGCTCCAAAAGAAACAAATACCTTCAGGTTTTATAAGGTTAAACACAAGAAAGATGGCATTCTGGAAGACGTGAAAATAAGAATTACCAAAATTGAGGTGTAATGAAACTGTAAAGATTAACTTGCTCAGGTTGAGCTTGTGTATGTATATATGGAAGGGAAATCAATTTGACATTAAAATTATTGTTCATGATTGATTATTTTTCTCAAGCTTCAAGTGCATATGCTATACCAAAATAGAGCTTTTGTTAAGTAAAGAATGTAGTTGTGTCAGCTGAATGCTGGGAAAGAGAAGTGGTCTAGGCAACTGCATGATATTTCTTGAGAATTATCTGTCAGATTCTCAGAGATTTCAGGAAACAGAATCATTAATATTGTTAGCAAAATCTAAAATTACTTCTTGTTCAGGTAATTTTTTTAAGTGGAAGCAATGTGGAACTGAGTACAAGACTGATCACTGATAAAATAGTGATAAATATTAAAATAGATTAAAATATTAATATTTGAAAAATATATTTCAAAAATTAATATAATTCTATTTACAGGGGTGACTATAAAACATAGATTAAAATCTTGAGTTTCAAGAGCTACTAGACAGCCACAGCTTCCCCTCAAACTGAGCACAGAGGGATTTGACCCTGGATTCTCACATGGTGTACGATATCAAGCTCTCTATTTGTCTGACTTTCAAGTTTGTGTTTACTGCCCAGAGCTGAAATGAACATCAGGGAACCAATTCCAGACATGACAAGACACATTGCCTTCCTTCTTGCCATTTGCATTCCTATGTATCTTGTCTGGAGACTGGGCAATTGCCTGGTGTCTCTTTCCTACAAACAGCTACAGTATATGGCACAAATTTTAGAACCATCTTAGTATGTGGTTAGGCTACAGTATTGTAAATATGGGGGAAAAAAAGCAGTATGGGTTCTAAAGCAAGGATTGTCCGCATAAATACTCACTACAAAAAGTAGTTACTTTGAGTTGGAGAAGCTTAAGATGTGTTAATTTTTCTAGGAAACAAAGTACCTCCTCCAGGAATTGAAGTATTTTGGGTTTTAACTTTTAAAAAATTATGAGTTCACTTAATAAGTCCAATAAATAGCTCTGCTAATAGAACTCAGTGCTGAGGCATTGTCTTATGCCAGTGAGACCCTGCACTGTCCATGAAACAAAGGACAATGAATAAGACCTCAAATGTGGCCAGACTTTAGTTTTCATATACAATGTGATAAGGTCAAAAGGTAAAAGTTTTTATGACAAAAAACATGTGACTGTCTTCACCATGAATATTTCAAAATACACAGGTTGTCTTCTGAAAAGCTAAAATGGCATGAAAGCATGGGTAATGTCACCTTTCTAAAGCAGATCATACAAACCAGCTTGAAGAAAATCAAACCTGTTTTTAACTGGATTTGATATAGATTCACACTTACAGAAAACAAGTGTTGCCCTGGTAGATGGATATGACTTTCAGATTTAGATCTCAATTCATCAAGTCATGTGAGTACATTTTTTGCATTTTAGAATTTTCAAAGCATGCACGGTCAGATTTGATCTGTACTATGTGTATTTGGATGCAGTTTTTGAACATCTGCACATCAGTTTTATTTTCAGTCCTTTCTAGAATATGTGACTTTTCATAAGAAGTGACATCTACTGTAGCTTTTATTATTAAACTGAAACTTTGTTCAGTTTAAAGATCCTGACTTGCAAGGCAAAATTACACAAACAAAATCATGCAGAATATAATCTACCTTGACAAATCAGTAGATTTAATGCTACAAGGTTAGAGAAAATTGATTTTCTCCTTGACATGGGTAGAGGTTTGAGAAAAAGATTAAGGATATCAGTATTATATTTTGGAGGGAAAATTAAACCTTTATGTGTAAAGTCAAGCACAAAATTATAATTTCACTGGTTTGGTGAGTTACCACAGCAATACAATCCAGGGGCTTTTGAAACACCTTATTTATCTTAGTCACTGAGAGGAGGAGTTATTTTATTCAGAATCAAGCTGAATCAATATGAGAGAATATTTTTTTTTACCACAATTACAGAGAACAACCCGTAGCTTCACAAAATAAGCTTATTGCTTACAGATCTGTCTTTTGAAATCAGCCTCACTTCTGTACTTAATGAATGCATGAATGTATTGTGAAGAACCAAGAGTAAATCACTTGAGTGGTCACTTTTCATGTCGTTAGGTCCATGACTTTAAGTGAGTCTTACCTGTTTTGTGGTGTTTGTAGAACACTAGAAACTATTATTAGATGACACATCTCATTGGTGTGGGCTGGCATCAACACTGGTGTCAAACCAGGGAGATAAAAGTGCAATAGGTAAATTCAGAGCTTGCCTGATACATCTTTCAGTAACATGGCTTACTTGTTTAGCAGGCAGCATTTATCACAAGCAAGGATTTCACTATCAGATAAGCTCTTGCTGCATTAAAGATGAATTAATAGGAACTGGACTGTAGTACTGGCTTTTAGAAGTAAAAACCATGGAATAAAACAAGCATCAATGTCCACAGAAGATCAGAGATGCAGCAAAATAAAAATCAGGTTAATTGAAAGCTCATGGAAAGATCTGCATATAAAATGACAGGATTTGTTATGCTGATGAACAGAATAACTGTTTGATTATTCTGTATCTGAAAAAAGGTAAGTTTTATGACTTCTCCTGTCACCTAAAATAGTAAAGTAGAAGCCCAAATACTGTACCATAAATCTTGGATGCCATATCTTCCCTGGAGATAATTATTGCAGAAGGAGACACATTTTTTTGAGCAATTGATTTTCCTTTTCATTTTTTTAATTGTACTTAAAAATTTGCACCAGATTGTTTGAGCGATTGGTTAAATCTACATATTTTGTAGTACAGACTATAGCTATAAATTACCCGCTACAGGTGGTACCAATCTGTCAGATAATTAAGTAGTTATAACTTCACTGAATATGCTGATTTTTAATGAAATTACATCTAATAAACTATTAGATACATGGCAGCCACCTCCTTAAATACCTATACTGAGATTTTTCTCACTTCAATGCTACTGAGTGCTGTAGACTGTCAATATCAAGAAATTTAAATATTATTTATCCGACTGATCCTAAGGCTATCCAAGCAAATAACCAGTGCCTGCAGTTCTTATAAAACTCAGACTGTTAACATTGCTTAGTGTTTATGATGTGGAGAAGTTCTTAGACTCTACTAATACAAAGAGAAGTAAGTTTATGAATCTAGTTATAACTGATAAGGGACAAAATAAAAATGAACATATTCTACTAACTTTCAGTGGCCACCACATTTGTAAATCACTGAGTGACAAATTTGATAAAGTTCTTTAACAAATTAGAGGAAGCATTGTCACCCATGGGGAGAATTCTACCTGCAATTCTGTGCATCTTTAAATTATTTTGAAAGTCTGTCCGCAGAACTCCTCTGAAAAGGTGATCTATTTCAAAGTAAGGACTAGGGCACCTGACAGTACAAGTGGCCACAGTTTCACTTTGAGACACTGGAAGAGAGCTTATGGAATACGGGATGCCCCAATATGGGGTCAAACCTTTGTCCCAGTGGTATAATAGTATCCAAGTATACAGCGGAGAAAAAATGTCTAATTTAGGGAGAGGTTATTTTAGACTGAATTTCTGAGGTTCTTTTTGCTTTTTTTTCTTTTCCGTTTTAGGGAAAAATTCTCTACTGAGCCATACGATCTTGATAAAGCTTGACAAATGTAAGGATTACTTTGGTCCAAGAGAAGATGTGATAGGTATCATGTGCCTCCCTGCCCCTGGGAATGAGGCTTGTAACTTTTTTTCAGACTTTTATATTTGACAGAATCATTCCTTGATGTGAACATGTCACCAAAGATGTATGGAGCAATACTTGGTCAATATTATGTCTTGTGTTACTTCAAAATGAATAATAATCCCTAGTTCTAGCTTGAGTAATACTAGATAATTCAAGCGTGAGTAATCATAAGCTCCAAGGTTTCTGTTTTAATACAATGTTGTGTCTAAACTAATTCAGAGTTTCTTCCTATGCTCTGCTCACACAGACCTTAATTTGGATATGATAATTCTCCCATCTGTAATTAAACCCTGGAGTTATAGAGCATAATGAGCAAAAAATGGGAGAACAGCAGCCCTGGGGATATTAAGATTGATCTTTGTTTCTAACAGACGGTATAGGCATAGAGTTTAATACTGAAAAACATAATGCTTTACTCTGACATTTTTAGCAGTACTTCCAAATGCTTTGCCCTTTGCCACACCATTGCTTAAAGGCAGTTAAGTCCTCCTTCTGCTTCACATAGCTCCCTCTGGCAGAACAAGAATGGCTGAAGTGGCAAGGAAATAAATCTACATGCACTTTAAGGAAGCCCATAGGAATCCCAGAGTAAAGTAAAAAGGAAGATATACAATTGAGAATGAGGCTGTCAAAATAAATTATGATCAGTCCACGCTGTATTTAAAATTGATAGCAGACTTTTAAACATACTGCTAACATTTAGTGAGAGCTGTGACTACATGTGGGGTTTTTTGCCATTGCAGAGCAACTTTACATTCATGTTGCTGCCTTACCCAGACTTGCCTTAAAGTTCTGGCTTGTAACATCAAATCCAGAGAAATAAACCCCTAGAAGTCTTGAAGTGGGTATAGACATAAGATAAGTGACAGCGGGCACAACCCAGTGTCTGAAGCCCTGTGTACTGGGGAGCCATGTGCATACTGAGTTTAAGAAACTCCTCATTGCTGAAGGTGCCATCAGCAATAGCTCCTGCTTTTGTTCTCTGGTTCTCAGAAATTCACAGAGAATGGCCCTTCCTATGTCTAATTTCTGTCTGCAGAAGTCACCACCCACAGCTAATAGTTCAAACCGAGGTTTGAAGGAACTGTGTGTTGGAGAACTAAGCTCATATACTGCACATTGCTGCCCTTCATCTCTGGAAGGAACATCCTTGAGCAGAAGTCATTAAATAACAGTGGACATCTGACTGTGGCAGGCTGGGCAGTGCCAGAGCAGCCGTGGGCTGCCCTCTGCCAATCACAGCCATTTACAGCTGGCTCCAAGCAGCCTGGCAGCAGACAAACCCTAGGTCTTAAACACGTGTTCAGCAAGGTGAAGGTTGGGATATGTTGCGCATCCTTTTGTCTTCGTGAACATTTGTGGCGAACTGCCAAATTTTGTATAGTATTACTTATCTAAAAATTTATGTTTAACACCATGAGAAAAATCTGATTCTCCTGATAAAAGTTTTAGTCTTTCTTTTAATTATTTGTGTTTGAAGGCAAGAGTGTTTTTGTTTGGATAAATTGCAAGATGTGTTAAGGGCTTTTCTTCTCCATAAGACTTTGATTAATTTGACTTTCTCAGCACAGAGGTTCTCACAAGGTAACTTTTCAGCAGCTGCCCTGGAGCTGTATGGTTTATGAAATGAAAAATTAAACATGTTCATGTATTTCAGTAAATAAATCAATCAAGCTTGGGTGCATATTTAGTTTCCAAACATTGTTTTATTTATTTTCCTATTAAACTGAGGACAAACAGTTGCCAATCTTTATGTGTCTTGAATAGCTGAAGATATCATATTTGTGTTGCACCGGTGATTATTTCTTCAGGCAAGGTTCCTTTGCAGATACAGCTTTTGGAAGCGGCAAATATTTATTTGTGCATTTCAGAGAATGATTACGAAAATTAAATTTGTTGATATTCATTCCATAAACACAGCTGAGCCAAGGAAGATGCACTCCTCAGTTGTCATCATATGGTTGGCACCGGTTGTAGAGGCAGGATGCACGGAATAGTGCCTGCTGCATGCGCTTGTGTTGGTTTGCAGGCTACAGAAAAGCTTGCATAGGAATCTGTATTCCAATGCAGAAAAACATATCATGCTTGAAAATCCTTAGGAGGCTGCATAAATCCTATTGGAAAAGGATTGGCCCATTAGAAAGCCTACTGGCTAAGAAAGCAACCCATATCCTAAGAGAATGACCCCTAAAATACAAAGGTGTTTGATAGCAAAATAAAGTAAATAAAAGAGGTAAGATTACTTGTGGTATTCTTATTATTCAAGAGTAACCACAATCCAGGCAGAATTAAAAGAAAACATGAAATAAAGCTAATGAGTTCTATTTGATAAGAAGCGTTAATATGATTGCAACAACATGTTCATCTTCTTGTGTGACTAAAACATCTTTGTCTTACACTAGACACATAATGAGAGGTGCTGAAGGGACCTCAGTGTCTGAGTTTCAAGTTAGCTCTTCCAGGGAAGGAAAATCATTCCCAGCCCAGGAAGCATCAAGTTACTGCAAAGAACAGCAACCAGACAGATCTGCTGCCATTATTCTTAATACCCTCAGAGTAAAAGCTGTGTTTGAGGAGCTGTGTCTGTGGAAGGGTGTATTCAGATTGTGTTGCTTAGTCCTTTGGGACTACTGAGAACTGATAAATCTCTCCTTCTTTGTGTCTGAGCCAGTGCTATGGCTTGGGATCAGGAAATTGTAAATGGAAACTGAACACAACAGTTCATTTCAATCATATGTCTTGAATTTACCCTTTGTCTAACTGCTGCGGTCCATAAGTGCTCGTAAGTGTCATGGAAAGGACACAAATTTGAAGATGAATCAAATGCATAAACCAAACAGACGTGAGAAGAGTTCTTTTTGTCATCACCAAAAAATTAAGTCCAGCAGCACTTCAGTATGAGTTGAATGTGAAAAAAAAAGGAAGTCTTATCGTTAAATTGTGGATGCTGAAAATCAGCAGAGAAATTTTCCGGCTTTCTGCAGCATTCTGTGAGAATCCTGCTTTTCTTAAGCAAGCTATGAAAAACAGTGCTACAGTTTTGTAAACGAATTCTCTCTATCTGCACCTGTAAGTTGTTATGTAGTATTGTTATGATATTGACTAGAGAAATATTTTGAAATAGGTGTTGTAGGTCTCAGCCAGCCAGCCTGGGAGGTGGATTGTTAAAGGACCAATGACCTCATGCCATCCAGGCAAACTAGGGTATATAAACGGGTCTGTATAATAATAAAGGCCCATGCCATTCCATTCTCTTCCTGGGCTTGAACTTTCGTGTCGTGATTTCTCTCCGGCAACGGTACAACAGCGACAGTCAAATATTTTGTACTTGAGAATTTTAGAATTATTTTCAGATAAATACCCCTAAATGTAGATGATTTTTTTTTTTTTTAAATAAACTAACTTATTTTGCTCTTCAGCTTTATGGCTGAGTCATGGTTGGCTTAGATTAAAAATAAGTGACTGCACATAAACATTAAAAAAGAATTTGAAAGGCACCCACTCTACTCAAGAATGTTATGTTCCAGAACAGAGTTTTCATCCATTTGTTTTATACATTATAGCCTTATCAAGTCACTGATTGGTGAAGTAAAAATTCCTCTTAGGACTTCAGATGCTGCAATGAGAGTTATGACTCAAAGAAAAGATGCACTTAACTGTGGCAGGGGTCCTCTAGGAAGTGAGTAAGTATAGTCTGACATAATAAATAGAAAGAGTTTTAAATGAGTCATTGCAGATTATAAAGGAAAGGACGGTTGTTTGAAAAAATGAAGTAGAATTGTCCATGACAGTGATTACAAATCATCTGGAAAATATTTCCTGCTGCAGAAAACGTCATGGACTTTTAAACATTTGCATGCATCTTAACCTCCTCAAATGCACAAAACTCATTCTATGCCCAGCCTCCTTAAAAGAAAAAGCACATGCCAACATAAAGGAGGACCAGAAGAATCAAAGGAATCAAGTGTTTTTCTACCATCCCTCCCATCTCCTGTTTTGAGGGCTTGTTCTCAGAGATGGAGAGTTGAGCATGTTGAATACTGGCTTTTCAGTGATGGATGGGTTTCTCCATGTAGAAAAGCTTAGGACTGGTCATGTGGCTTCCCTGAGGTCAGAGGTACCATCTGTGTACTCTGCCTAGTACCTAAAGCATTACAGACACACTGCAGGCATTATCCCCTGGTATGGCTTACCACAAAGAGGCCTGCATCACCAGGCTCCACACAGTTTTCATTGTAGGTGGACAAATGAACTAGGAGAACTTAACTGCTGAGCTGTCTACAAACAAACTCTTCAATTTTTAAAGTTTTCCTCCTTGGAGGCTTTCAGAAACACACTGCATTGCAAACCTAAAAAAATGGTACATAAATTTCAGTGGAGAGGATATGTACACATGGCAGTTCTTCCAGCTGAATTTTGAAATTTCAAGCTCTTCAGTTTAAAAGAATAGAGCTAGAAAAGAATGAGGAAAGAAGTCAGCTCTAGGGATTGCCTTGTCCAGGCCCCTTCGAGAGGAGAGTCAGAGTAGATTGCTCAGCGCTGTGTCCCCTCAGGTCTGGAATATCTGCAGGGATGGAGAAGATCCCACAGCCTCTCTGTTCAAGTGTTTGATCACCCTCAAAATAAAATGTTTTGTTTCTTATGTTTAAGTGGAATTTCCTGTATTTCAGTTTTTGTTTATTTCTTTTTTTCTATTCACTAGACACCACTGGGTATCTGTTGTCTTTACACCCTCCCATTAGATATATGCCTTTCTAAAAAACTGCTATCTAAGTTCTCTCCAAAAACATCTGGAGACTCTGTTTACTCTTGTGTAGAGCAGAATGTGACTTTTAATGTTTCTGTAAACTGATGAACCAAGAATATAAAAGTTGAGTGATCATTTTATTATTAAACAAATGGCAACAGAAATAAAAGATTTGAACATTAAAACTTATCTTCATGAAAGTTTTTATCCATTATTCTTGATGCCTGGCATCTTTAAACCCAATGCCATATTTCTGTAAGGTCTGTAATGGACCATTTATTCCCCCTTACAGATATAGCACAGGGTACTTCACATTACACTCCCTGTGAACTGAACATAAACCCATAACCCTTCAGCTAGGATAATTGCTCCTATAATGGTTTGATTTCAATTGTTTTAAATTAGTCTTTCATTGTTGCAGATTTCAGCATCTTGGTTACAGAGTTGATAAAAATAAAAGTGAGTTTTAAGCAAGTTTAATTTGCTGTGGCTTATTTCCCTGCTACTTCCACGTAACTGTTTTCTAAACCCAAGGAGCAGGCACGGATCATAAGCTAAGCCAAAATACATTCCAATAAATAAGTACTAGAATTATCTGAACATTTGTGCTGCTTTTGCCTGGGGTGGAGTTAATTTCCTCCACAGTGGCAAGTGTGGGGCTATGTTCGGGGTTTGTGTTGAAAACAGAATTGACAGTGTAGAGATGTTTCTGCTATTGCTGAACAGTGTTTGCATAGCGTCAAGGCCTTTTCTGCTTCTCCCCCCACCCACTCACTGAGAGGGCTGGGGGTACACAAGGAGTTGAGAGGGGACACAGTTGGGACAGCTGAACCCAGCTGAACAAAGGGGTAATCCATATTATATGGTGTCATTGCAGCACATAAAGCTGAGGGAAGAAAGAGGAAGGGGTCACATTTGGTGTGATGGTGTTTGTCTTCACAAGAGACCATTACACGTGATGGAGCCCTGCTTTCCTGGAGACAGCGGAAGAGCTGTCTGCAGGTGGGACCTGGAGATTTAATTCCTTGTTTCACTCATTCTATTTCACAGAATATTATACATCAATCTCCTGAATTTCTTCAAGGCAGAAACAAGGATAAGGGAAAAATAATTGTAAGCCATCTCTTAGCCTTTTTGCTATGAAATTCAAATGAATGCTCAGCAACTGATACATTTGTGTTCCCAGGGATTTAGTGGGTGGGGCTGGGTTGCTTCCAGAAATTCTTATGAGCTCAAGTTCATTGTGGAGGTGCTGCTCGTGAAGTTACAGCAGTACTCAGGGGCTGCCTTTTTTTGCAAATGAAGAACACCCTGTAGCCTGAGCTAAGGAGCAGCTTAAGGTGCAGCAGTTCATTTTGTCAGATGGACACAAGCTGTTGCCAAGCCAAGCATTTTTCCAGCTAGGTCTAGGTTATGCTTAGCCTTTCACACTGAAGCAGGATAATGCTGAGAAAACACAGTAATCTAGGGGAGACTTAGCTACTTGCTGATACAATGATCAAATTCCATCAGACACAATGTGCTGTAGCTGGGACAAATGTCAAAATTGCCAAAGTATTTTATATTCATAAGCATCTTTCCTAGGCTCCCCCCATTTTTCCACTCTATAAATACTGTTTTTTGATGAGAAGGAAGGGAGAAACTTTTCAGGGTGCGTAGCTGGGGTTTGGGATATCTAGGTTTCTTTTACTGTATATATTTCACCTAAGTGGACAAACTTCCTCCAGGCTACCTAAAATCCTTGAGATATAGACAGTTTGTTTTTTAATGTGCACCTCAGAGAGAGTGAGAATTGCAACCTGGTCTTCTAAGATGAGAGTCCTTTAAAATAGGTCTAGCAATATTTTGGAAAAAGGGCCAGTCCTCTTCTCACATGGGAGTCTAAGTCATAGGAAAACACTTCCTCGCCCTTTGCCTCTTCAGTTTTCCTCAGAGTAGCTGAAATTATTTGATACTTGGAGGTTTTCATTCTAATCCTCAAAAATCGTGAAGGAAGGTTGGGTGCTAAACAAGGAGATAGCAAAGTATCTATTTTTTTTTTTTAGTAGTAATGCCTAAGTCTGCTTCCAGGTATAGAGGTGAAGTAATTAATTTTCAATATTTTGTTAACAAGGACATTATGCAATAGAGCAAATGTTAACTTCTCCTCTGTTGTGATTGTTTCAAGAACCTCTGTGAAAAGACATGGTCTAAGCATCCGGAAGCATGCTTGGATATTAAAAATATATGCTTGCTCACTTCTTTGATGTCAAATCAAAAGAACAACCTAAATCAGTCCTAGCCATTTAGTGGAAAAATACAAAGACCACGAGGTCATGATTAGCAAACAAAACATGGTTAAGAAAGGAAAATATGCTGCTAAAACACAAGTCAGTCTCAGGGAGTGGAAGGCTAGAATATTTCTGGGAAAGAGCTGAAAAGTTAAGTGTTGTTTCATAACCAATGAACAAATTAAGAAACTAAAAGAAAAAAAACTATTTCAAATAATTTTTGAAAATTAATTTGTATCTAAAAAGGTTTAAAAAGAAGCAAAGACCAGTTAGTAGATTTTCCTTCAAATTGTCAGAATTCATCAGTCTTCCTCATGTGCACTCCCTCTTTCCATTTACTGTAATGGTTATGTCTGAAAAAATCAGTATGAACCTCAGATACAAAGGCATAAAGCACAAAATAGGCTCTGAGCTGGAAATTAGAATGATGAAACAGAATCCTAAATCCTCATTGCTTACCATCATTAAAAATCAGATATTCGCCATTTTTTGAGTAGGTGTATTAGACTAAACGTCTGAACGAAACTGTACTGGAGGACTGAATTCTGAAGGATGTAGAGTCAATAGTAAATACATATAGAAAGAGAAGGGGAGAGAACTAGTAAATACATATAGAAAGAGAAGGGGAGAGAACTTGGAATAACAGAAGTAGAAGCTTGAAATAGGAAAAAAAACAAAGTGAACATAGAAGTCTGTTTATTGTTTATCTATGTAATTTGGTGATGGAGCAGATTTCGAAGAACCATCGACTGAATGATTTTGCGTGATTCCTGAAGCAGGTTCTGTCTACATGACTTGGCACCCTGTTTTTTTCCTCATAAATTCAATTCACTACGGATATTCCATAGTGATGGAATCCCACATGGCATGGGAACTGAAGCATAACCCTCCCGTTCATACCACACAGCTCAGTCTTATGCAAAACTGCAGCAGCTGCAGGAATAAATATTTGCAAGAGTCACTGGTCTTGGCCTGTAGATGCAGAAATAATGCATATTGTTGTACTTCCCTTCTAAACTATCCATGAAAAAAATTATTTAGATTTCAAATTTCTTCTGCAAGGTCCGTAAGTCTGGGATGAGTCATTATCTCTGTTTAATGGGATAGGAGAAAGGTATTAAGGGAGAAATGTTGGGGCAGTGCCATGCTCCCCTTGGCATGTCTTTTGTAGTTGCAGTGTCCAAGGATCTCTGGGCTTTGTGGTTTTCTCAACCCTTACCCTAAGAGTAACCCTAACCCTAAGCGGAGCAGTAAAAACAGCCTTTTACTGAGGTGTGCAGCACAGGGGTGGTCCCAAGAAGAAAGTTATGAAGAGAACAGTCTTTGAGCAATGGGATTGTGTTTTTTTGAAGTGAACTGGAAAAAAACAGCCAAAATCATACTTATGGAAATCCCAAAATCAAAGAATGAAGTCAAAAGAAAAGACAGGACAAGAAATTGATGAAATGAAATGCTTAAAGAAAAAGCAAAGATGAGCCAAAGTGAAAGCAATAAAAGGGGATGGGATGGCGAGAAGTGCACAGAAATGGATGAAACCTTGCCAAATTGATCTTCAATGAAATCTTGAAACCAGAGAAGAATGTGTAACAAACATTCTAGAAAAGAGATATGATAAGTAAAATGCAATTAAAAAAAAAAAAAAAGAAAATGTGGGAATGGAGTGAATACAACTAAATGGATTGTGATGAAATGAGGAACATTGAAAATGACCGAAACTTACCAAAATTAAATTCACCAAAATCCCAAAATCAGGGAACTAAGTCAAATGAAAAGACAGGAGAAGATATTGATGGAATGAAATGCTTAAAGAGAAAAAAAAAAAATGCTGCACCAAAGGGAAAACCATAAAATGGCATGATATGACATGAAGTGCAGGGAAATGGACCAAACCTTGCCAAATTGATCCTAGTGGAAATCACAAGATTTCAATTCCTTTCATGAAATGAAGAATTTTCTTTCATGAAAGGAAATAAAATCTTGAAATCAGAGAAAAAATGGACAGTTTATCTTGTCTGAATTATAAGATTGTGAAGTAAATAAAGTCTCTTCAAATTGTATCCCTTCCCTGTTTTGTAAACTGAGAATGAAACAGGCCAGAGAGGAAAAAAAATTAAAAAAGAAGACAAAGTAAAGCTTGAAATGTTTCTCTAAGTTTTAAGAGTTGCTCTCACAGAATCAGCAGATAAGTCAATATTGTTATGCTCTCTTGGCACTGGTGACAATGTCACAGAAGATCAATAAGAAAATCCCAGGTGAGATTGCAGAAGTTGACTAATGAAAATACTTTAAAGGATATTTTAATACTGTCTTTATGTGGAAAATAGATTTCTCATGGAAATTTTTTTCCAGTTTATTGTAAAGACTTTTGTCTTTTGCAGTACTAGCAGCTTGTTTCAGGTTTACAGTTGCTTTTAATTGGTCTTTTATCCCTCACTTCTCTTGACCATGCTGGGTAAATCTTGGCTCAGTATCATACATCTGGTTCTCTCTTCATCAGCTCCAGTGTGTGTGTGTGGGAATATTTAGGGTTTCAGAGGTTATTCATGTTCTGCAGAAATAGAAAACAAACAAACAAGCAAAGAAAGAAGTAGCTTCCAGAATGAAGTGCTCTTTCCCCACCATACATGGGCCTTAATGAATAAACTTTCTCAATATTCATTTCTCTGGGGAAATATAAGCCAGATTTGGGTTAGAGTTTGACTTCCTAAGACTCTGGGTGATCAGACTGATGTTTTGAGTTGGCTTGTCTCACATATATTGTGCTTTTAAATTTTTTGTGTTATTGTTACTATTGTTTATACATGACTTTCAAGGGCTCTAAATCACACCCTATGATTTGGTAAACATCATTATTACAGACTCTTAAAATGAGCAGAGCATATTTCTCTGTGGCTGAAATCCTGAGGCTTCCTCCATGTGGATCTGATATCAGATCAGAGCCACGTAATTCAAGGACAATAAATTCACTTTGGGAAATGGTCAGGGAGTTTTAGATCTTGGGAAGTTACAACCCTGTAAAAATAAAGGCAATAGAACCACTCTTCAGATGAGGTCTCTCATGAACTCTCCTGATTTACAATCCCTAAGTTAATGGAATTCTTATTAATTATTAAATAAACTTCTGGATGTCTTGCAAAGCAACACACAGAAGAAACTGTAACATTTAAAAAAATAAAAGTTGAAATAAAGGTCCCTCTAATTTTGCTTAATAAAAGTGAAGGCAACTAAGAATGCTGATATTCACTACTCTAACTCTAATTTAATAAAAATAGATCTTTTTCAATTTTCTTTTCTCTGCTTTGTTTTCTTGCTGTAAAAGTGGATTCTGTTAAATTAGTCATAGAGAAAGATTATTTCCATGCTTTTCTAGGTGCATTTATGTTTCGGATATGGCTGAACAATATATCTGAGTACCACATGTAATTCACCCAAATAAAACTATTTCTAGTATTCCTCAGTAAACTATGTTGTAATCCTATGGACACAAGATCAAAAGTTATACTGCAGAAGATGCAACATAAAATCCTCCATTATTCGGTCTTCCTGTCTACTTTTAGAAACAGGTAGCAGAAAAATGTAAGATATTTATCTTTATTAGTGGAGCTATGCATCCTTTATAAAAAAAAAGCATCACATAGGGAAGATAAGAAGAGGAAAAAGGAATAAAATTTATTGCACAAATGAGCATCTGTATAGGACTTTCTGAGTTTCTCTGAATGTGTTTGAATGCTTACTGTATTTGAGACAAGTTGACACATTCAGAAAATGATGATGTAGGCATCATCCATCTTGTGAACTCAATTTTGTATGCTAAAAGCACAAATCATTAACCAGAAAGAGTTATTTTGCAGCTGACATCCTCACTTTGCCACATTTAAGGAGCAGTCTATGCTGTCCATTGAATTTTTGAAAGGTTAGCTCAATGCTTTCAGATGTTCTTAGGGTACTAATTATACTACAAATCCTCATGAATTTCTAAAAACTGAAAAATCTCTGGGGTTTTTTTGTTTGGGGTTGTAGGGTTTTGTTTTGTTTTTTCTTTTTTAAATGGGGACTGGAGTTCAGGAATACAGTATTTCAATCCGCAAAGATTTGCTACTACAGGAGAAAAAAGTCTTTTTACTACCTTGTTAAATTGAAACACATGAATTCCTAGAACATTATTTTATCTTGCTCACTAACCATGGACTTTTATTGCCTGTTTAAACATTTATGGAATAATTTTATTGTGAATTTAAAAGCTGAGCATACAAAGCAAATATAGATGGGGCTATTCCCATTTTTCCTGTTCCATTGAATAAAGTATGCCAGCTCTTATGAATTAACTCCTGATTCCATGCAGTGGAAGAGGTTCCCATGAGTTCTGCATGTGTGAGGCTCTCGTAGTAATTTTCAGACTAGAACCAGCCTTTCTGGAGACTTCTGTTTTACATCTTGAACATTTCCTCTGTTTCCACTGCAAGCAGGGCTCTCACACTCTTAAAGTGCAACACTGAGTATGTTGCCATAAAAAGACTTCTTTAACAAGGGCATCATCAACTGCATTGTCAAAGAAGAAAAGTGAGAGAAAAGATACTGAAGAAGCACCATGTGGAACTGGCATTCAACTATCAGCTATTGGAAACAGGTTTCTAGTCATAGATAACAAACTAAACTCCCTCTTAAATGTACAAAAGAGGCAAAAGAGGCAAGGATCCCTATCAAAGACAATTATCCTGATGCTGAGTGTCTACAATTGAAAGTCGCATTGGCCCTGGAGGGTACCAATGTGGTACCATGGTAGAAAGGTACTAGGTTACAAGCAACTAAAGGCCAGAATGAAAAGGCCACAGCAGTAATGAGCAGTGTCACACCTGCTGCTGCACAGCACTTGGGTGTGACTGTGATAGACAACTAAAGAGAGCAGAAAGTTTAATCGAAAGGAAAATAGCATAACTGGTTTAGACTACACCCAAAGAAACCCAAGGCTGAAGGGGGATGAGTACAGTCAGAACAAACAGTAGCCAGAAATAATTATATAGTTAAAAGATAGTGGCTGCCCAAAAGTACAAATATAAACAGTTGAAATGATTCATGTGACTAAACATTTCATAGCTATATTTAGCAACAGCAGAGGATTTGATTAATTTAGGAAGAGAATTACACGTTGGAGGGACCTGTGATGAAATTTTGTGGCTAAGTTTTCCTACAGCTCTAAATTCATGATGGTTGAAGGTTGCAACTTTTTTTGTTGTTTTAATATTAATGAGAAATGACCTCTGCTTCATTCTTTGCACTTATACAAATAAGGCAACTTCTCAAGTACTAAAGCTGTGGTTACTGAACTTGATTTGATGTAGTTCAATGAGTTCCACTCCTTTTCATATCTAGAGGGTAGAAATTCATCCTTAATTGCAGCAATTTATTTTGGAGTATGTCCAACTACTTAGCCATAAACTGTCTCATAGGATCTCTAATCTGCTCATGCTGCAGTGAATGTAGGGTCCATAATTAAAACTTCAGCTAGTGAAAGAGTTTAAATCCAGAGAAGTAACATTTTCTCAACAGAGATTAGAGTGCTTATGTTGGAAGACAGGTGTACCCAAGCACAGTTTACTTGTGTTATCAAATAGTTACTTGACATGGAAAACAGGCAAACTTTGAGCACGGATTAGAACTGGGGAGTTCCCCTACCCCAGGGGTAAATACATAGCACTGCTATTGTTACACTTACTAGTACTACTGCAATCACTATGACTATCATTACCAGCACTATTATTTACTATTACTACTTACCAGTACTATCATTTTTGTGAGATTACCCTACTCAGTAAAGCTGTTGGTATCTCTTAAGAGACTTTAAAATGAAGACGGATTATGTTGTTGTCCAACTTGTACCTCTATAGTCCCAGAGGAATACTTTGAACTGTATTCAGAAGTTCATTGCCTCTTCACTATATTTAAGCATGATTTGCTTCTTTTCTCTTTCATGCTGCTTCTCAGCATATGTTTAAATATTCATCTGAGTTTTTAAGAGTAAATGGAGTGTTATAACCTGCAATATACATGTAGAATTTAAGAAGAACATATAATATTTCTTTGTGTCTTTTTTCTATGTATTATTGCTGCAAGGAAGCTAAGCAAAAATTTCCCTCCTCAAAGATCAGTCAAAGGATGCCATTAAGGAAGACATTCTTGTATCAAATATTCTGTTGAAGAATTTTGAGTGCCCAAATACCAGAAGTTGCACCTTTTACAGAAGATATGCATTCTCCTGGAACTAGGCACTACTTATTTACAAAAAAAACCTCATATTGGGAAAGTCATAGAATTTCTCATTAAATCCTGATCTATCAAAAAGAAAGTGCTGTGTGAGGTGTTAAGCTCATACCAGTCAATGCAATGATTTCAATTTATGTACCAAGAAAACAAGATTAAAACCAGCTGCAGAGCTGTGGTTCTCTCCTGAAGAGGCATCTACCTGGCTTGCTCTCTGGTGATATTGTACCACATACAAATATAGCCATGGCCTACAGCTGGTTCACAGTCTGAATCCCCTGATCTTTTCACCTCTGCAGTGCCCTTGAGGACCACTGAAGCATGCAGAGTCAGAAGGAGCTTTTGCAATTTTGTCTTGAAGGTAAGCATGCAGTACTTGCATCCCTGACCTCTGACTGTGGATCAGTGTGAAGCACTCTCTTGCATGGATTCAAGATGCCTCCTGTCCAGCTATGCCAAGGTAGCAAAGTCCTGCTGGGCTGTCTGCATGCTATTTCTCCAGGAGCTGAAGAAAATACAAAGGGCAGACAGGTTTTGTACTTACAATAATAAAAAGATATCATTAAAAAAAAATGTTTTCTCAACATTCTAAGCAACCTAATATTGGTATTAAACCCCTTTGTACTTAGTCCTAATTTTCTAGCTCCATGAAACATTTTATGATTTTAAGCTGTGCTTCAAATGGCTGTCTTTTATAGGGGTTCATATCCTGGCTCTTTTGTACTCCTCCTATACTGATGGAAACTCAGGAAGGGACAGGCAAGTTTGAACTTTTTAATTTCTTTTGAGGAGAAAGTATGCTCAGATTTGCAAAGCTTAATAATGCCTCTGCTGTGGCATTACAAACTTTGTGCATATCTAGATCTTTCTCTGGACAGGTCCTCTTAGAGGCATCCAGTGAGAAAGGGGTTTTTTGGCTGCCTGCAAAGCAATAAAAGTCCATCACCATTTCAATTTTGGATGTATTTTGGACTCATCTGTTTTCACAGAACGAGGTACTTATTTGGCATTACTTTTAAATGGAATAGCATCAGGTCCTTATTGGTGTCAAGCTTTGATGCCTAAGAATAATATAAAAATAGAGCAAATGTTGATTTTAAGTATGCTTTATTTAATAGATCTATGTTTCAGTATTTGGATGTTAAAAAAAAAAAAAGAAAAGCAGCAAAGGACCGACCACCTGTTGCTATGCAATACATTGTGTCCCTACGATTAATTATCCTGCCCACCTGCACTGTCTTGGCTGGTCTGTCTTATATCCACTCCATGACTTAGGCTGCCGCCCGGCACAGTGGGGTGTGTGTGATGGTGTGGCTGATATTTCACATTAACTGTATGGTGCTGGGAACTTCATGCACAGGAGAAACAGGCTCTTAAGATGCCAGGATAATATGCAGAACTCTCAGACCTGTGGTAGTTAACTTGTTCTGATAATGGTGATGTTTGCAATACAAATACCCAGGCACTTTCTGTCTGGAGTGAAACCATATGGCTGGAATGCGTTGAAAGCTCTTTTGAGCAAGCACTGTCTGTTTTGAATTTGGCTAATGTAAAGGGAGTAAGCTTAGGACCCGAAGGCATTACAAACCATGATGAAGAATGAGAAACTGAAAGCAGTAGTGGAGTAGGACTGTTAACTGGGACATAGAAAACTTTGTGACAACCTGTGACACATTTGCTTTACGGCATTTTTAGCAAAAATGTTACAGTATAAAAAAGAACTCTCTAAAAGAGTTGACCTAATACAAATGATATGAGGGTATTCCACCATTATTATTATTTATTTCTTTTTATACTTGTAATAATTCAGGTGCTTTCCAAACAGAAAAGCTGCAGGCCCTGCCCCAAGGAGCTTACAATCTAAAGGTGGACAAGGAGAGAGACGTGAAGGAGAGAGGGTCTACAGAGCAGTCAAGAGGCCAAGATGGAAACCAACCAATCAAATATGATTTGAACACATTGTTGCAAAGCTATACAAACTATTTTCCAATTACGACTCATATTTTCCATTTTGGTTTAAATATATCTGCCATGACACAAACAGGTGTGGAGGAAGGAAGCTTTCAATATATGAGATCAGAGAGAGCAGCACATGTGTAAAGTAGAGCTGGAAAACTCACCTAGAAGTGTAGAGATGAGAGGGCTTTGCCTGGATTTTCAAAACACAGTTCAGTACCAGGACAGTTTAGATCCAGAATGATACGGCTTTAGGTCAGGTCCTACAGGTTTACATGGGATAGACTCTATCTGAAATGTAAATGTACTCTATGCATCTGGAAGTTCCTTAATACATGCTAATATGAACTACAAAATCTATCATGGCAGGGCTGGGGAAGTTAAGAATGAAA
Organism: Struthidea cinerea; assembly: GCA_013397865.1. NCBI lineage: Eukaryota > Metazoa > Chordata > Aves > Passeriformes > Corcoracidae > Struthidea > Struthidea cinerea. The sequence goes on along the minus strand of VZTI01005702.1, from coordinate 725,947 downwards.
TAACCACACTTTTGTGGTACATTCAGGGTGGGAAAGAATGGTGTTGAAAGTTGGGGGTAGTCATTATTATGCCAGCTGTAAAATGATATTTTTAATAATGCAGGACACCAGCCAATGATTAAAAAATCCCAGACTGTTTAATTTTTAAAATATTGGTTTTAACTAAGACAGCAAGTCACTCATCAGTTATGAAAAATACTATTAGGTTTTCTTTATACATTTAGGTGTCTATTACAAAACATCCAATCAGGTTCCCCAAACTGTGAAACTGTCAAAGAAACTCTCTTAAGGCGTGCTTTTTAAAACTTCTCAACAAATTGCCATATTTATTCAAGTACTCAGGGGATCATTGTATGCTTATTTATTCCTAATGTATCTTTTCCTTAGCAAATGCAGGTGTACTGTGAAGGCAAAAGCTAATAAGCAGCTGAGTATTAAAGTGCATAGGTTGTCCACATTAGGAAAAATAAATGGTTGAAGAAGCAGTAGCTGTGGTGATTAAGGATTCTTGGGGAGTAATCCATCATCAATTTTTAGTAAGCTGCAGATATTTCTTTTCCTATAAGAAACATTCTTACAGTCTTCAAAACTTACAAATGCATTTCTAGCAATGGTATCATGACAATCATACTTCTCTTGCTGTGAGGGAAAAGCTGTAATTAAATAATCAAACAGACTGATTTTTCACAATTTACAGGTATTCATATTCCTTCAATAAATAAAAGAATATAATTTATCTTCTGATTCTGTATAGATTTTGACACAAATAAGTTTCTAGCTATTTAAATAAATGATTCTAATAGCTCGACATGAATTATGCTGGCAGGAGCCACATATGATTATTATGGTGCCCAGAATCTTTCAAGAACCTACAAAGTTAAATAAAAGCTTACAAGTCTCTCAAGCTACTTTTTATTTGCATAGAAAAATATTTATCATAGGAGTCAACTATCATATCAGAGAAATTCCATTTGTTGTAATTGAAAAAGATAGCTAAAAAGTTTCTGTGGGTTATTGCAACAGTACAAGAATACAAGATGCTTCCATTTATTAAAAAATGTAAAACAAATCGTGAAAGCTAAAGCAGGCTACAAAACAGAAGGTCCTCATATTTCCTTTCTCTTGACTACTATGTTACAAGATCATGTGCCACAGTTGAGTACTATAAAGTGTAATTCTGCATTAGCTAATATAATTCTTAAAACAACCCCCCCAAAAGCACTATGCAAAATATATATATTTGTAAATGCTTCCTCCTGTAAGCATCACAACCTTGTTATCACATAGTCACCCTGAACAACTGTTTCCTGTTTCCCATCAGAGTCAATGCTAATGTCCAATGCCTTGTCCAGCTGATCCTGCGGAGTGGCAGGTTCTGAGTTCTGTAACCCCATTTTCTCTGTTTCTGAAACACAAATACTTCCCTCGTCCTGTGAATCCAAAGACTCGCTGTTATTTTGCGACTCAGCTAACACACATTTTTTGCCAGGACTTTGGATGTTTAATTCACAGTTCATGGTCAATTCTCCCTCTTCCAGTTCATCAGTTTTCTCACACAGTTCTTCTGCCTGTTGACGGGAAACTTCTTCAGAAACGGTGTATATTTTATTTGTACTCTGCTCCACAGAGTTTGTTTTTGATCGTCTGTGAAACAACCCAAAATTTTTTATGTCTGTTACAAAATTCACACGCTTTTGTTTCTCCTGAGTGGACTCTGACACCATCATTGCTGAGCCATTGCTTACATTATGACCTTCAGAGGCAATATTGGCTGATCGTGGGTGAATCATTGTTGTTATGTCGAAAAGGCTGAAGGGTTTCTTCTTTCCTTTTTTGTTTCCTTCACTCTCACTATTTTCTTCATTTTCTGACAGAGAAGCAGTGTCTTTGCTCATTTTTGCAGTCTGCAAATTAGACAGTTTGCTTCCTTTTAACAAACCCAGGACTTCAAAGCGAAAGCTGGAAATATCTTGTTTTAACTCCTAAAAATTAGGAAGAAAGATGAAATGTCAGGACATCAAAGCTGATTTGACTTTTCCTTTTGAAAAAGAAAAGAAGAGAGGAGAGAGAGAGAGGAGAGAGAGAGAGAGGAGAGGGAGAGAAAAGAAAAGAAAAGAAAAGAAAAGAAAAGAAAAAAGAAAAGAAAAGAAAAGAAAAGAAAAGAAAAAAGGAGGCTTACGCTGGGGATCAGTAATAAACTTAACTGTCTGGATATTGGCATACCTGGCATCTTCAAGGTTGAAGATCTTGCTCTAGGAAGCAATTTATATGCTACCCGAATAACTGAGTGTGAGAAATATGCTTCACAGTCTTTAAATATCTCACTAAATTACTAATACACCTATAAACATAAAAATAAACACATACCTTAAAATTTTCTTCTGTCAATCCTTCCTCAGTTTTGGCATCTCTTATCATTGCTGCAACGTATCTCTTAACCAGATTTCTCATAACTTCCTGAAAACATAAAGTATTGTGTTAGCTTTCTTGGTATTAGTTACTAAACCTACACTCACAGGCCCTGCTTGGGCTTTTTCATGCTTTAGAAATGTGACAAAAACTGTACAAACCTTAGGTCTGTTTGAAAATTTGCTTTGCTTTTTGATGGAAACTACTAATGCTTATTACCTTGGGAAGGACTATGTTGGGTTTGACCCAAGGTATGTCTCCTGCCAGTAATTTGCAGCCTGGCAGTGAGGAGTTGCTGATGCCTCCTGAGGAGAACAAGTCTGCTGTGGTTGTACAACTTTATTTCCAGCTATTCTCTCTCAAGCCTCCCGTGCTGTGAGATGCAGTGAATTTCTGAACAAAAATGGTAGTTCTAGGTTTAATTGGCTGTGACAGGTTTTTTAATGAGTTTTGAACTAATGCAAACTTTCAGAATTCAGAAGTCCTCTGACAATGAATTCCATAGTACGGAGTGAGATTCCATTTGGGGTTTTATTTTTAATCTTTGGTCTGGTAGTTTCCATTGTTGTCTTCTAAGAATTCTAGAAATTATTTAAGTTGAAAGAGATGCCTAGAGGCTGTCTGAGTCATTTCAGGGCCATGACCAGTCAAGTGCTAAATATCTCCACGGGTGAAGATGCTACAGCCTCCCTGAGCAACATTTTCCAGCTCTTTACTACCCTCACTGTGAAGATAATTACCTTACCTTACAGAATTTCCCTTCCTGCAACTTGTGTCCATTTTGTCGTTTGCATTGTACCTCGAAGAAAAATCTGGCTCCTTCTCTCTAACCACCCACTATGTTATTTAACACAGCAGTTATATTCCCTCTAACCTACTCCAAGCTGAAATCTGAGCTTATTTTATGACAGTCTTCTAACCATCTTGGTGGCCCCTTGCTGGACCTCTTCCAGTTTCTTAACATCTCTCTTGTAGTGTGGGGCCCAGACTTGACATACTGCTCCAGATACAGTCTCACAAGTGAGGACTGGAGGAGAATAATCACTTCCCTCAAAAGGCTGCCTACAGCCTCACTGATGCAGTGTAGTACGTGTGGTATTCAGTTTGCAGATAAATGGCAAGCAGCTGCTCTGTGTTCATCTTCCCCACGATTGTATAGATCCCTGCTGTACTCCCCACAGCTGCCTCTTCTTCAGGTTGGAAAAGTCTCAGCTTACCTAGTTATTTTCTTTATGGGATTCATTAACTACCAAGCCTACAGCTCACACCTTGTTTAACTTGCAGCCCTTTTAACACGACAAAAACTCAAAATAAAGCTGAAAATGATTAATTGTGCAATAATAATCTAAAATAATATTAGATGCTGAAGAAGAAAGGATGAAAAAGAATTGCTTACAGGGGATCTAGGCAGAGGGGTTATTAAGGAAGTTGTCTATGGGGGGACTAAATCTGGAGAGATGAAGAGCAGGTTCTGATGGAGCATGTCAGTGAGCTGCACATATGGTCCTGATGATTCCTGGCAGGGAGGTGGGTATTTGCTTTTTTTAAAGGCAATCCATGTTACAATGGGGAAAATACTGGATAGCATGTTACTGCTCTAGAAAATATCCTTTTGCTCCAAAAAGAAGACAATTATACTTCTCAAATGTTTTTGTTTGAACATCAGAAATACTAAGCTTGTTTGCTGAAGATGAAATAACTACAGATTTTATATTTTTTTCCTTTTATTTTACTTTTCTGCTTTCTTACTAAATTCTTCCTTTTTTTTTTGTTTGCTCATGAAGACATTCTGGAGGCATAGAAAAACAATTGCCTAAAGAATAAACATAGGCCTGTACCTGGTATTGATGATGTCTCCTCAAATTGTCAGCTGCACGTCTCTGAAAAACAGAAAAGAACAAAAAGAAAAAAATTAATCCCTGTCTGGAAATAAAATACTTAACCATAGAAAACAGCAGGCCTGTGCATTATGTGGTATCTAGCAAGCTGAGAGAAAAGGTTCAAAATCTGTTGAAAAACAACAGTGCTGGCAAAAAGCCTGTCATTTGCTTTACAGAAATGAGAAGTCTGCTGTGGGGAAGGCAAAATGGATTTTCTACATTTTGGTCAAAATGCTTTTATTCCTGCATTACACGGATGTGGTGGGGCAGCCAGGTCACAGGTTGCAGAGCCCCACGGTCAATGATCTGAGATAGAAGCGGAACAATGGATCATGTCACTCGCACAGACTGAAGCATATTTCAGTGAATTGAGAAAAGCTTGACTCATGTCAAGTTAGATTTTTCTTGGAGGTACACAGTGAAAGACCCGGAGTCAATCGACATGAGTTACAGGAAGGAAAATTCCATCTGGAAAATCAACAGCACAAGGTGGGTTTGTAAAGCCGTGGTGTTAGCAAGACACTTGCTATGGCTCCTAATGTCACATTTAAGATAAAGCCAACCAAAACCTGCACTATAGAACTGTATTAATGAGAAAGTTCCCACTTAGTTCTCTGTTAAAAACACTTAGTCATAGAGAGGTGAATGGAAGAAAGAAACAGCATTCAATGCAGTTTGGTGTTGATAAGGAGGGAAGTTAAAAGGGACAGTAACTCTGAAAAGGAGCGGCAAAAAGAAGTGTGGTATGATGAAAGAATAGCCTAGATTTCAAGCAGGTGTTGCACTAGGTTGCACTGCCATATCTAAGGGCTGCCCAGAAGAAGATGGGAAAAAAAGGCCTGAATGATTTTTTCCCTCGAATGCCTTTTGTCCTCAATTGTATAATGAGTAACAGATCTCCATCCTCTACCTTAATTATCCCTAACTGGTGAAAGAAATACAGCTTTAGCTTGGACTCTTATATCTGCTGCTGACGTGAAAAGAATGTGTCTGACCACTGATTGTATTCCTACAAAACAGAACACTTAACGGCAGCTTAAAACAGGGTGAAAGGACATCCAAGGGACTTGTTAAAATTGACCTCAGTTGCACAGTACGGCCGGCACAGCTAGTTATTTTGTAATTTTTTTTTTTTAATTTGAAAGAAGTGATGAACCGTTTCCCTCTACTTGGAGTCAGTTTACACTTCAGGGTTGATTTCTTGTTTGCAGTTAATTTGAGGGCTGCAGTGGCTTTGTGGCTGGGCTTGGCAAAAAATAATGGAAAGGAGGAAAATCGTTATTTCCTAATCAGTCTGAACAGCCACTGTGGGGTAGGGCTTTGTACCTGAGAATATTTTCTTCCCTATTTTCCCAGATTGTGTTTCTCCGTCTATGGAGATGGAGAACATCTCATAGATGTCAAGTCAAAGAAAAAAATGGATATTTCTTGTGTTTAAGCATGGAGGGATGGGCAAGCCTGCCCATCACCAGGGCCGGAGGGGACAATGCAGCCATGGGAAGGTTCATACCCTCACAACATCCGAACTTAGCCGGTTTTTAGAAAAAAAATCAGATTTCTTGCAGTTGACCACACGGTGGAGATGTTTCATTCTGCTGAGAGAGCACTAAGGGAGTCCGTGGCTAAGAGAGCTCTCAACAGCAGATCTGACTCACAGGTGAAGGGAAAAACACTTTAGGGTGTACTTGAAACACACTTCAGAAAAAGTGAATAACTCCCATAAGTAAAAAAAAAAATCTGATTTTTGACTTGCACAGTACTTCCTGCAGCTGCTGTCTGCTCTGCTTTTACAGTGAGATGTGAAATAAATACACAACTTTAATTCTGTACCTGTAACAAAAACTACCTAGATAATGTTTATCCCTTTTTTTTTTGCAACCAATTCAGAAACTCACAGAAACAGAGGCTGTTGATTTTCCACTCAATGTAATGTCAACAAGCACAATTTGGGATAACTATGGATAACTATGTGAAAAGATTTATTTGTAATAATGTGTCAGAACAGTTCTACTGCACTTAATTGTTTTCAATTCATACCACCAAGAAGCTGAAAGAAAATTAATTTAATTGTATGTTTTCAGGCACAGCCACATACATACTCCACAGGGAATTACACATATGTGACCTATCAAATTTATTATCCCCAAAGAGTTCTCTAATGTCTAGGTTCCATCTCCAGTTCCTAGTCTTCTTTTGCTTCCTTTTGAAAGCAGAATGAATCTTTGCCTAAACACATCTGAAAATCATGCTATTCACTGGAAATAAAATGTCATTAACATTCATATTGTCCTTATTTAGTTCTCAGCTGGCCAGCTTTTCTCTACTTGGTTATAGTCTAATTTATGGTTCAAAATTTGTTTCAAGTAACCATTGTGCTCTGTGCATGAAGAAGTTGAAAAAAAAGTTAAATTTGAATAAAAATAGCAACGGGGTGGGGGAAACACTCTTATGAGGACCATGTTGAATGCAATAACGAAATTGAAGGGGATGCTGTTGTCACTTTCCAAAAGGGGGCACTAATATCCTTTAGAAAACTTTAATAGTAGCTCTACTAGAAGGAACAGTTCTTTTGGTCTGCCTGTTTGCACCATTCCTAGTAATTTGCACTGTTTTGAAAAAAGATTTCTTTAGCAGTCAAAAATTTAATAAAATTGTATTACTTATTTTGATGTGTTGTATTAAAATGATGTCTTTTATAATGCAGGAATACAAATCTAATGTCTGCATTTGAACTTAAATTGCTTGGTCATAAAGGTCCAGAAAATGGAACTATTGTCTGAAGTTGTGGCACATATTTCTCATCTTGAATAGAAGCATCACCTTTAAAGGGTTAGAACTTATTTGTGTTGACAGAGAGGTTTCTCCATGAAATGGTTCTTGGCTATACAAGCAACACCCCAGATTATTGATCTCCAAGCAGACAGAAGGTGTTATTTCTTTGCTGAACTTTCAACAACATACATTACAGAGAAAATACAAAATGCTTATACTGACTTAGAAATTGTATCATTTTCCACTGGGTGGAAAAAGAATAGGAGAAGGGAAAATGAGATTTTCTGTGACAAATTATAATAAAACCATGTAGGTTGCTCAGAAAATGGCATAAAAATCTGGATAGCTAGAAAAGAGGCAACTGTTTATCTAAACATCAGATGCACAAAAAAAAAAAAAAATTACTGGATCTATCCCTGGCAATCCTTTCCATTTTCTCTTCTGAAATACTTAAAATTATAAGTAAAACATTTTTTGGTGACTGATCAGATGTAAAGTAGAATGTAATTTGAGGAAAACAGTACAATTTGTTCCAGTGGGACTAGGATTTCTTTTCCCATATATCTCTTTTTTCTGAAATAGCAGTGGACTTCAGATGGCCAACAGGATTAGCCTTGACTCACCCATAAGCCTTGTGCAGTTGGGAAAACCTCAGCCTAATCAATAGCATTATATTACTAATCTGGCTTTTGCAAAGGTGAGCTAACAAAATTAATGGAACTGATATAGATATAGATATAGATGATATAGATGATAAAGATATAGATATAGATGATATAGATACAGATATAGATAGATATAGACAGGTATAGATATATGTAAAGAGCAGCACACACTTATTTCAGAGTTTTAAGTGCAGGAGATAACTGCTAATAGCTGAAGAAAATGCTGCATACCTGGGATATGTCAAAATGACAGAATATAAAAATATGCTGAACTCTGAATGGTAGAAGAGCTCTGTCTGATTCATAGCAGAGCTGAAATATTAGTAAATCACATGTACCATCCTGTCCTTCCCTCAGCTGAAGCTGTGGCTAGAGAAGCTGCCATCAGCATGGCTGGGCACTGTGTTGCTTTGGAGAAAAAGCCTCTCCCTTGAAAAACCTCCCCTTGACTTCACCACCCACTGCTTCAGCTGTCCCACTACAACAAAGAACAGAAGAACCACAGAACTGACATCCAAGGAGAAGCAAATTAATTGGCTTTTTTCAGAGGCACCTCACATCGCTACAGACCGTGTTCTTGTCCATGATAATTTTGTTATAACCAGCAATGTAGATGATCCTCCCAAGCAACCATGTCATACTTATTTTTACTGGCATTTCTCTTCTTCCTCTGGGCCAGATAAATCGTTTCACTAGAAAGTGTGCTGTAAACCATCCTGACCCTGAACCCTTTCTTTACACATTCTGCCTGCATATACTGAACTCTCAAGTGTACACATATACAAATTTTAGAGTGGATTGTTGACACATATGAATTGATCCTTGATTCAGTCCTAGTTCATAATTCCTGGCTTTTTGGTACTGAGGTTTTTTTACAGAGATCATGCATAGTTCTTGCCAGCTCCATTCTTCTATCATCTATTTTGTATCCTCTAGCACTGACTCGCTCTTTGGATGCACACTATTGCTTTTTCTACTGGAAAACCCCATAGTACGTCACTGTTGATTAGTGCTTCCTAATAGGGAAGTTAACATTTAGAAATTTCAGAACAAAATGTTTTGAAATCTGAGTTCTGCCTTAAAGACAATGTGGCATCCATCCATACATACCACCAATATAAGAAAATCCGTTTATAGTATTTTTTTCTCTCCCAGTACTGGTTGTAGGGATGGAGACAGAGTTTATAATGCAGGACTCAGTGAAAAGGAGTAGATCCCAAAAAAGCTGATCTTGTAGCTCAGAGGCCAAAATTATTACAGGGCAGATACGAGTGAGCTGGAGTCATCTGAGATCCTTGAACAAAAGGCAGAGAAAACTCTTCATTTACTTTTGGCTGAAAGGGCATAGCGGTTCTAAATTTAATTTGTGATGTAGCTTGTTGGGAAAATTGAAAAAAGTTCTAGGAAATCAAGGCTGAGCTGTGGGTGATGGGAAGTTTGTCAAAACTAGAAAGAAGTGCGCTCCCCCGGGACAAACTATGAGATCACCGTGGTGTGCTCATTTGTTGACTGATGATTTAACCTCTTGGGAAATGTCCAGTTAACAGCGCCTATCTGGTGTTTTGCATCTATCCATTGTGGAAATCAGAGTGCACACACACATCTTACTCCATTTTGGAGCTTGGTTAAATAACTGGGCCTGGAAATTGCAAAATGTTCCAAATTCACGTAACCCTAATGGGGCTTGTGTTATGCTGTGGAATTAGCTGAAGAATTTTGTAGTTTTATGAGATGCCCATATGGTGGACTGAATCTGCCTGGTCAGCCACAGCCACTCACTTTTTTCAGGCAGCTGGAAGTGTGGTTGCCATGATGGCTCTGCTGGTGAGCTCACTGCTTCAGAGGGGTTTCAGCTCTAATTCCAACTAAGAATCTGTTCTGCAGGGGAAACCAGTGATGGATATGGCCCTACTGCCCCACACGCTTTGGAGGTTCCACTTTCAAATAATTTAAAAAAAATTGCAGAAATCAACTAAAAATGTCCCACATCTCTCCCTCGCTGCTGTCCTCCACTCCCAAACAGTTCAGTAATTAGTAGTTCACATTGAAATCATAAAGAAGCTAGGTTCAGCTCCCTCTCTTCTGTTGTCCCAAGAGAGAACCTTAGTCCCTGCAGTGTCTTATAGATCTTGAGAAGGAAATTTCTGTCATCATGGCTTTTATGCTTGGGGTAAATAATTAAATATCCACTGGAGAATAGAAGTAAACCTGGGTCTCCTCAGCCCAAGACATTTGCTTCACATGGCGCCTACTCCTTTCTTCAAAAAGAAATTTCATCCTGAAGCTGAAAAGTCTTTCCTGACAAAGAAACTGAACTATACTAATTAAAAAGTTTGGGGTTTACAGATTTTGGGGGTTTTTAATTAAAAAAAAAAAGAAAATTCTATTCGGAAAAATTCTCAAGCGGCTTGGTGCATAGACTCCCTACCCTTTGACCCTTTGCTGCACCAGTTTTCCCAAATCTAAGCTGTGGTTTTCTTGAAGGTGGTATTTATGTACCCTAGCAAGAGGTAGGTGCAGGAAGTAGAGATGATCTTTCTGAATCCCCTTCCTCACCATGCCATTCTGCGTAGTGCTGGGAGCACCCTGTATCTTTCTTTATTATTCCACAGGTCCAGGAATGAGTTTACTCCCAGATCTGCAGTTTGAGCAGGTAAGAAAAAGGAAAAAATATTTCCTTATCCCAGATAGAGGTCTGACAAGAAATATTGTCCTGAAGGTTTAGCTGGCATGTATAAGGGTATTCTGTATCTGCCTCAGTCAAATAGGGAGATTGTGTTAATCAGCCCTCTGCTATACAGTGGCATCATACGATTAATTTTAATATCATTCTCTGAGTTTACACTAGCTAATCATCCCTACCAAATGTTTAACAAATGCCTAGAAGCATTGCCCACTCTCCCACATGCACAAGTACATCACTCTCTCTCTTGATTTTTTCTTTCTAACAACATTTCACAGTTTTTCCTTCTGTTGGTCTCTGCATTCACTTTTTCACTTCCTATATTACACAGAGATGTTTTAGTCTTTAAATTATTCACCATTCTTGCTAGTTCATGTTCTTTTTAAAATTTCGATATGAATCACTGTTAGTCTTTCTTCACTTAATGTTTTTTTTTTTCCATGTGTATTTCTTGTAGTCCATTACTGGTTTGTTTCAATGTCACCCTCATGCTTATTAGCTTCTTTTCCGGGCTGTTTCTTTCGTATATGTACAAATATGACAGCTAAGTGAAACAATTTTGCTTTCACAATTTAAATACTGGCCAACAATATCAGTATATTGCAATAAGTCTGATTTGAAGCTTTCTACAAAGAAGAGAAAATCCATTTATCAGTACAGTAATTGTGAATTAGTTTTATATGTCAGTTTTCCTCTTTACCATAGATCTGTACATTCATGTGAAATTGTACCTCCAAGCACATCTAGAGATTAGGCTGCATTCCAGGATATGACAGCAGAATAGGTAGGAAAAAATTATTACTCACTTATCAAGAAAAGGTTGATATAGTAATGGTCCACCAAAGAATTGTATCATATCCCCAACTTCCTTGAATTGGATGGAAGTTTTTACAAGAATCAGTAGCACAAGGACTACACCCCTTTCTTTTCTCCCTTACCCACATTTCACTCTCGTACTCTCACTCAATGCTTGGCTATCTGAGTCCCTAACAGACTTGAAACATTTATATTCATCAAATCCCTATGATATAGAGAAAGTGCCACTATCCACATCTTACCCCAAATTGTCTTCTTCATGCTGGAGCTGGCTAAATTCAGTCTACTAACTGAGGTACTGACTTGCTCATGGGAAATGAAGAAAACATAACTACACAGAATTAGTTGTTGGTGGGTTAGGATATTGCCTGAATATTTACACTGACAGTATAGAAAAACTGTGTTGCTGACTGAGGTATCTCAAGCAGACGAAGTTAGGAGGGAAAAATTCAAATCTGCTTTACCCACTGCAGCTTTACCCACCAGAGAAAGTAAGTGGCTGAGATATTACACAGGCATTGGCTGAATCCAGGGGCAGGACTCTTCTTGGTTGCCTTGCGTGTCTTTTCCCATCTTTTTTCACTAGAAATGTCACTGCTAATCAGCAGTATCAGAATATGGTATGATTTCAGTATGTAATTCTAAAATAGCTCTATCTGTAAATCCAAGAAAACAAATCCAAGTAAATACTGCTACCTTTCAAAATGTTTTTTTTTTAATGGGAACAGCTTTTGGTAAGAATTCTTTTATGGCAAACCCATTTCACTACATGTTGGGAGACAGAGACACAGAAAATATCCCATGATGAATACTTCATACACGAGTCTGTGGTTCATGGTATTCAATTATACCTGAACTGTGACGCTTGAGCTAGGGATTAGTAACCAACCATTCTGACACTGGCAGACAAGCATACCCATTAGGTCTCTTGTATTTTGTACTGCTCCTAATCCTTCTTGCACAATCTGTAGATGAAGCACAGTCATGGTTCATACTGTCATTGTACAGGGATATTGATGCAAAGGAAAAGGCATCAATATGATGATGCTTTCTCTTCAAATACATTGACATGAATGTAAAAAATAAATTCACTGCTAGAATTATTCTCTGACTCATATGCACATTATTTAACAGTTCAGATGCTCTATAAGGCTGACAAAAACTCATCTATATAGCAAGGAGGAGGACTACAGGCAGAGTAAACCACACAACTTACCCCTATTGTTCCAAAACTTTCAGGCTTTCTTCTAATTTTTTTCTTGCAAAGGTGTCTCCATAACCATTTGATCAGATACCACAAAGACTTTGGGCTTGGTATGACATTAAAAGGAGTGGGCAAAGTTCCTCCTTCTTCAAAGTAACTCATCCAGAGTTTTGTTCGAGCAAACTTCCACTCAATGTCTGCATGATCCTGCACACAAGAAACACATCAACAGCACAGATGTAGCTGTAATTAAGGAGGCAAAGTAAACCCCTACAAAAATATGAAAAAACTAAAACTAGAACAACCTTGAAATACTAATGAATTGTCTTGTTAAAATAGTGCCATCTTCTTTTGACAGAAGGCCTTTAACACAAAGCAAAGCTAAGCTGCTTTACATCAGTAAAGAGATGTTCGATATGTAAAGTATATATCTACTTATAAGCACTTCTTTCACTGTTACAAGCTGTTAAATTATTGAAAGTCTCTCAAAAAACAGAAAGGGTAATTACAAGCAGCAAAATACTACATTTCTGGAAGAAACACTTTGTTATAATAGCAGGTCACCATTATTCCGCATAGATCAGTCTAATTATGCTGCTCTGCAGCAACTTTAACAAGGCAGTAAGGCTCATGTATTTTCTTAGAAATTACCAGTTCCCAAAATTCACAAATAGGCTAGCCAACAAATCATGAGGCTATTAAAACTGTTGAGTCAAGTATCTTTTTTTTCCTACTACTTCAGAATTCTGTATATGCCATAGGTTGTGGGGTGGGTTTTTATTCTAATTTGAAATTTTATTTCTTTTGGAACCTATATAGTATTGTATAATTCTGAAAATTTTGGGAAAATGAAAGCTAAAGTCCATGGAAAGATTTCTAAATCCTAGCAGATGAACAAGAAGTTTAAATCACTAATTTGGATAGCCGAGAACTTCAGCTACTGTTCTAGCCCTGGTCATACAGTAACAAAAGCACCAATTTAGAAGTTGTAGCAGGAAAAGTATACTACCTACAGCCCAAGTTTGGTGAGTGGTACTATGTTGTAATATTGTTCACCAGACTTTGACAACTAGAGTTACACAAACACAGGTGGTCAGTTTTGCTTTTGTGGAAACACTTGTAATTTCCAGATTGGGAAAAAAAAAGGCACATTTTAAAATCCTAAGACTGTGAAGCTTTCTTGTATTTGCTTTCTGCATGATCATATTTGAATTATCATGTGATGAATCAGCATTTATTTTCCTTAGTCTCCTGAACAGACAGTTGAGAAATAAAACTATGCCAATAGCTCTGGTAAGGATAAAGATAGTTTTCATGAAAGGAAGAAACAAGACACTGCTGAATGAGGAGACATGATCTTTTGTTTGAATAGCTAATGCGTCCAAAACTATCCTTGGAACATGGGCACCCAATTTCTGTTAACTGTATATCTGTGCCAAATTAAAAAAAAAAAAAAAAAAAAAAAAAAGGCAGCCTTTCAAAGGCTAATAAATATAATGTATTAAAAATGAAGCAGAGACAGAACAATCCAGGGCACTCTTTTTCTAAGAAGAAGTCCTGCACAGTGCAGCTTGGGCAGGGCTGCAGTCCATGTCAATTGCCAGAAGCATCAGGACACCCTTCTCAACCCATGAGCTGGCATCTTCCTCAGGGTCACCTCTTCCCCATTCGGTGTTGTGGGGAAATTTTCCTCGACCCAGTCCAGCTTGGGTCTGGCTTCTTTGTCCTTCCCGAACAGTGCAAAAGAATTAGAGTAAACCACAATATTTGTCCCAATGTCCTGTCTGTGAAATGTTTTACTGCCAGAAAAATTGAATGTAGGAACAGGGAGAGGGTATAAATTATAAATGATCTAAAAATAAGGAACAACTTACAGCAATGAGTTGGTAAGAGTTATTCATCATGGCTATCAGCATGTTGAGTAGAACAACCAGAGATATTACATTATAGGTACCAAACATGGTGGCCCCAACAAATTCAGTGAATTCATGCCTCGCTTTCACATTGGTCACATAGAGATTGATGAGTCCAAATATAGACCAGAATAATGACTGCAGTGTTTCAAATAACCTGAAAAACATGACCAAGAAGGAATAGCTGTATAATAACAACACATTTAGTTTTCAGATTTTTCAGTTTCTCCCCAAACACACAAAAGTTCTTGACTTGACTGAGATGAACGACACTTACCACAACACAGCCAACATAGAGGGAATATCTTTCTAGTGAAACAGTGGCCTGATGTTTCAAATCTGAGCCTCCAGATATACAATACAGAATCTATAAATAAGCCTGCAAGAAAAAGGCTGATTTTGTTCAAACTTCAGAGAGATAAATATAGTTTCAGAGATCTTATGTTGGACACCTTCTTTTGAAGTATTTTGACCCTTTGCTTTAACTATTGGGGGCAGAATAGGGATCCAAAAGTGACTCAATGATTGTGTTTCACCAGGATGTTGAAAGAAGTATGGTATCCTCATATTACGCAGTTCTGGTTTGTTGAGAGCCACTGAGATAAAAGGAGTTGAATAATTAGAAAGAAATTATTATCATTAGCATATGTTTTGTTTTATAAAGAAGGGAGACATGTAAAAGACAAGCACACTGCTCTCAAAAGAAACTTGTGTTTTTGTACCCAAAGCATATGATATTCCTGTAGAGAAGTTTGTAGAACAGCTAGGAATCTAGTAAAAATGATGAACTTTAAAAAATAATCCTCTGCAGCTAGATTGCTTGAAAAACTTCCACATTTGTTCTGTGTTCAGCTATATTATCATGTCATAAGAATGGTCCTGGTGAGACTCTGCTCCTTAAAAGTTTGGAGCACAGTTTGCCATGACACCACCTTCTGACACTAGTACCACTAGTCCCCACTATTTCCCAGATGAAGATTTTTTCCCTCCATGCTGAGCTCTGAAAAATTTTTGTGTGCTTTTCTGTTCAGATCACATAGAGTTTAGACCTGCATAGGTGTTATTAATATACAAAAAAAATATGCTGTGCCTGAGAAAAGTTACTTGATTAAGATGATAGAAAGGCTGCTATTTTTAAAAAATTATTTCCTCAAAGAAGGAAGCCATTGGTAATAGATATATTTTAAAAACAGCCTAGATACACAGAAGTTAATAAAGAATGAACATTTATAGCAGGAGTTTGATTCAGGTTGGAAGGTGAAAGACAAGAGAATTAGTGTTCACTTGGCAGTGTTTTGCTACTATAGATGAACTAAAAACCAGAATGAAGTAAGATTGATTTTAAAGTGAAAGAATAAGAAATAGTTTTTAACAGAAATCAGAAATTTGATTGTGTGGAGTAAGGTCAGTAGAATCTTGGACTGCATGTTTTTTTACAGCCTATCACATTTGCAAGGAATCTTCATGTTTTAGAACACCAGACTTATTTAATGCCCACAGGTAGACATGGAAGAAATGCAGGGACAGCTGCCTGGATGAGCATGGTCCGAGCTGGTGACCTTATGTACCTTCTAAACTCATTTATCTTCCTCTTATCTCTATTTTAACTTTTATCTTTTGAGATATCTTGAATTGTACAGATTTCACTGTCATATGATGTGAACATTATTATAATGATGAAATGTTAATTTTTTTTTTATTAGGGTAATATTAGATGTGTTTGTCAGGACACCACCATAATACCAATAGAAAATAGAGGTTCTTTGTAAGCAGCATCTAAGTGATTAAAATATCTGGGGAGAGGGGGAGGATAGAAATAAATAGCTACTTACGTTGAAAATGCATTATTCTGCTTTTCACATCGTATTCCTTTGCAATTGCCAGGTTCATTTGTCTCATAGTAGAAGTACAGCTGGTTCAATCCATTTGCAAAAGCGAGCAGCACAAGGCAGTATATGAAGAGAAACTTCAAAATGTCCAGCAACATTCTTCCTAGAGATATCTGCAGAGGTCCCAGGTGAGAATTTGCAGTGAATAATGAGATCAAGCGCAGGGAGCTAAAGATGTTTGCGATTGCAAACAGGGCCTCAGCCACCAGGGTTGGATGCCACATGTCCCAGCTCTCCCGTGGAACTAACCCACTATACTGAAAACAAGCAGAAGGGAAGAAATTACTCCTCTATTTTTATGCATAAACAAGCATGTCAGTTTCTTTATAAGCTGCTCAATTAATTTGTAGATATCACAATAAATTTTCACAGTAGCAAAACCAAGTTTAAAAATTCTGACACTGCAAAAGGAACAGTTTTCAGCACCATGCTTTTTAGAATTATAGAAATTTCCAGCTGTACAAGCAGGTAAATTATTTCTTTGGAGAACAGCGCAGGGCTGACAGTGATGGATAGAAATCCACAAGAACTCTGGTAAGTAGGAAGAAAACATTCAATCACTGAGTAAGTATATCACTTAATCACTAATACTGGACCAATGACGGAAAAGATGTTTATTAATGAACCATGGCAAACTGCTTATGTGTCTCATTACCAAAGAGTCTGACCACTGAAACTGTGACTTCTGTTCCAGCTCTACCAAAAAAAAATTCTTGAAGATGAAAGATATTTGAACTGAGGCTTAACTACTGTGGCAGACTCATTATTATTTATTTGGCCTCATTAATCTGTTTTATAGAACATGTCAGAGGAGGGAATCTATGCTAGGAAGCCCTCTAAAAAGGGGATAATACAATATAAAGCAGATTTCAAAGAGGGACCATGGTGTTATCTGTGTTTGCCTACTCTAGGCCACACAGATGAACCTTTAGAGCTGCTGGGCTTGCCCTCAGCAGTAAGGAAAGGGACTCTGTGTGTCACTGGGGCCAGATGACACAACATAAACAGGCATCACAGCATTTCACCACACTTGCCCTCCAAAGAAGGTAATCACTCTTAGAGTGGTTCAGGAACACCTGAGGAACTTGAACATACGTAAATTGGTGGGACCTCATGAGATGCATCCCAGAATCCTAAAGAAACTGGCTAACGTGGTTTCCAAGTTGCTCTCCATCACATTTGAAAAGTCCTGTCAGTCAGGTGAAGTCCCCGGTTACTGGAAAGAGCAAAACATTGCACCCATTTTTAAAAAGGGGAGAAATGAAAACCTTGGGAACAAACAACTTGTCAGCGTTCCCTCCGTGCCTGGGAAGGCCATAGAACAGATCCTCCTAGAAGCTGTGCTAAGGCACATGGAGGGCAGGGAGGTGATTTGGGACAGCCAACACAGCTTCCCCAAGGGAAAGTCCTTCCTGACCAACCTAGTGGCTTTCTATGATGGAGTGACTACATCAGTGGACAAGGGAAGGGCTGCAGGTGTCATCTGTCTGGAGTTGTGTAAGGCTTTTGACACAGTCCCTTGCAACATCCTTCTCTCTAAACTGGTGAGAGATGGATTTGATGGGTGGACCATTCAGTGGATAAAGAACTGGCTGGATGAGCACATCCATAGAGAGGTGATCAACAGCTTGATGTCCAAATGGACATCAGTGATAAGTAGCACCCCTCAGGGATCTGTACTGGGACCAGGACTGTTTAATATCTTCATTAATGACATAGAGGGATTGAGGGCACACCTAGCAAGTTTAGAGATGACACCTAGCTGAGTGATGTGGCTGACATGCCTGAAGGACAGGATGCCATCCAGAGGGACTGGGACAAGCTCAAGAAGTGGCCCCATGGGAACTGCATGGGGTTTAACAAGACCCGAGAGCAAGGCACTGCACCTGGGTCAGGGCAGCCCCCAGTACCAAGACAGTCAGGGGAATGAAGGGATTGTGAGGAGATGGAGTTGAGGTACTGGTAGATGTGTGCTCACAGCCCAGAAAGCAAACCATATCCTGGGCTATACAAGAAGTGTGTCCAGCAGGCCAAGGGAGGGGTTTCTGTTCCTCTACTCCACTCTGGTGAGACTTCACTTGGTGCGCTGCATCCAGCTCTGGCATCCTCAGTACAGGAGAGACATGGACTGTTGGAGCAGGTCCAGAGGCGTACAATGAAAATGGTGACAAGGCTGAAGCACCTCTCTTCTGAGGAAAGGCTGAGAGAATTCAGTGTGGAGAAAAGGTGACTTTGGGGAGATCTCGTGTCGTTCCAGTACCTCAATGGGCCTCATAGCAAAGATGGAGATAGACTTTTTACCAGGGCCTGTAGCAACAGCAATGAACAAATGGTTTTAAACTGAAAAAGGGTAGATTCAGACTAGATACAAGGAAGAAATTTTTTGTGATGAGGGTAGTGAAACACTAGAACAGGTTGCCCAGAGCAGTGGCAGATGCCCCATTCCTGGAGACACTCAAAGTCAGGCTGGATGGGGCTCCAAGCAGCCTGATCTAGTTGAAGATACCCGTGCTTATCGCAGAGGCACTGGACTACATGACCTTTAAAGGTCCTTTCCAACCCATACCATCCTACGATTCTGTGATTATGTGATCCAAACTGTGAAAGGGAACTGGGCATTGTTTCGGACATTAACAGCTGGCACAGGCCCCACACCAGGGCTTCTCCAACCGACTGGTAGCACACGTGAAACTGTCCCAGTGCCTGACAGCAACCCCTGGCACAATGTCATTTACTCATATACAAGCAGCCATAGCAGCAGACAGGTTTGTGGATTTGGGGATGAGAACTGCAAAACTGAATAACAGCCCATTAAAGAATCACAAATTACTCAGCCTTACATTTCATTAACCTGTGATATTTGTTCTCTACAGAGCAGTGAATTAAATCTAGACCTGCTGGAATCAGAGATCAGTACTCTCTTCATTCGACTATCCTCTCCCTAATGATTATGCTCATCTGCCCCATCCACTACTGCTCTTTAATCCAGTTCTGATTGATTCAAGACCAGTGATGAAAAACAGGCAGTAGAAAACAGAATTTAGTTACCGGAGACAACACCTAAGATATAAAAGCACATTACTGAAAATTCTCATGGCACTTTACAACACTCACAGCTGAAAACTTGCACCTATTAAATAACTAGGAATAATTGTCAGTATAAGCAAAGATTGGTACTGAACAGTGCCGTAGATACTCAGATTAGGGAAAAGTACACAAGGTGTGTTGGGGCAATAAAGTAAAATATAGTCATGGAGAAATGTAAAGAACATATATAAAACTAGGAAGAGATTGAGTTTTTGATAGAAAATCAAAAGCATCAAACTGCAGACATATTTTAGGTGAGGGCAAGTAGTGGCAGATTCCAGGGAAGTTACGGATGTGGAGGAAATGGGGGAAATCTAAGGAAGTACCTTTCTGAGAAATAATTGGAATTACAGGACACTGAACAAGCATAGCACATGATATACCAAGAGACCAAGAATCAAGTTTAATAAATCAGGTGTGGACAGCCATATCTGCACTCTGTCACCTACTTTTACAGTCAGCAAAGAGAAATGAGAATTTCTAGAGTAACATAGGTGAGTTGTTCATTAACTTTCTCATTTTCTCCTCATTGATTGTTGGGGAAGGGGATAGACTGTCTTACAGCTGTAGTCTGGCAAGATGTATCCAATGTTACATTTTCTACAAGAAATGATGTTAAGCAGAAAGATGAGGAAAAAGGACTTTGTCTATGATGTCCTGGATCAAGACACAAAACTCATTTGCTTAAACATTCAGAAAAGATCCATGACCTTTTATTTGTAAGAGGGAAATCAAAGACGCAACTGTGATATTTCAGCATAACTGACTCTTCCTTTTTTGGGCCCAAGTGCTTCCTGCACATTTGGATAGAATTCAAGAGGTGTCACGGCTGTAAACAGAGAGGGATGGCTGTTATTTTAATGTTGAAGAAACATAATTTAAGAGACTGGAAATTCTTGGCAGAAAAAAGTGAGAAAGGTGAAGGCCTGAGAGATAAGTTTGGAAATTATCTGTGAAATACACTAACTGTAAGAAGACAGCAAATAGTATGAAGAAAATAATAAGAGGTCTCTAACAACAATCCTGATTGATTCCACTAACTAGTGCAGAGGATGTTGAAAAGGAATCTAGAAATATTAAAGAAAAACCATAGAGAACAAAGCAGCTTTTATGTGAAAAGGAGAATACTGAAGAGTAGAAAAAAGACTAGGTATAAGCAGAAACAGTGGGGAAAAAAGAAAAAAGAATAAAAACTGTATCTCAGACCCAAACAAGCCAAACCATGGAGAATTGAAGTATTTGTTCTCTCACTAATGTTTGCTGAAGTTCTTCTGTTTTATACAGGATAAATAAATGATTATTGTTCTAGGGAATGGAAAATGGTAAGAGAAAACATAGCAACACTGAATTTGCTGTAAATCATGATGTTGATACTCTGCAGTCCTCCCTTTTGGTGACCCTGATGAATTTCTGTCCCCACTTAAAATGCAAACACAACCTTTTGGCATGTAACAGAGCAAACCATCACTTAAATTGATTAAATAACACCTATTATTGACTCAGTGGTTGAAGGAAATTTACATGGCACATCAATGGAAAATTAAGAAGACCAGAAAACAAATTGAGCAGCATATAAACAGTAGAGTTTCAAGGCAAATATATGATGCTTTTGAGATATCAGCCAGGGAATACAAGATAATAATTCTTGATCATTACTCAAAGGAAATCAAATGCAAATTCAATATCTGAACCATTTGTGAGAAAAAAAGCTGAGTGATCACTGTTTTTCCATTAAAACAAAAGACATGAACTCTAGATCTCCTGGAAGCACCAAGATCAAACAGACATGTAGATCAGGTTACCTGAATATTTAATGGGCTGTTGGACCTTGGTCTAAGATGACCCCCTTGTTTCTGGTCACAAAGAGACAAGTTCAGTAATATTCATTTCAGGAAAAGTACTTTAAATCCTTTCCTGAAAGGTCATATGTAAATGTGAACTCTTCCTATTTTAAAATGGATGTATCAAACTTTGCATTCATTATGTGGAATTTCAGAGCAGCAGTAGGAAGGGGGCAGAAGGATAGCCTAGCAGAGAGCTTTAAAATGGTAATTACACTGAGGAATGAAGTCCATAATTTCTCAGGGGTGGAGAGGTGTTAATCCTCCTATGTAAATGGACATTTAGTCTGTGAATCTGGTAAAAAATCAATCAAAACCATTTTACAATGCAAACATGCAAGAAGATGTTAGCTTCTGCAGAACTGGTGGCACGAGAGATATATACTCTTATTTAGTGCTGAGCAAAGTAGACCTGACACAGTGATCATTAAGCCAGTAAAAGTTGAGACAAAAATGCACTTTAGTTACTTTTAAGAGTTCTTGCCCTGAATAGGAATTTGTTTCCCTACTAGATCTTCATGTCAGTGGCTGAGGCATATTATCAGCAACATGAAATTGCATGTGATTTCTAGCAGAATTGGAAACAAGCAGCACTAGGTCCAATGCTCAGGTTTAACAAGTATTTAAGATAAAGCAAGCAGATTCTGCACACAAGTTGGCACTGCACTTAACTTTACACATCAGTACAAAATAAATTATATTCAAAAAACATAAAAAGAACCGTTTTTCTTAATGCATAATGATTTCTACTTAAAACCCTCCATCAAAACAAACGTGTTGCTTAAAATCTGTCATTTTGTACTTCAAAAAAATTTGTGACAATGCACTATTTATTATGATATTTTTATGGAGGAGAGAGCATTTTCAGTGGATATACTGAATAATTTAGGAAGACCTAACATGTTGATACAGAGACAAAAAATCATAGCCCCTCGAAAATTATAAGATGTCCTTATTTTATTTGAATACTGGCAATGAAACCAACAACTTTGAGTTATCTTAGCAGTTCTCTTATCCTGAAATATACGCTTTGGTGTATTTTACACTACCCCATCAGCTACTCTAACTACTATCCATCCACTTAACTACTGCATCAATCAGAGAGCCTGAATGGGCAATAAACACTATATTTTACTCTGGGAATATTTATCATGCAGGAGAGTAGCATGGGGGCACTCATAATTTTATTCAAGGGAGTTGGTTAAAATGTTTTCTTAGGTGGCTTGAACTGATCCATAGAAGATAGAAAAAAATCTAAGAACTGATCTTTGGTTCAGTAAATACAGAACAGCTGTAACTTAGAAAAACCTGTCTTGCAATGCTCAGGAAAAGAGAATTAAAACTTTATATCAAAACATACTGGTTACATTTGGCATCCTCTCAATCTCATCTGGCATAGTGGCAAGGAACTCTGTTGCAGGCATTTGAAGGAATGTGGCCAGGTATTAAATCACATTTGTATTCCTCTGTTCATTACTTTATCATGTGTTTCAGTTGACTAGCACAGCTTTTTTAAGCATTGTATTCATTATGATTAAAATGTAAGCACTAATTTGGAGAGTAATGGATGCCCACTATCCCAGATACTGTCACCTTGGAATCCGATTACTGTAAGCAGAAGCTGTTTGGGAGATGAAAGAATTATAATGTCTTCTAATTAATATTATTCTGAAATGAGTAACTGGCCATCTCCAATACTTTGGAAACATCCATTTTTCAATGAACTCTTTGCTTTGTTACAAGGGACAGTGAAATGACTATTTATTTTCTAGTCACTTTATGATAAGGCATCTTTGTGTGTAAAAAGACATTTCATTAGCTTTTAAATGACAGTTCACCACACTTTGGAGCACCTTCCTGTTTTGGGCTCCAAATTTCTTTGAGTGAGAAGACTTCCAAAGGTTTGCAGCCAGAGGCCCAGCACGTCAGAAACCTTTTGTCAAAGGAGACGGCTGGTGTATCAACACATCCCAGGTCGTTGCTCATCCCTGCTCCTGACCAGCTGACACATGGACCTTTGTGAACAGACACAAGGCGATATAAATTAGAGTCCCTAAGTTCCTCTACGCCTGTGGCAGGACTGCAATGAGAGCAGCTACTGCTTGAGGAGAGAAAGCCATAACTGGCTACTTGACAGCTCTCTCCTTGTCCCAGTCAAAAGTATCTTGGCAGAGGAGAGACTCTTCTTCTATGCATACAGGGTAGTATTATTGCAACTATAAATTATTGCTGGTGGCAGGGAACTTGAAAAAACTGAAGTACAATGCTGATCCCAGTGGCCAGTAAAAATGGGCTTATCTTTACTTGGATGTGATAAGAACTCTATGACAAATGCTAAAAAATGCTTTAACTTCCTTGCATATGTGAGACCATTTTTTGCTAAAAATATCTCATTTTATGAGGAATTTCTATCATATTACATATTCATGTTGAATACATACAAAATGTTCACACAACATGTTCTATGCCTTTGGAAAGAAGGGCTGTTCTGCTGGAAGATACTTAAAACAGTAGAAATATAAGACTATTCACAACAAGTCCACGAGAAGAATGAAAAAATGAACATACCCAGCCTCGAGTGACCATTTTATCCCCTTCAGTTTTTGTTTTTCATGTTGCACTTATCATAAATTTTCAAAAGAAATTAAAATCTTGTTCTTTAGTTCCCCCCATCAATTTTGACTAAGTATTTTGCCAGTAGACCTGTCTGAAAGTTATGTAAAGTTGTCTTAGGGGCAATAATTGGTCACTGAAAAAAAGTCAAAGATTAACATAAAACATAATTTTATGCAAATATTATAAAATATTACAGGTAATTTTAGTTTTTCAAGAAATTAACAGTATGACAGTTCAGGACAAAATAAGAAAAGATTGCATGGGGCAAGAAGAAAAAAACATAAAACACAATGTTTTGTTTGCTCTTATGCTTGTCTAACTTCCTGTCATTGCTGCAGAAGATTCACAGAGCACATCATACATCTCTTGCATTGCTAAGCCTCAGGACCTCCAAACACAGAAGAAAGATTGAAGAAGCCTGATTTAATTTATCTTAAAAATTTTGCTGAGTTTTTTTTTTTTAAGTTTACCTTTGAAAATGCAACAATTTTCAAAGAGATTGTTGCCAAGTACAAGGAGTTCATTACAAAATCCATGAGGTTCCACCAGTCATGAATGTAGTCCTGCAGTCCACCATCCCACATCTGTTTAATTTCACCCCAGATAAAACCTGTAAATAGAACATAATTCATTAGGTATGAATATTAAGTAAGAAAGGCTGTGACTATTCTAGGCACTTGTCTCATGATACATTGATTCTCCTCACATCAGGTGTAAAGGGAAGGTGGATAAGTGCTCTAAATTACACATCTAGTTAGGTGAAATTTCATCTTTACGCTAATGTTTCTGGAATTAATTTGTCACACAAAACCCACTAAAAAAAAAAAAAAAGAAATCTGCTGTACAAGGACAATTTCTTTGGTCTTCTTCAATCTCTTTCTCATTGTATCCTAAAAAGTATAAAAAGGTTCTTAAAATAAGTTACCAGTGCCAACTCAGTCCTTGGCAACTGATGCAATGTATTTCAAACTGGAAAATTTATGACTGCAGAAGTCAATCCAACACAATTTATTTTGTTTGGAACCCACACAATAAGGAAGAGAATTTCTATTGTTATTTTCAATGCTGAACTAAAGTCTCCCTTTTCCATATGAAAGAGTAGTGTCTCCAGAAGAAAGGTTTTTGTTGATACCTTCCTTTGGGACATGAAGGAATTGAAACTGTTTTCAGGTGTGCAGAGCACACATTGTGCTAGACACAGTGAAACAGAAATATTCTATCCAAGTGGGAAATCTTGCAAGTTGTCTGACATGAACTTGGTTTAACAGTTTCAGAGACAACTGTGGGGAGACTCTTTAATGCTATAAAAATTAAAATCACTCTGAAGAAGATACTCCACACTACTGTATATGTTAATAAGACAACATGGAATATTTAGATGCATATTTCACATTATTATCTACAGAGATTTTTTGATAACAATACCATTACAGCTTTTAATTTTTCACGGTTAATTATTTTCTTATAGGAATTTCTTACTTTGTGCTCATTAGAGGGGCAAGATTCCAAAAATAAGGCAAATCTCTCACATATTGGTGTTGAGATACAGTTAATTCAACATGGCTTTTCTTCACCTGCTGTTTTAGAATGATAAACAGATTTTCTGCAGGGGCCTACATAGTTCTGCATTTCCTTAGTATGAGCTTAATTTTCCTTAAACCTTAACATTTTGCCTCAATGGTCTTCTGGCTGACTGGATGGAAAACTTGTGATTTTTCTCAGACATGATCCCTAAGAAGTAATTTCTGGTCTACTCTTGCTTGTGCCAGGTAGGTTTTTGAGTTATTACAATTTAATTTTGTAGTGTATTGGCTTGGTCTTTCTGTCTCCTGGTTGCTTTCAAAAGGAAAAGCTCCCTTCCTCACTAACCACCCTCAAACCTCAGACACATGGAGACACATCTTGTTTGTGTGTGCCATCACTGATAATCACAAGCCTCAGGAGTATCTGAATGATCTGATTGATCCCGCAATTTTTATTTTCATAGGATTAATTTTCAGCCATGCTGCCACCACCATTTCAGCATTCTGCAGACCTGGGGCAACACACTCTGAGGAAGAACCATGCTGGAAACATGTAGACAGGAAAGCAGGACAGGCCCATTTTACTGCCTACTACAGCCAAGACAGGCTGATTGCAACTCTGTAGTGTATCAGATAAAACACAGAAAATACAGCACTGTTACAAAGTGAACACTTATTTTAAAGCTGCAATCAACTGTGCTCAGTAACAGTGAGAGAACAGCTGGACATGATCGCATGGCAGGGGTGAACATCCACTAACAGCACACATGGCTACGCTGCTGTTAGCTGCCCAAGTGCCATCGCAAAGGCTACCCACCTTCACAAGGCTGCTAGGGCAGGCTCCTACACGCCTGCCCATTTCAGCCTGTGAAATGGCTTAACCACCTACTCTTCAAGGACCCAGTCACTCGTGACGCACAGTACCAACATGGTGACAGCAGACCTGCCTCCCCCTTCTCGCCACAGTCCTCTCCATCCTTCGTCACACAGTCCATGAACTTGCAAATGTCCCTGCTTGCTCTTCCACTACCTTTCGGGCATAACCTTTTAAGACCTAACCATCATTAGGTCATAAAAGCACCTGTTTCCTGTGCTGCTCTATCCCCTTCACATTTCAGACACTGCTCTGAATCACCCCTGTTCCACCTGTATTATAGCAGATAAAAATCACCACTGTGCTGCAGGAGAGGACCTGGCTCCAGGCTCAGAGCCGAAGTCTGTGTAATACAGATATGGCTCCTAAGTCTCAGTGTCACAGACCAGTGCCTCGCTCTTTTTCATTTAATAAATTTCCACTTAAAAGTCGCAGGATCTTGACATGGGCAAGACTGCTATGGCACAGAAAGCAAACAGCTGCATTGATGGAAGATCCCCAAATAAAAAGGCTTTTCAGAAATCAATACACACATTCATAGAATTAAATACACTTTTTTGTAACTTGTCAGAGTTAAGGATTCTCTTTAAAATATGCTTTGAAAAGAAAGCAGTAATAGGTTGGGATGAAAAATAAGAAGAATGCTTAAATAAGAGGCTTTAAGTTAATTAAAGCCTTCTGCCAAGATCTTCTATGGTTCATAACCAGCCAAAAATGTAAACTGACATAGACTGCAACGGGGCTGTTCTCTGTAAGACTGTTGCTCAGCATCATATGCTTTGACAGCACTGCCTAAAATATAACAGGATTATGTACAGATTGAAAAAGAAATGCTGACTAATGCTGCTGCATTTGATCTGTTTTGTGAGTGAAAAGCCAGACTGTTTCCCCAAGCACTTCCTGGGCTTCAGAAAATGAAATGTAATTTTAAAGCTGACATTAACAGAGAAATACTGACCTATTATAGAATAGTGGAAGAGAGTATATGGCTGTTGTAAATTCGATCATTTTGAATTGGAAACACAATTAATCCAAGCTACGAGCAATTTGTAAGTCATTTGGCAGCTGAAAGTTCTGAGTATACTTTGACATCATAAAGGTGGTGGTTCTAATTATTTTCTTGGTTCAAGACAACCTTTATGTTCATCCTGATGCATGTTTTTTCAAACAAATTGTAATGGAAAAGTGAAAATCCTTTTTTTTTTTTTTTTCTGGCTGTAATGGAGATGTGATAGTTTACTCTTCTTGCCAGCCAAAGAATCTAATTGCAAACTCAGTGTATAAATACAGCTCCTGAGACCCTATGTGACTCCAGAGAACTTGAAGCTATGCTGATGGATGGATGGATGGATACTATGTTTGTGGAAGACACACAGTCCATGTATGCACAGGAGAGCTTCCCATACATGTATTTTTGAAAGCAAATCTTGGTACCAAGTCCTAAGATTGATTGCCCAAATTCACAACTCCAGGGCAATCTCACCATGAAAGCTGTGATCAGTCTTTGCAGCTACCAGGTCTCCACGGCTAGGGATCCTTAAAGGGGCTCACCTGGGGCAATGAATGCTGGAAGAACGGGACTCTCTGGAGTTCTGTAAATCCTCCCAAGTGCGCCTGAAGGGCTATCCTAGAAAAGTGTACTCTGAAATCCCAGAGCCTTTATGCAAGGCTGAAAATGTCTCTAAGCCCTGGTGAGTTTATGCAATGAAGGTGTTCTGAACAACAAGCCTTAGGGATTCCCAGCTATGCTGTTTAGGTTTAATTTACACTCACGCAGCCAGAGGCCTTGAAATCTTGTTGTATCTTTTTACAAGAATGAAATGTCTGGGGGGAAGAAGTCAGACTACAGTCTTAACTCCACAGGCTCTGACAAAACATGCCACTTTTGTTCTGTTACAATCACTGAGAGAATCAGGAAAAGACTTGGAAAATCTATGTGGTTTTTGGTTGTTTTCGTTTTGTTGCATTTTGGGGTTTTTTTGGTTGTTTTTTTTTGTGGTTTTTGTTTTGTTTTGTTTTGCTTTGTTTGTTTTTTTAAGAAAAATACATCCAGAGATCAGAGCAGCATTATCTCTGTGACCTTGTACACTTTTCTACTTGGAAGATTTATGGATATCTGGATACTACCTGATTTGATTATGCAAGGAGGCCATTAGGGCATTTCCAAACACCTGCATGATAGAAGACATGCAGTGACAAAACTGTCTAATAGAGGCACTGCTACAGGTAGGAAAGAGATCCAGAGTCCAGGCACTGCTGATTATTAATGTGCCAAAGCAGCAACATTACTGCAAACTGACAGAGCTCATGTCAGAGCTACATATTCAGAAGCAAGAAAGCTGACATCTCAACAAAACAGAGGGGATACTGCCAGCCTGCACACAGATATTGGGGAAAAACTGCTAAGAGAAACCAGCGAAAGGGAGTAGATCTAAAAGCAAGTGCTTTTTAGACAGGCTGGGGACAGGTTGCTTTCCCAAAGCCCTCTTTACCTCCCTGGGAGGAAACAAGAATCTCCAAGGCAATAATCCTGTCATCTGCAGGTGGGTCAATCTTCCCACTGGCTGAAAAGGGAGCCATGGAGGATCAGGCTTAATTAAAACAGATGTCTAACTTCCAGATGCCTGTATTTAGTTGAAATAATTCCACTCAGAGCAGATTTCACTACTTTAGCTGGATATTCTTTGCTATTTCTGTTTGTCTCTTTGCTCCAACTGTGTCTTTTCTACCTCTTCACACCAGCCAGATTTAACACCTGCCTCTTAGACCCTCACCTATCCATTCCATGCTGTTATCATTTATTGCCACTTACAAGGAAATTATCAACATTATGCAGCTCCTCCACTTCATTAATCAAGGACTTAAATTGAAAAGTTGAGGGTGAGACTTTCAAATACGTGCTGCATTGTTTATACCCACATATTGGAGCAGTAAAAGAGAAATAACAGCATGGATATTTTGAAACAGACAGAGATGACAAATTTCATTAAACGCCCATGGTTTTAATGGGATGAAATGAAGATAAATTCGGGGCAGGAATCCCACAGACCACATGGGGCCCTGGGAATGACAGACACCATGGAGAGGTTTTGTAAAGCATTGTGAATTATTATACATGCAAGCTGATCAACTGCAACCATTTGATTGAAGTCCAGTTTGCCTGAAGCAAGAAAGGAACTAAAATTCATCAGATAAAATGAATTTGGATTAAAAAAAATGAATTTGTGAGCTAAATATTTTTTTTGCAGGAAAATTTTCTGAACATTAATGAAAAAAAGTTGTTTCTTATAAAATAAACCCTACATATTGTAAAATTAAATTTTATTCAAAGCAACAAAATGAAAATATGTCTTACTGAAGAACAAAAAGCACTGAAATAAGAATGTTCTTGGAAAAATAACATCTTTCATTAAAACTCTCGTAACACTTTTAAAAAATCCTTAAGAATTTAGTAATAGACATCACATGCTGCATATGATCAATGTGTAGATGCATTAATAAATGCACACTGATAAGGTTAGCCTTTATTTTAGATATTTATCTACAGATTTTGATTTTGAAGCTGTATTTCCAGTCTTGAAATCTTTGGCTATCAGATACTGAAATGTCTTTTCAAAAATGTGAACCTGCTTTTCTTTTCATAAATTAAGACTCTGATGGCAAACCTTGCAACTTTGAGCAGGGCAGCAGTTCAATACTCTTACAAACATTCTCTGTTCCTTTGAATAGAGCTGGGGTTAAACACAGTATATTATAGTGCTGGTAGATAACTTTAAATTAGAAAAAATTTGGATCTATCCTGTTTGATCCTTTATAGCTACCTAGAGCTGTAATTTTACTCTTAAGGAACACATCTCTTAGAACCTAGAACACCTTTGAATGGATTTCAGAGGGAAGTTATTTCTTTGTTGTTTGTTTCTTTTGCATGAGATTGAAAAAGCAACTTAGCCTGTCTAAATTCCTATGTTGTACTGAAACTTGAGCAACTGCAAAAACAATTTTCCAGCAACTGTGGAAATTCACAAAGATTTATGCCATGTCTAAAACACTGCCTTTTGTTGTTTATAATTATGGTTAAAGTCTCACTGTGAACAGTAACACCAAAATTTGTCAGAGAGAGATATGAAAGGTAATATTCTGAACTATGTTTGGCCTCAAAAAGTTTTGTGGATCCCTGGCTAATTTTGGCCTTACCTTTCCCACAAAAGGTTGGTTGCTCTGCGCTATTTTTGTTCCTTACCATTAAGTGATGGGAAGCAAGAGTTTCCTTGGGGTCAGTTTCTGCATGCCAAGATCAACAACCTTTTAGTATGTTTCTTGGAGAACATATTTTTGCTGGGCTGTGAAACCATTTAACTGACAAACTCAACTTTGCTCTGCTATGTGATGTAGAGTTTTTCACAGATACAAGAAGTGAGGCAAGCAGCTAATGATCTAAAGCTCAGTGAAGCAAAGGAAAGTCATTCCAGGGAATTCAGTGAGTATTGAAGAGGCTTAAAAAAGCTCTTCTGTTTTACACCTGGGCTGATGAACTCATCTCTGCTGAAGGTATATGAAGGTATCAAGAGGCATCCTGGCATAATTCAGGGGCTTCCACTCTCTGGGGCACATTTTGCTAACAGAGTACAACTATTTCAAGAGAACATGCACAAAATCAAACACACACCTCTGGCCTTCCTGTGGGTAAATGGCTGTTTGTGAGGGGAACAACTGTGCAGTGTCTGGGTCCTGTGTCAGGTCATTAAAAGTACTTGTGAAGGAAAAAGTCACCTGGCTTTTTTTATTATAATCAAAACAGAGTATTTTTCTTTGGCCTCCATTTTGGAAATAATAAGACCATTCTAGAAAAAAATCTTAAAGTACAAAAAGCCACATCACCATCAGCCAAGATCACCATCAGCCAAATAATAAAATAAAATTATCTATATAGAAAATATTTATCTTAAATACTTACAACTTGAGTAACAGCAATTGAGTAAAAGGTCCTATTATGGCAAGATACAGGCAGTCTGGAGAAGAAGTGGCTCTCCTGATGTTTAAATACATAATTTCATTACTGAGTCCAGTTTTGGAATACTGAGAAAAAAAAGAGGTATTAACTGGCTGAAGTGAACCTAGTGGAGGGCCATCAAGCTGAATGGGGTCTGGATGACACGATGTACAAGAAGAGTTTGAGGGAGCTGATTTTGTTCAGACTAGAGAAGACAACATTAATGGGAGGTTAATAGTCTCAAAGTTCAGTTGGTTAGAGCATGGTACTACTACTGCCAAGGTTGTAAGTTTGATCCCAGTATGGACCATTCACTTAAGAGATGGTCCTTGTGGGTCCTTTCCAACTCAGAATATTCTGTAATTCTGTATTGCTGTTGTCATCCACTAATGAAATTGCTAGTTCTGAAAAACTGGAGCTAGACTTGTTCTAGAGGTGCACATTGGAAGGATAAGAGATAATGGTTGCCTGTTGTGGCATGGGAGATTGCAACTAGTATCAGGAAAAAAGTTTACCAGTTGCTAGACAAACTGTGAGAGAGAGGCTGTGAAATATTCATCCCTGGGGAAATTAAAGATCTGACTGCACAAGAACCTGAACAATGTGATCTGTCTTTGCAGTTAGCCTGTGTTGAGCAGTAGTTTGGACTAAATGGCCTTGTGTGGTCATTATGTGCATTATCCTTCCCTAAACAAAGTTGTGTTCCTGCCTTCCCTGGGGTTGTTTTCCTCTTCTGTGCTATATATGTCACTCCTGGTTATGTACTGTTTCATCTTGCCAGCCACGTTGCCCTCTATATGTGCTCCCTGAAACATGTCAGTTCATAATAAGTGTTTAATTTTTTACACAACACTTTCTTGACCTAATTTAGAAGATGGTTCACACTGTACTAGTCACCTCTAAGATCAGTTATTCTGAAGCATCTTGCTGTGCCATTGGTTTGGATAGGCATTGTGCTAAGGACTGACAAGACCGTACATTCCCATACATCCCACCAGCAGTTTGCTAACCACAAATGTTTGCAATTTTGCACAGTTCCCAAACATCCATGTTCTCTATAGATTCATGTACTCCAATAGCATAAACCATTCTGACAGAAAGCATGGGGAACACATTGTTCAAGAGATCCAGTAAGGCTGCATTCCTGCTCCAGGCAGTCTTCTGAACAATGCAATTAAAATGAACATTTAAATATGACCATAAAAGAGCAAAAAACTCATCAAAAGAAATTGCCGAAAACATGTCCTTTGCTGCAGCCACCCTGAACATCTGGCAGGGAGCTTTTTAACCTCAGCAACCAAACACTAAATTTTTCTGGTTGATGCCTTTCTCCTCTGAATTTCTTAGCATTTGCTGGCGAAGCAAATGCCCATTGTGAGGATACTTAGTACAGTCACTGCTAGGTTTGAGGCCATGGTTTAGGGCAGAAGAACAGCTAGGACAAGTGTACAGGGATCAACATGATCCTTACATGAGCTGCAGTCAAGGCACACAGAGGGTGAAGTTGGGTCTTATTTGATTTCCCCTCTGAATCACTGGTATCATGCTCTGAGAACACTCAGCAACTGGATAGGGAACATGATGATGGAAAAAGCGGTTCTTCCTTGTTTTTTTCCTAAGATGATATTCTTGATTTTCCTGTTCATTTTTCAATGGTGATGGATTCTCAAGTATAGTAAACAGGCCTATGTTTCTGTAATGTGAAGCAACAGCTAATAATAAGAAGACAATTAATTTTCCTTACGAGCCAAATCTTGTTTCTTACTTGTTTAAGTGCAAGGAGAGGAGATTCTGACTCTTCTTACTGAGAAATTTTTCCACAACTACTTCTTAAGGTTATGACAGCCTTGTAACACTGACTTACTGTTCCATGGATAATCACCACATACTGGAGCACCACTTGTGTAATCATCTAATCATGTAAAAGACAAAATTAATGCAGAAGTTTCCTCAAGAGCCTTTTAAAATATAAAGTCGATAGTCTCCATGGAAATGTATCCCAATACAAGTTTTTCCTCTGAGCCTCCTACTCTAGTGGCACTTTTAATATGTGCTAATTATGCACATTCAGCCTTCTGTTACATAGTAGTTGGCAAGTTCTGATTACTATTTGCTCACCGGAGAGCTTAGGTCATTATGGACAGCCTTGAAACTTAAATTGCATGACATATGTCCTGAAGTTCATGTGGATGAGAAACTTGAAACAGTGAGCTTTTCTTCCTCTCTTAATTTTAAGGGAGATAGTATTAAAATGGAAACCACATCCAGAGCTATTTGAATTAAAAGAAAACAAAAAAATTATATTGTTTAAAATATTAATAGTTTTGACATGTAGTTGCTGGTCCAGGATATCCTTTCCCAATTAAGTATTTACTTGGTCATGTTTCAGGTTTCAGAGAAGAACTACAACCCTAGAGCCACACTAGTTTTGACTCAAATGACAAAATTTTTTGTTTACATCCAGAAACCACAAAAATATGTACCTCAGATATAGTCTCCCTTGAAGAGTGCTTCATCTACTCTTTTTAAGGATACTGAATAATTTTATGGTTGGAAGAGACAAGAGAACAAACTAAGTTGCAGCCTGGAAGCAAACCTTAGGTTATTGATAAGGACTTAAGAAAAATATTAAGTTTATTAAAAGATGACTAGACTACAGTTTGCATATAAGTGGGTAGGAAAAGAGCAGGGTTTGGCTGAGATTCATTCTTTTAGAAAAACAGCCACCACCACCAAAAAACACTGAAAAAACCAACCAACCAAAAATCCACCAAAACAAAATGAACAAAAACAACCCCCTCAACACAAACCAATGGAGCAAAAAAACACAACATGAGAAAGACCTAAATATACAAACAAAAAAGCTGAAATAGACACGTTCATCACATGCTGTGAGCTGAAATGTCCTGTGGAGATGTGTGTCTCCTTCAGTGGTAGGGGGTAATTAGGTACCTAATGAATTGCCTGAGATTACGATGGGTGAATGTGAGGCCTCATTATTTGGGTAGGCTAAGGCATTACAGCAACCAAAACCTGAAGGCTGAACACAGAAAATGTGAAACTGGAACAGGAAACTGCTAGTTAGGAAACACTAGAGAACAGTGTGTAAAATGCATCATTTTGGATGCAAGAGATTCTGGAAGGCACATTTTTTCTGAACAGCACAGTCTAGATTAATTACAAGGTATTTAACCACATGGTATCAGAATATTGATCTTCATCCATGCTCATGAATTTTTGTTTATGGAAGTGCCTCCCTTGACTTGACCTGTACTGCTTGCAGATGAAGTGTTTGCTCAGCACAGGCATAATCTGGCCATGAGAGTCTATACTGAAAATATTAATATCGCTTTTAGAAATAATAGTCATCTTGATCACCACAATTATCAGGGTTAACAGCTTCTTCAAACAAGTGCTTTGGGATACTGAGTTACTTAAACAACTTCCTAAGTAAACAACCATGTCAGGGGTTGATGGCAATAGAGGTTCTTCCCACTGAGTGTTTTCTGGAGAGGAGCTAGTCACTAAAATTTTTGAATTGCCTTTACCAGAAACTAGCTCTTGCCCTTCTCAAATTGTGCCTCTTTCTCTCAGCTCTATTAAAAGACAGGTTAATGATAAAATCCACTTTGGCACGTCAAGGTCTATGTGTCAGCTATGCATTTGTTCTTATTATCCTTTAGCCTCAGGATACTGTGAAAGCTGAATAGATACTGACCACCTGCTATTTAGGAAGGCCAAACAGAAAAGATACTAACATTGCCTTTGGGCACGGCACAGCACAGAAGAGCCTCCTACTCCTCTTCAATATTATAGCATTTATTTCTAAGGATGTAATATATTAAGCTAATAACTTTTATATTGGTTTCTCATTTCTTGAAGGTACAAAACTGGGAAAATTAACTGGAAGAAATTTTTCTTTTAATATTTAAATGTGAAACTTGCTTACTGAAGTTACTTACTTGTCTGTAAGAAATATCAGTCTAGACAACCTCCCAGACCGAATAATTTCTTTGCAATAATCTTGGATATTTTTAATGTAGTAGAACTATTTACCCAGCCAAGGACAACACACCTCACAGTGAAGACTGGTGGTGAGGACTGCTGTGCTACCATGGGGAAAATCCCAAAACGCAGTTCACCTGTGGAAGGCAGGTCCTTCTGACTGGTGCCTGACAAGTAAGTGTACACAGGGTTTTCAGTCATGCACACTTGTTTTTCTAACTGGAAAACATATGTACACCTGCCTCCTGCTTCCCACAGTGCTCTACCAAGGTACATATAGAGGAAAAGCCACTGAATTATTGTTCTCAGAAATATCAGGCACAGCCAACTAGGGTATTATAAACTCAACACTGTGTTGTAAATTATATGTGATCAATGAGGCCAAAAGCCTTGACAGTTTCATTGCTCTAAAGAAACTCGCAAGTTTGGGAAAAAGGAAAGATACACAGTATCTTAATGGGAAGCTCTGGGAGAAGTAACGGTATCAAAATCCCACCAAAATTTCAGAAATTTTGTGCAGGAACCTGTCTATGTGATGACAATTTTAATGAATATATCAAACCTAAATTCTTGCAGTCAAGACTACTAAGCCCCTCCTTCTATACTTTTATTTTAGACAAATATATTTGCCCTGACCTGGTCCAACTTGTGTTGATTCTTAAAATACGGAAAAGGGGAGAAACCACAGCACACTGAGAGAAATTACCATCTGGCAGGGTAGACAGGCAAAGTTAGGGAGCACCTAGGATAATCCTAGGATCCTAGGATGGAAGAATCATGTTTAAGGATGACATGGCCCACACAAAGTAGACTTTTAATAATTCCACTGAAATTTTTATTTTAAACTATGAGAACACAGTGGCATTTTTTTTTGTCCATTTTGAAAATGCCAGGAAATTTTCTTATTCTTTCTGATACAGGATATTTGGTTTGAATTGAGTGACAAGTTCTCATCACTGGTCTTGCACTGAAAAAATACTCTGTGTGCATATTTTATAGAAAATACTCACTTGAAAATGCTGATCATCACTATTTGCAATAGGTGGGTCTGTCATTTAGAAAGAAGCATACTGTAGGTAACTAAGGTTAGTAATAACACTACAGAAATTACATTATGCCTCATTTCCATACATGAAAAATAATCATTGTGGCAAAGGGATCCTTTGTTAAAGCAGACTAACAAACTAAAAAAATGGACACTTATAAGAACCAGAACAATTTATGGTCTGGAGAAAATAAATATTAAAAAGAAAAACAATATATATGTTTCAGGGCACTGCATAATCATAGAAAGGAACCCTTGATATCTTTTTTTTTTCACTATAATCTATCAGATGGTGACACTCTGGATTTTCAAACTCTACTGTTTGTCTGCATTGTCAACTACTCTTGCTAAGCACTGGAGGAGATGGACCATTTGCCTGCATTCAGTAGGTCAATAATTTATGACAGAACTCTGCTGTATCCTGCCTCAGGAATGCTTGGAAAAACCACAGCGGTTAAAAATACTTTTCACTGTATTTTCTGTAGTAATACATTTACCCAGGACCCACGGTAATATCATCCACTCGACGATGGTTGGTGGGGGTCCCTGCATGCTGAGGTCTGACCTGTCGATGTGCTGAGAGGCAAGCAACAGCAGGAACAGAAAAGTCAAGTACGATGCAGTATGGCAGATAAATTTGATAAATGGCTTTCTGATGAACAGCCCCAATGGGCTTTTGGGAGCTATAAGGTAGCACACAGAGAAGACTGGGAAAAGGAGTCCTATCACAACACATGTCAACATCTTCACTGCCCAGTGTCGCCTCCGCCATCCTGGGAACTCGTCGTACCAGCGGGATGCAAGCAGCTGCTGGCAGTTGGGCTGAGCAACAAACTACAGAGAGAAGAAAGGAAGAGAGTTAGTTTCTTGTAACCTCTGTAAAGTTTCTTCATTCTGTGTATGTTTAGCAGATAGAGATTAAAAAAAAAAATTAAAAAAATCCGCAGCCTGTGCAAGCCCACTCATGCTGATAATACCAGTAAGACAGCGCTGGGTCAGCCTGCCTTTCCTTCAGTGCCAAAAGTATAGCGCAGACACAGAATCATTTACTTTTCACAATAAATCTTCACTTCCCCATTGGTTGAGTACACAAGGAGTCAACAAGCCTTGTGTGTGTGAAACACAAGGACCTCAAAACCTGACTTGAAACTGAAAAGCAAGTTCACAAATACTCCTATGATTTAATCAGCAACATTTGTGAAGAATTCACAGAACATGAGGTAGAAGTTGATATGAAATCAAAGAGCACAACAGAGATCTGCAAACATTGCAACTGAATTCCACAGCCATGAAAAAACTGTTCTCAGTATGTTCTGCTAATTCTAAAAAACAGGTCTACATGCTTTAATACTGACAAAACTCTTACAGATGCATTATAAAATGCTTACACAAGCACTAGTATTCCCCAGCATTTCAGTAACCCTTGTCAGGATACACACCTATCCTGCATGATACCTTATTGGTCTATCTGTTTCCATGATGGGATTTCATTTCTTAGAATATGATCCTTAAAACTGAATTTCACCAAAACCCCCAAAACTAAGAAAATATTTAATATTTTTCAGATAGCTTTTCAAAGAAGTATATATCAAGGTTTTATGTCATACTTTTCTTTGATCACTAGTTCCTATTTCCCCATTGTTTTCTTTTATAAGGTGACATAGAGTAGCAGCACGTGAGAGGTGACAAAAAAAGGCATAGAATAGAAGCAACATATGTATCAAAGAGGGCCAGAGTTGCATTGAAGAAAAAGAAAAGGAAAGAAATTAAGGATTTTCCTTCTGGTACTCTGGTGCGCTAACCCTGGCTGGATGCCAACAAAGCTGCTCTATCACTCCACTCCTCTTCTGAGGAGGGGACAGAGAGAAGATATAAGGAAAGGCTCATGGGTCAAGACAAGGACAGGGAGAGATCACTCACCAGTTACCATCATGGGCAAAATAGACTCGACTGGGGGCAATTAGTTTATTACCCATCAAACCAGAGCAGAATAATCAGAAATAAAATCAAATATTAAAAACAGCTTCCTCCCACCCCTCCCTTTTTCCCAGGCTCAACTTCACTCCCAAATTCTCTTTCTCTACCCCCCATATGGCACACAGGAATGGAGAATGGGGGCTGCAGTCAGTTCCTCACATGTTGTCTCTGCCACTGCTTGCTCCTCAGGGGGAGGACTCCTCACACTATTCCCCTGTTCCACCATGGAGTTCCTCCCATGGGAGACAGTTCTCCAACATGACTGTCTACAACATGACTCCTTCCCACTGGAGTCATGCAGTTCTTCATGAGCTGCTCCAGCGTGGGTCCCTTCCATGGGGTGCAGTTCCTCAGGAACAGACTGCTCCAGCATGGGTCCTCCATGGAGTCATACGTCCTGCCAGCAAACTTGCTCCAGATTGGACTCCTCTCTTCACAGGACCACAGGTCTTGCCAGGAGCCTGGTCCAGTGCAGGATTCCCAGTGGGTCACAGATTCCTTCGTGCATCCACCTGTTCCAGTGTGGAGTTACTGAGGGCTGCAGGTGGGTGTCTGCTCCACCATGGACCTCCACGGGCTGCAGGGGGACAGCCTGCCATACCATGGTCTTCCTCACCCGCTGCAGAGGAGTCTCTGCTCTGGCGCCTGGAACACCTCCTCCCCCTCCTTCTCCACTGACCTGGCTGCAGAGTTGTGTTGCTCACATATTTTCACTCCCCTGTACCCCATCTGAAATTGTTCCTGTGCAGTAACTTCTTTCGCCCTTCTTAAATGTGGTATCCCAGAGGCA
Source organism: Struthidea cinerea (assembly GCA_013397865.1). Lineage (NCBI taxonomy): Eukaryota > Metazoa > Chordata > Aves > Passeriformes > Corcoracidae > Struthidea > Struthidea cinerea. Next base: position 686,968 of record VZTI01005702.1, on the reverse strand, counting down.
CTACCGTCACCAGTGATGGGCTTGACTTTGGCCAGAAGCACGTACATCTTGGATTCCTCTGGCACTGAACATGGGAGAAAGGGGGAATCTTTTGGCAGCTTCTCACTGAAACCCCCCTGCTACCAAAATCTTGCCATGCAAACCCAATACGCTTACACTAAGTGTATTGCATACATACATTGGATTAAATCATTAGCTGAATACCTAGTAAAGCTATGCAGACACTTTTTTTTCTCTTATTAAAAAATTGTTTATTTTCACTAAATAATTTCAGATTTGAACTATATTCAAATGCACCTAGTTTGGAATCTTACATTATTTTGATAATACCTATAACCACAGGAGCCAAGTTCCCTTGGGGATGAGTAATAAGTAACTTCTCAAACTGTTTCTAGAATCACTGGGATTACTACTGGTATAAAATGCTCTTTAGATTGGAATGAAATGAGAGTCAGCATGCATCTTTCTATATATGTCTGGATCTTGTCAGAATTGATTACGTGAGCCAAATTCAAACCTGGTGTACGTTAATGAAATGCCAGAGTCTTTAGTAGAGACAAATTTGCCTACCAGACTCCAGCAGTGAAGCTGCCTCTGACTGTTGTGACAGATAAGAAAATTTACTCCTACTGTAAGGATCTTGAAAATAGCCTTAAAGAAGAGCAACAGAGTGTACTCCTCCATTAGGAAGAATGAATTCTCAAGGTTTCAGGCTATTTCTTTCAAGGTACAAATGTCTGGAATAATAGTGTATGTGGTCAGAGCAGATGGTTTCAAACTTATGTTTTTGTGAAATTTATTTTCTCTAAAAATTTTTCAACTTAATTAGCTTGAGTAGGTACAGATTAGTGTTTTGCTTGACTGGTGAAAAAGTGTGACTCATGGAATAATTCCTCAATAAAATATTTTCCTCTTTTTGCCCCAGAGGGTACCAGGTCCATGTTCGCTTCCTCTTCTTTATAATATCTTCTCATTACGTATACTCTCACCTAAAGTAATCAAGTTCCTAAGTCTTGCCTGTGCCCCCTTTCTAAACACCCCTGGCCACCCCCACAGTGTTGGGGACCTACGTGAAGGAACAGCTTCAGCGGCTAGCAAAAGCTGGTGACAGATGTAGGGGACCTACTCCTTGCCAAGCATGGCTAAAAGGGAATTAATTTCCCTGTCTGTAATGTAGAGAAAATTAAGTAAAAGGAGGGTTTTTTTGATGTCCAAATACTGGGCTTCCCTGGGACTGGGCAGACCAGAACCGATGCAGAGGTACCTCATGCCATGAGGAGATCCTTGCTGAATGCACCATCTGGAGGATGCTCCATGATGGGGTGGGCACTGCATTGCTTAGTTCTAATCTTTAAACAGATTAATATGCAAAACTGTCAGTGTTAATAGAGAATGCATTTCAGAACAGGCTTAAAAAAATGCATCTTTTCTCCTAATACCCATATTAGATTTTGTGGTGTTGGGACTATGTGGTTAAGGTACAATGTGTTAAGGATGGTGTTCTGGGGCACAGGAAGTTTTTCAGTAAGTGCAGAAAATTTTCAAATCCTTGACACTGAAAAGCCAATTTTTAAAGTAATAATTTCATAAGAAATTAGTTTTTACTTTTCTTCAAAATACGATTGTGACAAGAGAGTTCTAGCACTGGTTAGATCCTGATTACAGGAAAAACTTATACAGACTATATGTTTGATATGGCGGGAGACAGAGGGAGCAGCCTTGGTAATGTGCTTTAAATTACTTGCTTGACATAAAATACATAAGAAACAACTAATGGTATGGTATGGTATGGTATGGTATGGTATGGTATGGTATGGTATGGTATGGTATGGTATGGTATGGTATGGTATGGTATGGTATGGTATGGTATGGAGCGCGCATATAAAGTACGACGTCCACATTTTAAGAGCTGTATGCCCAGGCAAGCAGTTCTGTGCTATATACCAGTGCTGCAGGCAAAGGTGTATATAAGAAAACATAACACAGTGTGTTTATCCACAGATGATATAATGCATTTCTGAGAGGTCCAAATATCCACTTCCATGCTGTTGGTTTTTTATGTAACAGCACACTGGCAAGGTTGGTTAGCAATATCCAGAAACAACAAAAATATCTGGCTCTTCACTGAAGACTTTTCTTCATGGTTCTGAGATTAATTTGCCATATTACATTAACTATGAACCAATCCAAAGTATTCTTTGGACAACTGGAAAACTATCCTAAATCTCTTGCTGAAACTTCTTTTAAAATTTAATTTATCAATGAACTGTATGATGTTATTAAAATGTCCAAACTAATTCTCACAGATTTGAGTACTTCCTTCATTTTTGTGGTCAAGAGATTGTCATCATATGCTGTGAAATATGGTCAGTAGTTATATCTACATTTATTACATTAGCTGAATAATGAAGGACGGTTTTGAACAGGGAACAGTTATACCCTGATGGAAGAAAAGTGTGCACAGTAGTGAACCCTACAGTCTTGCTCTTCAGCTGCACAGAAAAGGTGAGCTTGTACCTTCTGGTCCTTGCGGACCTGTTTCCTCCAGAGGAAATGAGGGGAAGATGTTGTTTTCATGCTTCATAAGTAAGTATTTGAGAGCATACAGGAACTGGGGGCAGGGAAACCTTCCCGGGATTCACAGAGTAAATGCTGCCCATGTAGCCTGTCTCAGAGACATTGCTCACAGGTAAGACACAGTTAAATAGATCAAGTAAATTAATCTGTGATAAATATATTTTATTACTGATTCCAAATTCTTATTATGCTTGAACTCTTAATTCATCCACCGAAAAGCCCTTCTCGACAGAAAAAATAAGGAAAAAAATCTTCATGATAATATTCTCTGGTCAATTCACATTTATACTATAACTATTAGAAACCTTCTATTAGAAAGGAAGAGTTAGAACTGGATGGAAGAAAGACATGCTCCAGCATAGGACAATTCCTGTATAAATGGATGGCATTACATCTAAGATGATCACATATTAAAGCTAAGTAGACATGCAAGTCCCCTGATGAACTTGGAGATAAAAAAATATTTAAAACTATTTTACACAAATATTTTGTGACTAGCAGAAATAGAAATACTCTGTGACATTAATTTGCCAGTTCTGCATTGCCTACACCAAAATATTTTCACTTTAGTAAAATTTTTCTTCCTTAATTGGAGAGATTGGAGGTATTCTTTTACTATTCTTGAGTATCTTTTGTACTGTCAGTATTATGTTATTTGAATTTGACATTGTGTCCACATAATTAGCAATTAGAAAGTTTATATTTTCACATTACGATGGCTTCCAATAGCTTCCAGCAGTTTGTAATTACACAAGGGATTTTTCTATATAATTTTTCCTGATTCCACATCTTTAGCTCCTTCGTAGAGTCTACCCATCTGAAAATGTTCTGGTATTCATTCTCTTAGTTGTCATGCTGGGAATTGGCTCTTCCCTGAGACCACTGAAAAACAGAAATTATTCACAGCGCCAGCAAAAAGAATCTGGTATAAATAATAACAGCCTGATTCTAGTGCTATCCAAGCATACACATAACACAGAATTTAATTTTCACTTCTGATTAAATCTGATCTTTGGTTTTGCTATAATACATATCTCTCAGTCAATGAAATGAAGAAATAACACAACTGATACTATTAACTAGATATGTTCTTCATAGAAATAATAATTTTATGAATAATATATTATCAGAGCAAGTTTTCAGCTCTTTACCGTACCACAGTGTTACCTTCCAGTATTTATTTCTCTGTATTATGAAATAATAATACAAAGATATAAAAAACCTCCACTTGTGACCAGGTGCTCATTTTTACATTTATAAAAGCAGTCTAAGAAAATCTGAGGTCCAAATTAAATTCTCATTCTGACATCAATAGGCGGTTGAGAATGTTATATGAAAAAAGGATGTAACTTTTCATCTAGAAATGAAAGCTGTCAAAGAAAATTTACTTCCTTTCTGAGTTATACACAAGTGAGCTATGCTGTAGCACAAGGAACTATCTCTGACAGCATTCTCTAACAGATGAATGTTAAAGACTTTGTTTTGAGGACGAAACAGATCAAAACATTTATCATAAACTTACTTATTAATACTTTTTTAAGGCAAGGCCAGATTCTCTGTTGTGCTGTGCTGTACTGCCATTACGGCCACACTGGTAGGAAAGGTTTGCTCTGAGGTCTGCTGCTTTGTCACACACACTTCCCAATGATTGTGCTCCCATCTGACAAGAATTAAGCTTAATTCCTTTTTCTTTCTCTAGAATACTTTACTTTTAATATTTTACAAATTTTCACAGGTATTTAAAGAAAACCCAAGGTCTTCTATTCAGTTTAACTTCCAATTCACATGTCAGTATTTTCTATCTATTGGTTGTGAAAAGCATTGGCACTAATGACAGATTCAAGTCCCAGTATCACTAAGAAGACTCCTAAATTTGGAAGATTGTTTCTCCCTTTAGAGATGTCATTGCATGTTCTTTTCTATATCTTCCCCCAAAGGCTGTATTTGAAAATTTCAGCACTTACTCTGTGAGGACTGCTTCATTAAGACAAATACCATTTAGTTGCAATTTAAATGCTTTAATGTTATTGAGCAGATCAGCTCTACATTTTCCTTTCCAAAAGCTAAGGACTGTGTTCTGGACTCCTTTGGGTACAGTTATACTGCCTGTTTTCTGCCTCAGGCCAGAAACCTGATTCCTGCGCCAAATTGTATGAATCTTCTCAGGTCCATCCTTTCTAAATCTTGTGCCAACTGGAGCAGGTCATCACAATAATCATGATTCTTGCTGGATGCAAACCACTGGTCAACTTTTACTCAACTTTTAGCTCTATCTGCAGTTGTGTCCTTAAGAGGACCAGTGAGCTTACTCAGTGTCATGATTTAAACCCCAGCTAGCAACAAAATACCACAGAGCTGCTCACTCACCATCCCATTCCTCTCAGTGGAATGGGGAGGAGAATCGGAAAAAGGTAAAAAATGTGAGTTGAAAAAAGAATAGTTGAACAATTGAGTTAAAGTAATATAAAACAACAACGACAATAATAATGATAAAGAGAGAGAGGAATAAAACCCAAGAGAAACAGGTGATGCATCATGCAGTTGCCCACCCACAGCCGAGTGATGCCCAGCCCATCCCTAAGCAGAGACTGGCCCTACCTAACCACCTTCCCCCAGTTTATACACTGGGCATGACATTCTATGGTATGGGACATCCCTTTGGAGAGTTTGGGTCACCTGTCCTGGCCATGCTCCCTCCCAGCCTCTCGTGCACCTGCCCATGGCAGAGCATGAGACACTGGGATGTCCTTGGCTTAGGGTGAGCACTGCTCAGCAACAACCAAAGCATCAGCGTGTGACCAACATTATTCTCATACTAAACCCAAAACTCAGCACTGTACCAGCTACTAAGAAGAACATTAACTCTCATACAGCCAGAAACAGGACACTTGGGATCAGAGCACCAGGCCACAACACCTTGTATATGATCAGAGCAACCTGAGTCACATCAGACCCCTACAGCAGAACAAATTCACAGCACAGATGCCTTCATCATAAAATCCAGAGTTTGCATTCCTCTACACAAGAAGAGAATACAATTCTAGGGGTTTTTATTTTAATTACTCTATTGTGTAGCTTCAAATATGAGGAGGGAGGAAGCAAAAGAAAAGGAAAATAGAAAAGTAAAAACTGAAATGCTTTGTTAAAAGGATTAATGACATTGCAGCTTTGAGCATTTTAAACTCATTTGCTACATCAACACAAGCAGAAGCTCTTTGATTCATTACTCCTTCCCAGTAAAATGAATCAGCACAGAAAAAAAACCTATTAAATATCTATTAAATAAGTCGAAAATTATCTATAAATTCAGGGATTCTGATTAATTGCTTAGAAAAGGCAATGGCAACTGAAACTATAATGCAGTTGTTAGGAACCAGCTGTGCATGAATAGCTTTGTTAGACTTCCCAGTGGTGAAGGAAAATGAATCAGTTATTGGGCTTTGGGATGATTGTGTAAAATAGCTCAAAACTTCAGAATTGTAATGTTGGTATAATACTTCTAGCTCCCATTCTGGGCAAGTGTTAGAACCACCACAATTCAAAACATTTTTGTCGGGAAAAACAATTACAGAATTCCTGTAAGTATCTGCAGAGAAAATAAAATGTGAACTTACTTCTGTTATACTGGATCCCTGGTTTTGCACTCCTAGCTGGTGTAAACTAAAACTGATATTTCTATGTAAAGTCCTGCATTCAGGACAGAAAATCCCTGTGCAACAGTACAGGCTGGAATTCACAGTCTAGGGAACAACTTTGCACAAAACACCTGGGGACAGCAGTAAGCAGGAAGATAAATATGACTGGGCACATATTTGCTTAAATCTCTGTCACTTCAATCCTATTATTCCCAAGGCACTCTTCAAATACCTCTGACACCAAGTCTCCCGTCTGTGCCAATAGTTTCTACAAAATACACCACCTCACAAGAGAATAGAAATAGTGGCTGATCATTCTCTTAGTATTCATTATAACACCGAAAAAATTGAGACTATAAACATGCTTTGTTTATCATCTCAGAAGTTCAAGTTCATTTTAGGAGACCAAAATCAATATGTATTCTAAACAACATCATATATCAACACAGGGAAGTGTAAAAAGAAAAAAACCATGCCTCTGGACCAGTGAGCAATTAGCAATTAAAGATCCTTTCCAGCCCAAATCATTCTATGACTCTACCTTTCTTACATTCAAGTTGTTTTTTGTGCTGTAAGGCCTCTAAGCATTAGCTGGTCAGCCAGAAGGGGTTAGGATCTAAGTTAGCTACAGTTCCACTGCATGACAGAACCAATGAGCTCCCTCACATACAGAACCTTCTACCACTTTGTCTACTTCTGTAGCTGCCATGTTGCCAGAAGGAAAAGTTGCAAATTAATAAAGCAACATTTCAAAATTCGTGAGGGAGCTGCAAATATGTTGGAAGCAACTAAAGCACAGAACACAGCGTGAGTTTAATTGGAGAAAAATTAGCTAAGAAAAGCTTTGAGTGAAGAATGGGTAGGAAAGCAACCAGAACAACTAGATTCTTCCTCTGGGCAGAGAATTTCTATTGGCATCACTGGATACCACCCTGTTCCTCATTTGTTCAGCTTGCTGCAGAGGCCAAAACAAGGTAGAGAGACATTCTTAGTTCCATTTTCCTTTTTTGACCGTCCTTTCAGATTTGAGCAGGGTATTGAGGTATTTGGAAGTAACTTGTCCACAAAAAATTTAATTCCTTCTTTTCTTCATTTTCAGGCTGTTTGTTTCTGTGAAGAGAAACCTTGGACTAGTGATATTTTACAGCACTATTTAATCTTTTCTGTAAAAACAATGGTAATCATCTCCCATTAGCAGAAGGCAAATTTAGATTTCACTCTGTTAGCTTAGTTTTATGAGGTGCCATCCTGCATCCTTATGTGAAAAATGGATATTAAGCATAAATGTTCTTGACTCCACGCTTATACTGTTCTTGCCAAGAGATAAGAGAGTTGACCTCCATGGTTTCCCAGTTTCTTTAGAAGTGACTGTTTATGATATGAAGCTTGTGTGGAACTGAAGAGGCCAAAATTCCCCAAAATCAGTGGGAATCCAGTTCCTGGAAAGCATAACACTCATTTGAAGGCTGATTGAATACAAAATTAGAGGGATAAGGGAAAAATAAAAACAGACTGATTTCAAAGGCATTCAAACCAAATAAAGCTATAAACAGCATATTTTTCTGTTGAAAGCTCTCTATTAAATTGTAGATCTGGCTTTGCAGTTCCATAAATACTTAGGAACAGAATGTATATAGTCACTTAATCTGCTTTTCTTTCTCTTCAAATACTTTAATGCTTTTTATCTTAGGTTCCTCTTGTTTAAATTGGCTGTGTTTTTATCTAAGAATGTTGAAGGCTGAGAAATCAGATTAATCACCCTATTCCTGCACAAAGACTAAACTGAAATGATAAGCCTTTGGCAAGGATGTTCAGTGAGCATTATTCTGAGACCATTTGCAGAAGAAATGCATGTGAGTCTCTAACAGATGCATCAGTTTCATCAGTCAAGTGCAGCCATGGGCAGCTTCTGCAGTTCAAACACAAAATATTAATCTTGGAAAGTATTTCAAGGTAGTGTAATTGCTTGCTCCAAAGCCTTGCTCTCCAAAAGCTCTTTTACACCTAAGAATAGGTTGTGGTTGAAGAAAATTACCTTCTCTTGTGTAACAGACCTAAGAAATACTGTGCTTTCATGTAATGGGAAGATACCCACTACAGCTGTTAATGAAATTCTGTGTACCCAGCATCTGCCAGCCTGGATAAATAATTACAGTCCTTGTATAGCTCTTTCCCCTTATGAAGCTCTGTAATTTGTGGCAAAACATTAGCATTTGGTATCTCAAATAAAAACCTGGAGTTACTCTCACTGTTGTTGTAAAGATGTCTGAACACTGCTGCTTTCTTTCATGGTGAAGAACCAGAGTGATGAAGAAATCAATAAAGAGCCCATTTTACTTGAGAATTACTTAAGCATTATTTTAGGGATGTTCAGGCCTCATTTAAAATGAAGAAATCAGTGACTGAGTCTGAGCATTCGACCCCAGTCATCCCCACCACCTACTGTTTCTTGCCTGGTTCCATTTTTTATTTCTTCAGACATGTCTGTGCAAAGCAAATCTGCAACTTTCTGTAGTCTGCATACAAATCCCTTAGAAGCACTCAGTCGTTGGGTCAGGCTATGGTCTGCTTTCATTTAGCAGCACAGACAACCTTTCAAAGACCAATTCCTCGCTCAATATTTTTTTGATTTACATTATACATTACTGTGTTAGACTGGTGTTTCTAAAATTTATTGCATGCTTCTAGTAACTGGATAACTCAGGGGACGTTTTTGTTTGGCCAAATTCCATAGCATTCTCTTATGGAGATAGAGCATAATACATTGGCTTGTACTACCAGGTAAAGGAATATATTTTATTTTAAAGTTTGGAAGAAAACGACCATTTGTTAAAAGCTAAAGGTGGAAGAAGCATATGTGGAAGGATATAAACAAAGGTTGTTTCAGTCCCTCAAGGTTTGAGGCTACATTCTTCCTCGACAAATCAAAGCCAATTTGTTCACTGTCAGAGAAATACACTTCATAGGCTGTTGTCACTGCCTGTATGACATACATGCCCCAGCCTCTGCTCCAGCAAGTCAGAAAGGGTACATTTCTAAGAACGAGATGCTCTTTAATCCTTGTGAAAGATACTAGTGCTCTGAAGAAATATTTTCTTTTGCTTTTTTTTTCACTCTTCTGTGATGTTCCCTGATCATACGCATGAAATCATGATTCTTTAAACTGAAATTTGAGAATCAGTGATACATTACAATTAAGAACAAAGAAACTCATTGTATAGTAAGACATAAGTGAGTACAGAAAGGAAAAAATCCCAAGTAAACATACAAAACCCCCTGAAGCTCCTGTGTGACATGCAATTTAAATTTAGATCATGTGTACTTTTACCATCCCCTGAACCTATATATAATGTACAGGCTTTAACAAAATCAGCTGAGTCAAAAATTTCTGCCATGGACCACAGAGCCCACCCTGGTGATGCCTCCTGAGCTAAAGTCATCAGTCATCTTCTTCTCCACAAAATCCAGCCTGCATCTGCAAAGGTCTCATACTAATACCATCAAATACTGTAGTCAGGAAGCAAGAACTCTTCTTTACCCCCCAACCCTTTTAAATTTACACCCAAAATACCTACTTTCTGAAGTCGTGGTGGTGAGACCCCAGTTTCTCTTTATTACTTACTGCTGCCCACTCCATCAGTCAGTACCAACGCTGACAGAATCCACAGCTCTCCCAAATCCAGCCTCTATCAACACAACAAAATGGTGATTTCTTCAGCATCCAAATGCTTCAGTGAGAGGCTGAGAGGAATGGAAGCCAAAAAACTCCATACTTTACAACTAAACTATAGACTCAACTAAATTACATTGTAATTGTGCAAGGAAACAGCAGCAGCCCTCTCTTAAGTTTTAACTGCGAGCTCCTTTAGTGCTTCATACTAGAACTTCAAAGATAATCCAACATCACTGTCTTTTTTGTGGGGAAGTTTAGAAACTCCGACAAGGGATCTGACATGCAAACCCCTTAATTCTGTAACCTTGACAGCTCACAAAGGTAAAAATTCACCTCCTCTTTGGAAAAGAAGACTTGATGGCAGATGTATTATCACGACTGCTTTGGGGAAACGTTTTTTGTTTTCTCTGAAGTACTGAAGTTACTAAACTTGTTGCAAACCCCAGCTTTTCCATGGAAATTGAAGGAGGATAGAAGCCAAAGGACCCAAGGCTGAGAGAATAATATTTATGTTTGTATTGGCAGAGTATTTATATTGGCAGTGTTACGATGGGTCAATTTACATTAATTGCACTTGTGAAGGAAGGAAAGCAGTAAGGAAGGGAACTTCTTTTCCTTCATTTTCTTTTTGAAAATTATAGGACAGTATTTTTCACCTAAATGTTTTGAAGCGAATCATCATATCTTCGGAAAAATTGGTAAAGGAAGAATAATGTAAATTTGCTAAATAGTTCATTGTTTAATTATGTTGTTGGTTTTACTACCTTTTTTTTCTAATATAAGTATTTGTGTTTTGTTCCTGTGAAAAGAATATCTGTAAACTGAACACTTTGACATTCTGTCTTCTGATGTAATAAATAATTTTATAGCGATCCACCCTTTTCCTTCCTGAATCACTTGAAAATTCATATTGCTTGGTTATTTCAAACTCATTGAGCTATTTGGGAAGTTAAATATCCCTGGAGTACTGCTGCAGTATTAAAAAGAACAGAAATACTCTTTCTGTACCCTTAAAATCTGTTTAGGGTTTTTCTTTATGTTTTCAGTGGAGATTCCAGGTTATATACTGGCAAACTCATATGAGAAAGAGGAAGATGGCCAGATTCCTTAACACCACAGGAGAAGAGAGGCAAGTATGTGTCATCCTCTGTACGCTTGATGACAGAGACTTCCAAGCACACTGGCTACAGTTCTTATGTCTCCTCAGTTCCTGTCATCAGATCACAGAAAACCCAGCCTGGAAGGGACCTCAGCAGGGAGTGAGTTCCTTTTTTTGCTTTGCTTGCACGGGTGGCTCCTGCTTTATTTATTAAACTGCCTTTAATCTTAACCCATGAGTTTTCTCAATTTTACTCTTCTGATTCTCTCCCCCATGCCACTGGGGGAGAGTGAGCAAGCAGTTGTGTGATGCTTAGTTGTCAGATGGGGTGAAAACACAACAGGTATGTTTACTCCAGCTGAAAGGTGCCACAGAGAAGCAAGACAACCTCAAACCAATATAGCCTTAAGTATTGGTAAATCTTGTTTAACCATCACTCATGCACTATAATTGCACATCATACCTGGAAAGATCAGACTGAAAAGAAAAGAAAAAATGCTCCTCTTGCCAGGTACTTTTACCAAGGTTTAGTACAAAACAAAGGTTTTTTTCATTGCCAGGTTAGGAAGACACAACCTTAATTTACTATGAAAATTATTATTTATCTTCATTTAAGTGTTATTATGCTACTTACCTTTAATGTGGTTTGACTAACACATTTTTAGTGATAATAGGGTCACATAAGGTGAAGGAAAATATTTTTTCAGTGCATATAAAAGCTTTGTCCTTTATTTCAGGATTTTTACTGGTTTTGGACAAATTCACTAGCAGTTTCAGCTTTGGAAATAATGATGAAGAAATGTCTCAACACAAGTGGAATATTGCAGGCTGTCATAACTATAACAGTTCTCTCTTGCAAAACTTTCCATCTGATCTTCAGAATCTTTATGTAAATTTTTTCTCTTAGACCAAAACTCTGAAATTCAACTTTGCATCATGCTTTCTTCTCCAGGCAGACCCTTGGATCACAAAATGCATTAGAAGGCATTCCTGTAAACAGGTTCATCATTTCAGCTTAAGGGCCTTTTCTGGGTCTCAGAGGAACAGAATATCAAGACTTAAAAAAATAGCTTTTTCCCACTGTTAGTTACCTTCCAGAAATTATATGCTATTCTTTTTAGCCTGTATAACACATCTAGTTGCCCCTTGTCACCTTTGCAATAATTGTAAGCAACATAGGTAGTGACAAAAATGATTTCGTTCTTGGATGGCCTGAGTTGTCTGGAAACGTCTGTCTCTTCCCATCAATGATGAAGGAACCCAAGGCTCAGCTGCTGACATAGGTACCTCAGTTAAATACCTGAGGTTATGTGGAATGAGTCAGGGACTCACAGCACAAGCACACTACAGGAATAGCTATTTCTAGTTTCTTTCTGTGTGCTACTAAGAAGGCAGAAATAAATACTCGAACTAATTTTATTAATAATGTGTCAAACCTTTTTTACGTGATGTTACACTTTCCACTTGTCTTAATGTCAAATGCCACGTAACCGAGTCATGTCTTTTTGTGAACCGTAACAGGGTTGCTAATAAAGCCCTTAAGGTCAGCTATTTATAACAACCTCTAATTTAAACAACTGCATTACCCTGATAATTAAACATCATTATCTTTTATGCACATCAGACAGAGTAAAATGTTTCCTTTTCCTCTCTATCCACCTAAAAAACCTAATGAGCCAGACCTTGTACTTCACAGCATAGGCAAGTTGCACTTTGCAAACCTTCAGCAGTTTCTACTTTCTGAAGATCTGCATTGGTCGTTCTCTCCCACAAATGTTAAAAACTCTAACGTTTATCCAATACTGCTCAGGAATGAAACACATTCAAAGAATAAAAGCCATGATTTGATGTAAAAAAGAACACGGCAGAGGATGTTCATCTCTGGATTTCTTTCTTCTATTCATATATAATCACCTTTGGCTTTTCCCTGTTCTCCAAAACATTCTGCAAAATCTTTCCTTATCAAGTCCTTGGTAATTTGCAAGTACTCACCGGCAAGTTAGACTATTTTCTCCATAATAAAAACGTTTTCAATTTGTTGAAATCTTTTCTCAAAATGTCTTATTTTTGTAAAATATCTCAAGAACCAACATATTTCAACACTGAAGAATATCATCCTATTATTTACAGAAGAAAGCCAAGTGTCTCTGCAAGGAGGACTTGTTGATAGTTTTGTGTAAACATTTTCCTTTCTCTTTGAAAAATACCCTAGAAGTTCAAATGCCAGCACTCAAAATTGAACCCTATATGACTTTGAAAATGCAAGTTCCTCTTTGTCAAACCACTGCCATATTCAACAACTCTCCTAATTTTTCCACTTTAATTCCTGGAGCTGGAAAGTTTAGAAAGTAATATTCTCTGCTCAACTGAATATAGATCTGATCTCTTTGGAAGCACAAGAGTGAGTTCATCTAACAAGCATTTGTTTTTCTCATAAATCTTTTGTTTGACAATGGGTGCACATATTGATGGAGGCAATGGATGAAGACACCTTTTGCTATTTTAATCCTGATAGCTAAGGCTTACACTAAATCAAGGAAGGGGTAAGGAAGGAAGAGAAGAATTCTCCGTGGACCTCTGGTGGAACAAAGAGAAGATAGATAAAAAGAACGAGCAGACAGGCCTAAAACAAGTTTGCTTTGGCTGTCTTGTTGTATTGTTCAATAAACAGTCAATGGAGAGAGTCAGGTGCTGGAAAAATTTGCACTGCAACAGCACACAGAATCTTCAGTCAGCGTGTTCAAATGTGCCTCAGTTAAGAAGTCGCTCTTATTTTAGGCCAGTTACACCTAGCACAGGCATGGATTGGTTAGCTTTTGGACAGAACGCTTTGTGACACGGTGCTAAATCGACCTGAGGTTTGTAGAGAAGCTTGTAGGTGCATTAGTAGGGACTCCTTCAAACCAACTTCTGCTGCTGCCAGTCTCATCTCAAACGAAGGGCTGTGCACTGCTGGTTAGGGGTTTGCACTACTGGTTTTTCCTGTTCGAGGCAGATATCCCACCAATGTTTCTTATAAGGAAGATGCAGAAAATGAACTGAAAGACTTCCACTGTACTTCATTAACAGCAAGTCTCCTCTTTGAGTTAATTACTTCTATCAAGTGTTCAAAATAAAAAGATGCTGATGTTAGTTCATGAAGAGAACTGTGATGAGAGGGTGGCAACTTGTGTGTAGTATACAGCATTTAAAGGTTATTGATGCCTTCTGAGACATCATTAATTACTTATTGCGGAAATTCATTTCCCCTTATGTGGGCTCTGAGCCTCCAGAATTTGAAGTCTCTGTTAGCACAGGGTAGAAATTGCAGTTGATGCAGTAAATTGTCTAACCTGCTTCTACATTTTCAATGCCTAGTGAAGTAATTCTTCTAATTGAAGCACACAGTTTCCTTACCCAGCCACAGGAGCAGAGAGAGATGCCTCCGGAATTAACTTAGACGTCTTATCGTGAACAGACAGGATCTCCCTCTGTGCATACTTCTGTCTCTTGACTGTATAAGGAATTTGCTCACATATTCTAGGAAAATTCCTTCACCACAACAAAATGCTGTATTAAGCAGATGTGCCCTGTGATTTATGAACATTTTTTTCTAGTAGCAATAAGTACATGGACACCTACACCTCATTTAGCCCTGCTTGACTAACTTATTTCCTTCTATAACAAGGTGACCTGAATGAGGGAAGGCTGTGGATATTGGCTGCCTGGAATTTAGTACAGCCTTTGACACCATTTCCCACAGCATTCTCCAGGAGAAACTGGGAGGTCATAGCCTGGATGGAAGTACACTTCATGGCTTAAAAAACTGTTCCGATGTCCAGGCCCAGAGAATGGTAGTGAACGGAGTTACATCCAGTTGGCAGCTGGTCACCAGTGGTGACCCCAGGGCTCAGTGTTGGGGCCAGTCCTGTTTAATATGTTTATCTATGATCTAGGTGAGGGTATTAACTGCACCCTCAGTCAGTTTGCAGAGGACACCAAGTTGGGTGTGTTGGTCTGCTAGAGAACAGGAAAGTTCTGCAGAGGGATCTGTAAAGGCTGGATCAATGGGCCGAAGCCAACGGCATGAGGTTCAACAAGGCCAAGTGCCAGGTCCTGCACTTGTGTCACAACAACCCCAGGTAGCATTACAGGCTACTAGACAGCACTACAGGCTGGGAACAGAGCGGCTGGGAAGCTGCCCAGTGGAAAAGGACCTGGGGGTGCTCAGCACTGATGAGGCATCAAATCCTGTGTTCAGTTTTGGGCCCCTCATTAAAAGAAGGACATTGAGGTGCTGGAGCATTTCCAGAGAAGGGCAATGGAGCTGGGGAAGGGTCTGGAGCACAAGTCTGATGAGGAGTGGCTGAGGGAAATGGGGTTGTTCAGCCTGGAGAGTAGGAGGTGGTGGTGAGATGGCAGCCGGTCTCTTCTTCCAAGTAATGAGTGATAGAATGAAAAAAAATGACTCAAGTTGCATTGGGGAGGTTTAGGATGGATGTCAGGAAAAATTTCTTCACCAAAGGGTACTTAAGAACTGAAACAGGATGCCCAGGGAAATGGCTGAGTCACCATCCCTGGAAGTATGTAAAAGACATGTAGATGTGGCACTGAGGGACATGGTTTAGTGGTGGACTCAGCAGTGCTGGCTTAATCGTTGGAATTAAAGTTTTTTTCCAACTGAAAGGATTCCATTACCAATTAGAAGAAGACTTTGCATGTGTAGCAGATAATCTATCACCTAATTAATACTATTTAACAATCTGTGGACTTATCTATAAACACGGAGACTTTTACATGATTTACAAAGAAAACAAATGACCTGGTTTAGAGTACCTGACTCCTGCATAGAAAAATGTTTATCAAACTTTTTGAGTACTATAGCTGAGAGTCCGCCGAAATGGAGACATGGACCCAAACGTGCATATATCACTCCTCTCAGTTATGCAATTCATAGACTAAACATATCTTCATTTGGTGTCAAAAATGTCCAAATATTATCAGAGTCTGGTTTTTGTGAGGTTTTGTTGTTTTTCACATGGAGACTTCTGAGTGCACCTTTGCAGTCTTTTGACAAATATTCATATACACAGTGACTTGCTACACATGGCTGGTGCGTTTCTGCTTACGTTTCAGGTGTGGGTTAATTTTAAGCACAGAACAATTCTTAAGATGTTGTTTTTCCAAAGTAATTCCTGCTTACAGAGTCAGTAATTCAGGTTTTTGCATCTGAAAGACTTTTAATGAGAAATCCATTACAATTAAACATTAAAAACATTACTAAGAACACAACAACTTTTCATTTCAGTAGTTTAAAATTAATTTCTTTAGGAATTGCTAAGATAGATTTGAAAATCAGTATTCTTGCTTTCTATCATGCCTATACTGGTTTCTGTAATTATATGATATGGGATGATATTAGCTATAAGAATTTCATTGGCAAAAATGTTAAAGTCCAAGTGGATTAAGAAGTAACTGCAGACAAACAAAATGAAATGACAGATTTGAAATGCTTTGGCATGTTTTCATTCAAAATTTCACTGAAATTCTGACATTATTGTGAAACATTTCCATTTCACTAAGGCTGTATTTTGCATAGAAAACTAGGAAGAACTGATGATTCCTTTTTTTAAAAGTCGTCTTTTGAGCAGAATTAAACAGATGGTTTTTATTATCAAAACAAAACAATTTTTTTTTATCCTGCAGTATCACTTTCCTAGAAAACATGAATTGATCTATGAAATCTGAATATCATATTAATGTATTTAATATTTAATTCAGTCTGAAGCTGATGTCCCTGAAATATTTCCCCTGAAATTATTTCTAATAAAGCCTGTACTCTTGTTAATTTTATATGTCTTTAAATATGTCAAATTGTTAACCGAACTTCCTTTTTCACTCTGCCCCTTTGCCAGTACATGTTCTGCAGCTGCTCACAACTCAGAAACAGGTCCTGCCCCTGGGAAAAGGGAGCATCTAGAAGACCAACTAGAGGTATTTGGGAGAGTTTTAGTAGTTAAGCAGCTGCATGTCTAGTAAGTATGGAGAGAAACTAAAATTTAGAAATTTTTTAATGAAACGTTTAAAAAAGTTAATTCAGGATCAGGAAAACTTTAGAAAACTTAGTTCTGGCTTCTTTAGATAGGTCTCAACGTGACAGATAACACTGGGTATAGGGTATGTAGACTACACATTTACTTCAGGTTTTTAAAGGGAAAAGCAGGAAAAAGCTTATTAAAATCTTTCCGGACTGCTAATTTGAAATGTCAAGAATTTAACCTATTGACATCCTATTTACAATATAAGGTATTCCAAATTTACCAGTGATTGTGTATTTGTCAAGGAAGAGAAAGATGGTCAGCATAAACTAAGAATGGAAAAGATAAAAAAAAGAAAAAAGTAAACCCAACCCAATCCAAATCAGCCAGTGTTTATTCATTTGAAAAGTGAGAGAGAAAAGATCAACAGTTACATACTTAAAAATTCCTATTTCTTCTGTGTTGATACGAGAATGTTTAATAACAAAGCAAAATGAGACAGTACTAGCAATAATTACAACCTCATTCCGTTACTATATTTGAGCTTATAGAACTATAGCTTAAATGAAATGCGACATTTAGCATGAGGCAAAATGAAACAGAGATATAAATTATAGAATAAGTAATTAAATTGCACTAACTAAACTTACTGTGAAACCAGATGATATTGATTCAACTTATTAACCTCCCCCTTCTTTATTTCACATATAAGGGAAAATTAGTAAGCATTGTAGTCAGCACTTTTTCATGTTTTTGTAGTTATATGTTTAATATCTAAACAGAACAAAAGCTAAAACAAAGTTAACTGAACAGTAACAGACACTGGGTTTTTGCTGTGATATCTCTATTAAAAACTCTGAATATTAATAACAAGAAAACATGCATTTTGCAATGAGTGGAAAAGACGACTATCTACTAATCAATAAAGACAGCTTCTATTCTCTTGTACTTAATTGTATGGCTGCACCAGAGGTTTGCAATTAACTTGAACTCAGATTCGCTTGTGAATCACATTTGGGATTCCCCTTCTACATCCTTATATGGAGCTGCAGTTAAATCAGACAGCATTTTTGTTTGGTTCAGAAACAAGGGAAATTTATTTCTCACTGCTTATTGTGTACTTAGAATCTACCACAATTAAATTGTGGCAGCCTTCACAAAACCAAACTCTCCCTTACTTGAGATAATATTAAATAGCATGTAATTGGACAAAAAAATGCCTGCTCCAATGTGCGTGGTGGCTGTGTGACTTCAGGAAAGCTTCCTTGTTTGCTGCTGGTTGTAGCCCAGGCAACAGTAGGTGTCAGAGACAGGCACCATAAGCTTCAGCAATGCGTCTTTGCTTACAGCCGAACAGCACCAGTGGTGCAAAATGAACAGAAAAAAATTGGCACCTTGTATGTTCTGTCCCATGCGCTACGCTAAAAAAAAAATTGTGGGTAAGCACAGAAAACATACATTCTGGCGGATACTCTTTGGTTCTGTCCCGTAACTCTGAACAGATATTCTTGCCAGACATTATCCTGCAGGGTAAACTCAAGAGTATGAATCTTTGAACCTCATTACTTATCAATAAAGAAGAAAGATGATTTTTTCAGGGAAGTTTCTTTGTTGATAACTGTCATGGTTTAGCATAGTTTGGGTTTTTAGTTAAAAAGGGCTCCATCAGCCACGGAAGTGTTTCTTTTGCAAAGAGATGCTTACAGCTTCCTCTAGACCCGACAGAAACAATAGACTGGCTAGCTTGAATATTGACAACTTTTTTACGCCACTTAAGAAGCTTGACACGCCTCTGTGATCCACATTTGAGAACGAAAAAACCCCAGGAAAGCTTTCTTGCTTCCGGCTTTCGGACAGGTAACCGGGGGGGGCCTGTGGCGCAGCCCACCCGGGTCGGCCGTGGCACGGCTTGGCTGAGATCTCAGCCGCTTCTGCCCGCTGGACACCCGGCACAGCCCCCTCAGAGCGGGCCGGGCCGGCCGGGAGACAGCCGCCCCGGAGCCGCCCGGCCCGGCCGGGAGACAGCCGCCCCGGAGCCGCCCGGCCCGGCCGGGAGACAGCCGCCCCGGAGCCGCACGGCCCGGCCGGGAGACAGCCGCCCCGGAGCCGC